>JAULUF010000023.1:15000000-15600000 GCA_031834385.1 Semotilus atromaculatus | reverse complement strand
ACTTTTGACCGGTAGTGTATATGTTCTTGAAACAAAATAAATTGTGGGTTAATTTATCAAAACCATTTGTTTCTTTAAATAATATAACTCATACATACAAACATATATATCAAATCGAATTAAGCGCATCTAACATAAAATTCTTTGTTTACATAATATGTGTGAATATATATTATAATATATAGATGTCTGTGTGTGTGTATATATATATATATTATATATATGTGTGTGTGTGTGTGTTTGTGTGTGACACACAGACACACACACACACACATATAGAATATATATAAATATACAATACACACACTATGTCAACAAAAACTTTTATGTTAGATGCACTTAATCGCGATTTTTCAATTTGACAGCACTAATATATATATATTTTTTTAAATTTATATATGGGGACACAAATATTGTGATGGACAGTCAGGGGCCTTCGAGTCAAAAAGGTTGATAATCTCTGCTCTAAAAACCTTAATAAAAAGACAGTTCAAGGAATAAAAGTAAAAAGCAAGATCTCCAAACAGTTGATAATCACAAGCCCAGGTTTGCAAAATATAGCAAGATTACCATTTTATCCTCAAATGCACAGAGTGACCTAGTCAGATACGGCCCAGTGCAGATCCTCATCTCGACAGCATAACCAGTGTGACTGAAACAGTGCTGACACAATGCTGTCATTTACACCCTTAAAGTTAAAATGCTTTATTGTTAGTGTTAAGGCTTAGAGCTGGAGTCATGAGATTTTTACAACATTAATATTCAATCCTGGTCATCTGTGAGATTGAGGGACCTATGAGCGAGTTGATGTCAGCTTCTATCTGTTGATGTGTCAAAGCTCATTTGAGTCAGTCACCGCTGACAGCATTCGTAAAGAGATTAGAGAGAATTAATTATCAGCTCTCTCTCTCTCTCCCCCTCACTCACACACACACACACATAGCTAATCTAAATGAGGATATATCATAGACTTTTTTTTCTTTTTATATAAAGCTTATTATAAATCACTATAGCCTAACACTAACATAAGTTTATGAAGCTGAGATTTCTTGGAAAAGTGATGAAGTTTAGGCAACAGTAAATGTGATCACAAAAGGAGACTATAACCAGTGATCAAGACCAAAGAGAAGAGACTATATAAATAATCCAGGAGAAGATGAGAGTGGGGGAGGGAGTCTAAAACTCTCAAATGTAATTATCTTATTAGCAGCCCTCAGAGACACACACAGGGAAGGAGAGACTGAACTTTAGTTTGTATTGGGCAACTCAGTAGTAATAAAAGCAGGATGGCAGGAAGGTGGCACTATCTAATTACAGGAATGCCTTAAAACCAAACCCAAATAGTTCCTGAATGTGTGCATGCAGGAATGCAATAGGTTTTTATTGTGTTATTATGAAGCACCGAAACTGGTAAATATAAGCGGATATGCAATATTAACAGTACTGTCAGAAATTATACATTTGTTCCTTTAGCATATTCTTACCTAGGAGACTAATAAACATTGCACCAGTATGCCTATACCTCGAGTTTGGATAAATGCATAAAATATATTTTTATTTGTCAAATTGTATTATTTGCTTCCTTTCATTTTTGTTCACAATGTTTAATTAAAAGTGAATTAAGTGTATACTGTCTAAAATAGTGTAAAATAGGAAAACATAACTCAAATTTGAATTTCCAGTATATATTATCACCATTTTTTGTTTAAAATAGAGATCAGAATTCTCCCACAATTCTGAATAGTCAACTAAACAAAATAATATGTAATTTAGAGGCTCTGAAAAAAAATTTGTTTTTTATTTAAAACCATTTAATTTAAAATATTTAATTTAATCGGTTTGAATGAATGATTCAATTACTCACTCATAAAGACTCATTTCGTTACTGGATGAATCAGTGTTTTTGAACAAAACTTTAATGATTCAATGGCAATAGGCTATACATTTTTAACGGTCACTTATCGCTACCTACTGGTGTAATGTACTTGATAAAAAATTTATTTGAAGAGTCTGGTTATTTTAAAATGGTGGGTTACTCTATTTTGAATACTAGCGTTTATATCCAAACTATAAATGTTTATCCCAGCGATAGCATGAACGCAGATTTTAATGTTCTGCTGTGATCGTACTTATCAAAGGTTTAATAGACAGAGCCGAATCGTTGTCATTTCGGAAAAAGATCGCAAGATTGCAATCTTTTAACGATTAATTGTGCAGCTAAGTGTTTTCAATTGAATCAGAAAGTAAACCCAGATCATTTCATTCCTGTGCATGTAAATTACAGGACAGATCTTTAGGATCTAGTCTATGACAGCACAATTTTACTCAGTAATACACTGTAGCACACAATATTGACAAAACCACAGAACACGTAAATCACCATATTACCTCAATCTGTGCTAAGAGAATAATGGTCAAGATAAAACAGTAATAACAGTCATTTATCCGCAATGACATTTACCTCTCAGCTCAGTGTTTATATGTCATTAGTACGTGTGTTTTTGTGTGTACAGCGCAGTGTTCTGGTGTAAATTGTTTCATCGCTACTACTCGTGACTTCCTGCCAGCTGGGCCCCTTTCCTGCCCAATATGCTTTTAATTATCCCAGCATTCCCTGCTGAGAAAAAACCCTAGTGCTTTTATCCACATGTCAAACAAGAACAGCAACACAGCTGTACGAGCAGACTTCAGCAAACAGAAATCCTCTCAAACTATTGCAGAGTTAGAAAGAAAGAGTCGTAAATGCTTCTCATTTTGGACACAGAACATACAAAAGTTGTGCCGAGACCTTTATTACAGTAACGCTGAGAAAACAGAAGCCGTATACCAAATAAAACATATGTACAGCATCTGCTATTCTCATATACAGGAAGAAGACAGCTAGCCCAAGGTGGACAAAGGGAGTTTTTAAGGACACAAATAATGGTAAAATACTGTAAGATTCTGTCATTATTTACTCACCCTCAATATATATTCAACTGAATATACATAAAATATCATGAAAAAGGTCAATAAAAGATGAAATATTCTTGTTTTAGTGAAAAACTTGATTGTTTTAAACTTATTTTTAAATTAAACATTTTGAATCTACCTTGCAACAATGTGGTTGAAATTTTGGTTTACAAAACAGAAAAAATATACATATTTTATTTAATATCATAATTTAAATAAATTTAAATAACTAATACAAATTGTATTGTAAATTGTAAATACAAATAACAGTCAGTGAAGACCAGTGTTTGACCCCATTATCTTTTATTGAATGAACAAAAACAGTTCTTACACAAAAAATATCCTCACACAGACCATAAACTTTAAAGTATCATACAAGTTTAGAGTGACATGAGTACATTTTTGTTTTTGGGTGAATTATCCCTTTAACAGCATTCCCAGAGGTCCCTGTGTGGTTATATTATTGTGTTGTTGTGAAACGGTCCTAAATATTCAGTCAAATACTACTGTTTATATTCATGTTCTCAATAAAGTTACACAGATTGTAAAAACTCTTGAAGTCAAGTGAACTACAGGCACTTTGTGAATAGTTTTGACCAAATCATTACAAAGAACTGATTCAAATGAATGATTTATTAGCGAATCGGACAATCACGATGATCTTTTGAATAGAAAAACATAAGAAAACCCAGTGTGGTTGTGGATAAGGTCCATGTGGCATTAAAGTACCGAGAAAAGAGGAGGACAAAGTGCTGACATGTTTTGGCAGCTACTAGCGGGCCAGACCCAGACAAACAATTGTACTGAGTGCCCTGAGATCCAAGCGAACCCTCCGCCACACAGATGGTTTCAATCCAAAAGTGCAAATATATGTCTTCTTCTCAGTGCCAGGATGTAAGCACAGTTTTAAAGGTGGTTGAAGGGAGGCCTTGGGCGCTGAATAATGTGCCCGAGTTCATATGGGTGCATGTGTGCCCTCTTTGTCCCCTTCCCATTTAAAAGGAAGTTAGGTCTGTTGACAAAACTGGTTTAGAAAGGTGTATGTTTAGAAAAAAAAAATGCCATATTCCACCTAAAACTTTTTTAATTTTAAACATTTTTAAAAAGAATGACTGTATAATTGTATTAAATTCAGTAATGACCTCCTATTAATAAATATGAAGGACTATGTAGAATATTTGTACTTTTAAAATTAATATGTCACAATGCAGGACTATTTATGTGAACTGCAAAAAGGTGAATAAAACTGGGGGTCAAAAAATTTGCAGTTTTGTGGCAAATATACTGAATTCAAATATATTGAATGCTTTTATTCAGCAAAGACACATTAAATTGATAAAGTGACAGTCAAGACATTTTTTGCAATGTTACAATTTTTTTTAATTATTTTTCAAATAAATACTGTTCTCTTGAATTTTCTATTCATCAAAGAATCCTGAAAAAATGTATCAGTTTCCACTAAAGAAAGAAAGAAAAAAACTTTCTTTTTAAAAACTATTTTTATAGAGCAATAAAACAGCTTTTTAGATAGATTGACACTGTAGACTGGAGTAATGATGCTGAAAATTCAGCTTTGCCATCACAGGAATAAATAACATTTTAAAATGTATTCATATATTTAAAATAATATAACTACTTTCTCTGCATTTTTTTTTATCAAATAAGTGCAGCCTTGTTCAACATAATAGACTATTTAAAACCATGTTTATTATAATATACATTAGTTATTATTTATGTATTTTATTCAATTTCATTATAGTATTATTTAATTCGATTTTAATATATTAAAATTATGAATTAAGTTTTGGTATCAACTTCCATAGTAGATATTTACAGGTTATATTTCTCCATTTAGAACTGTTGTACTGGCATGTGATCTTCAAATCAAGTAGTTTGCTTGCTCTCCGTTGTCGGTGTGAGCGAGTGCAGACCCCCATATGTCCCAGCATGCATGTGTAAGAGTGTGAGAATGAGAGCGAAGGGGTACTGGCATAAAGACTATGTGTCCATTTGACAAAAGGATGCCGGCAAAGCACTCTGGGATACATTAGGGATTAAACCCCATTTTCACAGAAGCCCACAGAAAGGGGTGCATTCATCTTTTATAAAAAAAGAGAATAACAACACCCAACCCCCCTTCCTCTTCCTCTCCTCTCCCTCCCTCGCTCTCTTCCCTTCTGCTCTGCCAGGCCAGACAGACCCAAGGGCTTGTCATGACCTCATCTCATACAGATTTACCCCCACATACCCTGTGGCTTTACTGTGACCTCGTACCTACCAAGCCAACCAACTAGGCCAATCTCATCTACAAACATCCCAGGAAAACCAGGCCTTATTGATGTTTTCCACGATGTTAGTACCTTCATTTTCAAGTCTTTCAGCACTGAGTTGAATGTAATCACATATAATATGTCTTGACCTTGGAAAATTATTCACAGCAGAAAATGTATTTGTATTCAACTGAATTTGCAGTGATAAGTGAGCCGATTTCTCTTAAATGATAGTTGATGGTAAATGGCAGCACTGCATTGCATTCATCCGATTTCGCCAAACAACGTTTGAACCTGAGAGATCAATTTCTATTACTGCAGCCCTGAGTATCTTTTTAACTGCAGATATTTCTTTTTGGGAACAAGTGACTGTTGTTGGCCATTTTACCATACAGCACTGGAGTGCTCTGGATGTGGTCACTGACAGCTATAGCTGGCGAGCAAAGGCAACCATGGCTGCAATTTCACGCAGTTGGATGCTATTTCCTACTGGTCCTCTGAAGAATGGCTGACAGTAAACAAACCTTCATGACATTTGAACTTGAAAAGTGTCTCTGTGACCTTCATCTCTGTCTGAAAGAAGTCTATGGGCCAGATTTACTAAACTGTAAATTGGCGTGAGAGCGCAATACCATAAAAGCTCAGATGGGAGTGAAAAGTTCTGAGCATCATCTACTCACAAATTAGCATCTGGTTTAAAACTTGCTTTTTTGGGGCTGTAAATAATGGCGCAAATATCAGTAAATTGACGAGCGCAAACCTTAGTAAATAGCCTTGCATGATTCATTTAAATACTCTCCTCTTATAAATTTTGCATCTGAAAAGGAAACTGCACAAACAGTTATACTGTTTATTCATTTTTTTGGCAGCATTCCCTTAATTTTGCTGTGACTGAGATACAGTAATCTTAAATGCCTCTACATTATACATGACCAAATGTTGCATATGCACGTAGAAATGCATTATATATCCTATGCACATCCTCATAATGTCTCCTACTGGGTGTTGATATCTATTTCTGTGGGTGGGTAAATAGACAAACACTGACTATCTCCACACAGCTTCTAAGCATAACATCATTTCTGAACAGTAACTGCTCAGTGATTGGACAGTCTGTTCTCATGTGCAACACGAGAAGCTCAGGAAGATGAAGTCATTCAAACCGATTACAAATCAATGCCACTCTTTAGGCGTAAAAGATGTCCCAGCTTGACCAGCAGGAATTTTCATCGCTGTTTAAACTGGTTAGTACTGATCAAGCTACCTAATCAACAAAGCCATTCTACTAATCAGTAAAAAATGACTGGTTGACCAAAAATGTTGAGCCTGGTATATGGCATCAGCCGGAGTGCTTTATTTAAATAAAGTATTTGTACTGTTTTAAATAGACAAGTATTGTCTTGCTGCATTAATTTGTCTATTCTTGGACAACTCTTTGATGTTTTATCATAATAACGTATGAATCGCACATTTTGTGTTTATAATTTATAACTAGCTGTCAAATATGTGACACTCTGAATGGCACAACTCACAATCTAGTACCTCAAAACAAGTTGACACACTGCAGTAAAAGCCTTCAGATGGTGACGTCATGTTTGAGAACAACCTTTGATGTTGCCGCTCCGCACACATCGATCTTGATGATTTTCATATTTCCAAATCGTGCAGCACTTGAACTCGACCTACCTTTTGATATTCCGTGTCATCCGGGCGGAAATCGCTGCTGGTCAGCTGGAACTGTAGGTTTAAGTGTGGAAGGCGATGGAAAAGGTTAACCCACCACGGCGGAGAATAATTCACCACTGCAGCCATAGTGTTCATCCAGATCTCTGACTGTAAAAGACACAATGATGCATTCAGCAGCCGATTCTAGACTTCGACTGTTTCATCACGTCGCATTGCATCAAATGCATTTAAAGTGTCTCTTTACAAGCTAACGTTACCTGCAGTTATGCAGGGGTTAAAATCTGCACCAAAGACAACCAAGCAAACAAATGGCTAGATTTTCCTAGAATGTTGTGATTAACACTCACCCCTTGTTCTTAATTAGATAATACATATTTGTTCTTAAATTTAATAATTAACATACATTGTTTATATACTAGGATTTAACCCCCAATTTGCTCAGACAGGCTTTTGTTATCGGAATCCATTCTTACCCGTTATCAGCCTAAACCATAGTTCCAGCAAAAAAAACCTGCGATGATCTCAACAACAGACAAATGGCTCCTGTCCTTCGATGTTTTGGGTGAAAAGCAATAACAGCAGGTTTATCTGAGCTCAGCAGTCACTCAGTCAGCATGAACCGAACGAACGAACGAACGAACGAACGAACGCTGCCCCTGCGTCACTGCCGTCTGCATGTTATCCAGCGATACGCTCACACTGAAGCCAGAGCTTTAAACGCCTTTCATGTCCAAAGCGCCTTTGTTTTAAGGTTGTCCCGCACTGCTTTCTTCCTGTAGACGCCTGTGGTCAGCGCTTGTTCATTTCTGTTGCGTTAAAATTGAAATGTATAATATACGCGATGATATCACGCATTACGAGGATGAACTAGTGATTTGTGAGAAGACTACAAACGGGCGTGATTGTCAATCATCCATGTCCATTTATTTCAATCCTCAAATGGATTAACTTAGTGTGCAGACCTCTGGTGGACAAATGCCGCAAATTCACATCACTTAGCTGTATAAGTCTTCTTTTTATTGTTCTTATCCACAATTTTAGGCCATTTTACTGATTTTTAATAATTAGTTTTTCTTAATTCAAAAAGGTTATGCGAATGCTAATTATGCTAATGCTAATTATGCTACATACATGTCAACATTTGGTTTTCAAAATCCGGGGGGTAGAGGTAGCAAGAGATAGGTTACTGTACTTTGTGGTTTGAAGTCGTGATTTACGTGCTCAAAAACCTGCCTAGAACGCACAGGAGTGCACATGAATAAAAAATTCTTCAATATTAGCCTAGATATAAAAAAAAAATTAATAGTAGCCTTTTTACGATTAGGTGTTTAAAAATCTAAATGGTAAACTGCATTTAGGCCGTGTGTCCACCAAAGCGTTTTTTTCACGCGGCTGGCTTGTTTTTTCACTTGTTTTCAATGGGAGCGCCGCTTTTTTAGAACGCCATGAGCGAACAACAAGCGTTTTTTTCACGCTGAAGCGCTGAGCGCATCACTGTCACTTTTTACCCAGCCGACCAATCACAAATACCACACACCGACCAACTGTCACAACATTTTTTCTGTAAGTTACAACGACATCAACCAGAGCTAACCAAACAAAATGGATGACAATTTAATTTTTATTAAACAAATTATCTGCGAAATCAGTAAGAAAACTGTGTTGCGGATATTCTGTATCATAGCAACGAAGCGTCTCAACTGAAAAAAAAAAAACGCTGCGCTGCCGAAACGCTCTCAAGCGCCCACAGTTCCACTCTGCGTCGCTTTTACATTTCAAATCCCTCAGTTCCAGTTATCTCCGAAAACCCAAGCCAATGTCGATGTTTTATTACGAGCTCTGTCGCGTTCTCTCTTCGCCAGCAGAATCTCCTCTGTCCGGGTGATTCCAGGAGGTTCGAGATTCAGCTGATCCATGTAACCGTTCTAGCTCGTTGTGACAAATACACCATAAACAATTTACTGTAAAATTTACAGTAACTTACTGGCAATTTTAGTTGCTAGCAAGACTGTAAATACAAGAGTAGGCTACTTTATATTTAGTGCTGTCAAATCGAATAATCGCAACCCAATTGAAAAAGGGAAAGAATGCAGTAGGCTATGTGACAACTGAATTTACAGCAAAAAAAGATTTATACGTAACAAATCTACTATATCACAGCAGTGAAAAATCGGTACTTTCCTGTTATCCACCACGATGGCCTACCCCTAACCCCGCCCCTAAACCTACCCGTCACTGGGGTTAAGACCAATCAGGGACGATGGCCTACCCCTAACCCCGCCCCTAAACCTACCCGTCACTAGGGTTAATACCTGTAATTACTTTTTAATTGAATTTCACAGGAAAAGCTCTAATTTACTGTAAAATGTTTAATAAGGACATGTAATTTCAGTCACATATTTATAGTAAACATACCGTTAGCCTCATAGCATAATTACAAAAACATTGAAATATAACAGGCAATTATGCTATAAGGCTGACAATATTATTTCTACTGTAATTTTACAGTAACAGGTGTAGAAATGGCTAATTCTAAGTAAGATTATTTTTACAGTACAATTGTAGTTGGATTTCTGGTAGGCCTATTTATCGTACAATAATAGTTATTTAATTTATTAACACTAATATGCATTTCTAATAGATGCTCACTGGTCAAAAATAAATGAGAGTTGAGATTTCACAATAAATCTTAAGTATGTTAAAGTTTCACAAACACTTCAATAAAAGCTTCTCCAACCTACAACCAATGATAGCAGAGGTGGCAATGAATTATCTGTCATGTTGAATACATTTTTTTTAAGTCATTATCCTTCAACCTTATCCAGTAGTGCACCACAACTGGGAAATAATCTTTGTTTGCTTGAGGAACATTCAGCTCTTAAAGCTTCAGGAGTCCTGAAATTGAATTCAAAGAAACTAATATCAGACATTCAAATCTTGTTGGGGACAAATGTTGAAAACCACTGATATATGATATACTGGGGGTTGTGCATCCAGTCTATTAAAAAAATATACTAGATCACATCATTGTACTGTATTTATGTTAATTTCTTAAATTTAACAATCAGGTAGCCATTGCTAGATAGGAAGTTAGACTAAATGAGGAAACTGTATTTTTACACTCTAAGCACAAACGTTCATGAAAACAAATATTTAATAAAGAAAAAAAATCGAACACAAATTTAAACACAATGGCACAAACAAATAATGAGCTCTTAGAGCAAAGTCAGTCTTAAAAAGACATCGAAATGAGAAAACAGCATAACATTTTTTTCAATGCCATTATTGGTTCAATACAGATTCGTCAATATTAACATTAAACACACTGACGACATTTAACTGCATTAACAGCATTTACTGTAATTTTTCCCCAATCTGAACTTGAAGTTCTCTTATACAGCAATGTGTTTGTGGAGATTCACAGTACTTTTGTATAAATCAGAGGTGTACCTTAAATGCACACAATGACTTAAATATACTTTATAAAATATGTTGCTTAGTGTCATGTGTATATTTATCTGAAATGAAAAGTATATGAAGCATATTAAATCCCTGATCCTCATTTAAAGATGATCTTCCAACACAAGGCACTTTTGGAGTTGAAGACACGACTTCTGAAATGTCTACCTTATTTGAAGGTTCAGTTCCTAGAAGTCAAAAGAATGTGACCGTAGCAAAATAATAAAGTGTAAAATCACAAAGCCATAATGATCTCTCATCCAGGATCAGTGTTCTTTTATGTACGGTTATTATTGCCCATAGAAATGACAGTTTTTCTGTTTTAATTCCCTTTTAAATTGTTCATGTAATAATGTGTGTTCCAAGTTAAGAGAGAAAAAGCATTATTAATTTGAGGTCCAAACTGTAAAAAAAAAAAAAAAAGCAACAACAAAGAGCTAAATCAAGTCATTGGCATTGAACGGACTTAAGCATTTTTCTCTTTTTCTCAGTGGCTTTGAAAGAGACACAATGATGTCATCAGAGTCGTCTGAATCAGTGGTCTTGGGAATCGCAGTGGCTGGTTGCTGTTGGTGGATCTTCAGGTCTTCTTAATACCAACAAAACAAAATCGTATATGTACATTAAATAGATGAATGATTATACACTAAGCATAATTATAGTTTATCACCGATTATTCAAAGACATACTGGTGTTTTCTGACATACACTACCATTCAAACGTTTGAGGTCAGTAAGTCAAGGCTGCATTTATTTACAGCAAAAAGAGTAATATCCTGAAATATTATTACAATTTAAAATACCACTTTTGTATTTTAAAATATTTTAAAATGTAATTTATTCTTGTGATGGCAAAGCTGAATTTTCAGCATCATTACTCCAGTCTTCAGTGTCACATGATCCTTCACAAAACAATCTAATATGCTGAAGAAATATTTCATTTGATCTTATGTATTGTCTTTTATTATTATTTTTATAGAAATCATAAAACATTTTTTCAGGAATCTTTGATGAATAGAACAGCATTTATTTGAAACAGAAATCTTTTGTAACATTATTAAATGCCTTTGGTGTCACTTTTGAACAATTGATTGCATCCTTGCTGAATAAAAGTATTAATTTCTTTATTAACAAAAAATCATTTAAACGGCACGGCAGTGTAATAAGAATGAGTTATATATTCTAACCTGGTATTGATCTCTTGTCACGTAGCTCATCATTATAAGCAGGATTTAGTTTCTCTTCAGTCTCCTCGCTATTATTCTGAGTTACACCTAGAAGAATATAATAAAAAACATCCAATACAAGTTACAGTGGTTTTAAAGAGAGGTCAGTATAAGAGATTTAAGGATGGCCAGGTTTATATCTTTGTTTATAAAACGCATTTATGGTTCATTAAACGTCTTATTGATCTTAGATTAACAAAGAAGAATACTAACATGAGGTCATATCAATCTCTTCAGTGAGAACAAAGCACGTTATTAAAGACGAATAATCACCTGAGGTTTGCGTTTTGTTCGTAAACATGGCCTGTGGGGGCCCTGTGGGCAGCAGTGGAGGGGTGGAGAGATACCGCTTTTTCTGATGAATGAAAGATTCAGACTGTGTCACTGTAGACGCCCTGCAAAGTCAAGTCAAAGTATGTCTGTAAGGAGACCACCCGGCCATGCATGCAATCATATTCACTCAAACCAACTGTTGTGACTGCATTCTTGGATTCTCTACCCAGCACATCATCTGTGCAAGGTTTATTTTTTTAATGGAATTGATATAATATAAATTTGCAAATATGCAAAAACTGTGTAGCCAAAATTTATTCAGACACCTTCAACATTTTTCACATTATCACAGTTTATTCGCTATAGTTTAGAAAATGGTAATAAAATATGACAAGAACTCAAGAGTTATCAAATCAGTTGATATTTTTTACTGGTTTTGGCCATCCTTCTGTTAGACTGTCTCCACAAATGAATTAGGCTGAATAGCTGTCAGCTGTTAAATTTCAGTACACAGTTAGATGATACCAATTTAGGTCAAGCAGAGCTTAATTTTGTTCAGTCTGTGGTGTAAAAAGGTCGCATTAGCAATTAAAGAAAAAACACTTAAGCAAAACATGGTCAGGTCAAAGTGTCTGAATAATTTTTGATGCCAAATTTTTATACATTTTATAAAGAAAATTTGGCCATGATATGTCAAAGTTTACTTTATTTTGCTATCCTCACTATAAATAAATTATAGTGTCCTGCACCCACTAGTAAAAACAAATATAAAAAATGATATCTGGTGTCTGAATAATTTTTGGTTTGAATGTATGTAGTATTTCAGTGTAGTGGAGAAGTAATTAGTGTATACACTATGTATCTAAATCACCTGTCCATCCTCAGAGTGCTGCGTTTGAGATGAGCCCTAAAGACAGCCTGCAGCAGAGTCACTTCCTCTTCCTGTACAGCCTGAGTGTTAAAACCTGATTGGCTCTGAAAAATATGGTCAAGAAGTTTAAAATTGTAAATCAGAGGTCATATATCGATGCTGGAATCTTAAATCTTTAAGTAAAGAACAAATGTTCGCTTCTGTCATGCTCATTTTGTAATCCGGCTAGTTTTCAGTCAGCTGGTGAAATGGTAGGGTTGGGTGATGTTTTTTAGGGAGGGTTTAAGGGTAGCGCTGTGGGGCAACTGGCCCGACAGTGTAAACGTAGCTTGATTTTGGCCTCATGGGTTGATGTCCGAGGCTTTTGGCCCTGTACAGCAAGCTGTTAGTGGCGTGTGTGCCACCTGGTAATGACGTACCAGTCTATACCCTCTAGTCTTAGAGTTTCATGACTGAACTATATATATCTGTAAACAAACTGTGTATAATAAAACATCCCATCTAAAGAATTACCATGGCAACAAGGACGTTTGTTGGGTCTTCTTGCTTCTGTCCATCTATCTGCCTCTGCCTGATTAGATGCCCTCTGAGACAGGATTGCAAGAGAACTAAATCCTAAGCAAAGGAGCAGAGGAATAAAGAAAGAGATGAATAATCTGCATTCACTGTGGGAGTAGAGTTCATGTCGATGTGTTGTACCAACCCGTGTTCGGTGTGAGAGCCAGTGTGTCTGGATGATCTTAGCTGCTTTGTTCTTTTCTATTGACGCAACCGCTGATGACGACAATGGTTCTGTGAGCGTTAATGATAAAGAACCGTTCCAAACCTACGAGATGAGAAAATATATAGTCTGTGAAGTTTCATTTTTATGAGATGTCATCCTCACTGTCTTAAGTGAACTGTTCGTGTGTGTGGCTAGTAAGTATTTTGAAAGTATTACCTGATTTGGATCTTGTACTAATCTGAGTTTTCTCTCCTCCTCCAATTTCTCTTTTAAACAATTGATTTCTACAGTCAGTGCACCCATCTCCTGCCTGTAAATAAAACAACATGAAATCTAAACTGACATTACATACATTTCTTTGCTCATGATTCAATGCATGTTATTGTACAGAAATAAAAAAAATCATAGAAATTTAATAACTTCCTATACCTTTCAAATTACTTTTCTTTCTGCACACGTAACCAAGGTGTTTCACTCAGAAAAATGTCACAGAAATGTGACAATAATCCAACAATAACCACAGTAAATAATTTCTCTAAACATCTCTAAAGGAGCACAAATGCTTTCAATATAAAAAATAACTGTTTAGAGCATTGGAAGTTTATCTCACGTAACAATAAAATCACATATGATTCAATCTTGTGAGAATTCAGCGTTTTCCAAAACACCACCAAAATATAGTTTTAATTCTTGATTCCTTCATTATGTTTATATTACAAACCTGTGTGTTTGCATCAGTCTCTCGTGCTCTCTAATTCGCTCCTTCAGCGCGTTTTCTACCTCTTTCAGACCGTCATCCTTCTCAGCAGACAACTGCTTTATCTCTTTACTGATAAGACAAGACAAATACTTTCAATTAGAATTACTCTCAAATACGTTAAACATTTCAGAAATATAAATATAATAAATGGGACATGGTTTTACTATTTTTAACATTGATAATAATATACTTATTTTATTTTACTTGAGCACCAAATCAGCATATTATAATGATTTTTGAAGGATCATGTGACACTGAAGACTGGAGTAATGTATTTTTTTGGTAATGACTTTTTAAAATATTTTAAAAATTTTAATAACATTTTGCAATATTCCTTTTTTAATCAAATAAATGCAACATTGGTGAGCACAAGAGATTTCTTTCAAAAACAAGAAACCATTTTTTTTTTATGCTAGTGTGTATGCTGTGAGTACACTCACTCCCTCTGGGTTAGTTTTTCCTGTAGTTTCTTTTTCTCTTCTGCCAGTTTCTTAAATGCTCCCCTCAGATGCACATCATTCTCTGTAATCACAGACGTCTCCATCTCTGTGTTGACAGAATCACTCAGATTGGCCGATTCTGACTCAGTGCCTTTCTCCACTGAGCTCTTCTGTGAGTCTGATGCTTTAGTAATATGAAGATTCTTCATGTGCTCGACTCTCTGAAAAAATTAGACAAACTACATTCACGAGATGATCATTACTTTCTACAAGTAATGGTTAATATACACACACACATACATATACAATGTGTACATATACACTCACCTAAAGGATTATTAGGAACACCATACTAATACTGTGTTGGACCCCCTTTCGCCTTCAGAACTGCCTTAATTCTATGTGGCATTGATTCAACAAGGTGCTGAAAGCATTCTTTAGAGATGTTGGCCCATATTGATAGGATAGCATCTTGCAGTTGATGGAGATTTGTGGGATGCACATCCAGGGCACGAAGCTCCCGTTCCACCACATCCCAAAGATGCTCTATTGGGTTGAGATCTGGTGACTGGGAGCCATTTTAGTACAGTGAACTCATTGTCATGTTCAAGAAACCAATTTGAAATGATTCGAGTGACATGGTGCATTATCCTGCTGGAAGTAGCCATCAGAGGAGGGGTACATGGTGACCATAAAGGGATGAACATGGTCAGAAACAATGCTCAGGTAGGCCGTGGCATTTAAACGATGCCCAATTGGCACTAAGGGGCCTAAAGTGTGCCAAGAAAACATCCCCCACACCATTACACCACCACCACCAGCCTGCACAGTGGTAACAAGGCATGATGGATCCATGTTCTCATTCTGTTTACACCAAATTCTGACTCTACCATCTGAATGTCTCAACAGAAATCGAGACTCATCAGACCAGGCAACATTTTTCCAGTCTTCAACTGTCCAATTTTGGGAGCTCTTGCAAATTGTAGCCTCTTTTTCCTATTTGTAGTGGAGATGAGTGGTACCCGGTGGGGTCTTCTGCTGTTGTAGCCCATCCGCCTCAAGGTTGTGCGTGTTGTGGCTTCACAAATGCTTTGCTGCATACCTCGGTTGTAACGAGTGGTTATTTCAGTCAAAGTTGCTCTTCTATCAGCTTGAATCAGTCGGCCCATTCTCCTCTGACCTCTAGCATCAACAAGGCATTTTCGCCCACAGGACTGCCGCATACTGGATGTTTTTCCCTTTTCACACCATTCTTTGTAAACCCTAGAAATGGTTGTGCGTGAAAATCCCAGTAACTGAGCAGATTGAGAAATACTCAGACCGGCCCGTCTGGCACCAACAACCATGCCACGCTCAGAATAGCTTAAATCACCTTTCTTTCCCATTCTGACATTCAGTTTGGAGTTCAGGAGATTGTCTTGACCAGGACCACACCCCTAAATGCATTGAAGCAACTGCCATGTGATTGGTTGATTAGATAATTGCATTAATGAGAAATTGAACAGGTGTTCCTAATAATCCTTTAGGTGAGTGTATATATATTCACACACACTGTATATGGTGATATATTTGGTCTTGGCAGAACAGATCTGCTACGCTGCTGCTGCTGTTGGTTATTAGTACAGGACTTGCTACTGCCAATACATCCACGACACGCTGCTGTGAGCAAGTAAGACATGCTGCTCCTGTACAATATAGCGTACATGAATTACCCGTAGCAGATATATACAGGTGGAGCTGGGGAAGGTGGAGGGTTTCTGAAAGGGCACTGCACTGCTAAGGCAAAAGCTAAGTATTTGAAGGTTTAGCACGCCAGTTAATTGGCTACTGATACAGCAGAAAACAATCAACTGTACCCTAAACAGAATTATATGTTTGCAAGTAGTTTGAGTTCAGGACCTATTAGCCTGCACCATCTACAGTTTCATGACAAAACTTTGTATAAATACCTTTTCAAGTTCCAGGATTCGTCGCACAAGTCTCTGTTTACTCCAATCCATATAACCTGTAAACATTAAAACATGATACATCATTTGACTGAAAGATACATCATTAAGCCCTTGGTGTGGGAATAATTTTAAATACATTTTTTTTGTGTGTACATTTCAGCTTGTCATGCTAGGAGAACAATCCAGTAAACTAAACCAGTTAACACCAAATTGGCAAGATCAACAGACCAGCTAAGACCAGTTAAGCATCTTAGGCTGGCTTAAGCCAGTATTTTTGTTCATAGAAAACAATGTTTGGAATAATAGTGTTTCCAGTTCTACTGTGAATCTAAGTTAAGATGCGCCTTTGTAAATGTAAGTACCCTTGGCACGGCAAACAGGGCTGTCCATCATGCTCATCTCTTCCTGTGTCAATTCTTTTTTGAGTTCTTGGTTCTCGTCCTCCAGTTGTTGAACAGTCTTTGTGAGTTTCAGAACTGTCGCACTAAGGGTCTTGTTCTGCCGCCTGAGGTCTTTGTTCTCAATCTTATTACTAAAGAGAGTAAAAAAGAGTGAGAAAGACTTATACAAAACATGGAATCAAGAGGAACCATCAAACTATGTAAAATGAACAAAATTAACAAAGTTTGTACCCTCTCTCAGCTGAGTCCAACAGTGTTCGCAATCTTTGAACCTAAGCATGAAAAATAAAGAATGTATTACTAAAAAAAAAACAGAAGTTAATATATAGTGAAATACATTTAGTTTATATAAAATAATATAAGCTACCTCCTCAAAGTAGGTTTCTACAGTGATCTTCATTTCCTGCATGTTGGTAGTTTTCAGGTCACTCTGAAGCTGACTGTGATGCCAAATACACAATTCATTGAGTGAAAATTTCAATGGAAAATTCAAGAGTTTCAGAACATCTTTATGCCTATAGTCTTATCATATTATTATTATTACTGTCTAAGGGGGTGTTTACACAACATGTAAACTAAAAACTGCGTTTTTGCCGCATTTACACAACAACTGTGTTTTAGGGGCATGAAAATGCAAGTTTTTGAAAACAATACTGTTATCATCCCCATGTAAAGTACAAAACTCTTTTTTTGACTCCACTTAGCCTAAAACTCTCATGTTGAAGTTTGTTAATTTATACTGTTTTGATTCACCATAACCTGATAAATTGCATGACTGTATAATATACATGATTTGGCATCAGACCTCAAGGCATTCTCTTTTTCTTTGCACTGCTGCTCCAATCGTAGAATCCTCTGTTTCAGTCCATTAATGATCTGGTGTGTTTAAAAAAGAGAGAAATACAGTTTTTATTTTATATCATTCATCAAATTAAGAAACCTTGTTCTGAAAAAAACAAGATTGTTTTTATAATGGCATACTCACTGATCTAGGATCGGTCTTTCTGTCCACTAAACCCCTTGCATAATCTGGGTCCTATATGATCAACGCAAAAAGAATTATTTAAAAATGATTATATATTATACATTTATTGAAATGTAATTTATTCCTGTGATGTCAACGCTGAATTTTCAGCATTTTTACTTCATTCTTCATTGTCAAATGATCCTTCAGAAATCATTTTAATATGCTGATTTGCTGCTCTAATAACAATTCTTATTATTATGGTGAAAATATTTTTTTCAGGATTCTTTGATGAACAGTATTTACTTTAAATAGATTTTTTTTGGAACAATGTAAAAGTCTTTACTTTCACTTTTGATCAATTAAATGCATTTGTGATGAATAAAGAAAAAAATCTCATCTCAAACATGCATGGTAGTCAAGTCAAGTCAAGTATATTTATATAGCGCTTTTCACAATACAAAGCAGCTTCACAGTATCAATCAAAACAACATAACAATGTTTGTTTATTAGTGGAAAAAAGACCTCCACGTTTGTTAGGGCTGATCAATGGTATTAATGATTGGTTATTTAATTTTAATATCCCCAACTGAGCAAGCCAAAGGCAACAGTGGCAAGGAACCGTAAAACTCCATCAAGTGACCTAATGGTGTCCTAAAACATCAGGTGACCCAATGGAGAAAAAAAAACCTTGGGAGAACCCAGGCTCAGTCGGGGGCCAGTTCTCCTCTGGCGTTTATGAACTAGAGGCCGGATTTACAGTAACTGTAAGATAAAAATTTATATGAATGCCTGGCTGAAGAGATGCGTCTTTAGTCTAGTTTTAAACTGGGAGAGCGAGTCTGAGCAAAGAACAATATCAGGAAGGCTATTCCAGAGCTTCGGAGCTAAATGTGAAAATGCTCTCCCTCCTTTGGTGGATCTGGATATCCTAGGTATGACCAGAAGCCTCGAATTTAGTGATCTTAAAGAGCGCGATGGATTATAGGGTGATAGAAGATCCGTTAAATAGACTGGAGCTAAACCATTTAGGGATTTATAAGTCAGTAGCAATACCTTGTAATTAATAAGGAACTTTATAGGTAACCAGTTAAGTGATGATAAAATCGGTGTTATATGATCATATTTTCTTGATCAAGTAAGAACTCTAGCGGCTGCATTTTGGACTAACTGTAGTTTGTTTATTGAAGATGCAGGACAACCAGCTAATAAAGCATTACAGTAATCTAGTCTCGAGGTCATGAATGCATGAACTAACTTTTCTTAGTGTAGTGTACTGTATGCCTGACAGTTATCTGCCCTGTAAATAATGTTGTTGTTTTTTAGCTTTCATGACAATCAAATATTCCATAAAATATAAATCATATTCTTTTCAGTTTGAACAGCTTGAAAGAATAATGGCAGATGCTGTTTCAGTTGCGCATGTGGTGTAAAACAGGCCACACACTAAACTACTAATTTACACAATAAAAGGGATGTTAACACTCATATAAAACTATTCAAGCTGACATTTACTGACAATTGCTCATCACCTTTGCTGGATCCAGCAGCTGTTCGATTTGTCTGTCTTTCTTTGTGTTGTCTTCTTCAAGACGGCGCAGCTTGGCCTTCATCTTGTCAGATTCAGCCTTTAGGGATTGGATGGTCTGAGAAAAAGGAGAGAAAATATGTGTGTACATGCAATTTCAATGTGCACACTTCTAGTTCATAGATAGCATTCTAGGCTGGTGATAGGAAATCTTAGAAAAAATTACGCAGTACTGAAATAAACCTCAAAAAACATTTCCTTGAATTTCGCATTGATATTTCCTGAAATCCAGTGGAAATAATACACCATCCAGGAACATTTGTCATGCTATTTTTAACAAACTATGATTTGGGACACACTAATCCTAACCACAAATCCCTGGTATACATAGAGGACTGATAGTATTGAGAGTTTACATAAATCCCAATTCGATGAAAACATGCCATCTGATGTAATCAAAATTCTAAACACACATCCTGAAAAACACTTGCCGTATTACGTCAGCGAGTGAGTTTTGCGAGAGATGAGCATCACCTTTTTTAGATCAATTATTTCATCATACATTTCTTCCTTTTCTTTGTAGACTGGGGTCCCTGGAACATAACCTGATAAAGAATTGTAAAAAATAACATGGTGACAAAATTTGACAAATAAAACCTGTTATATGAACAATTTAAGGTTGATATATTTCGTTTTATCTCACCGTTAGATGGAGACCGGGAATATTTAGGCTTTTTCATTTCTAATGCGTCCTTCAAGTATTCAGGAGTGCTGGTCATGGAGATGCTGGTTTGTGTGGCACTGTAATCTGCTCCTTTTGGAGACTTTCCTGAAATAAACAAAATGTAGCCATGTAAAGCCTGACGGTAACACTTTAGTTTAGGGTCCAATTCTCAATATTAATTCGTTTTTTATTAGCATGCATATTACTAGGATATGGGCTGTTTACTAATACTTATAAAACACATATTACAATACAATGAAGACGTACAAATAAACTTTCCTTTAAAAGCATTTTAACATGATTTTCCTAAAAATAAAAAAAACATGATGTATGGACAATCAAGTAAGCCTAAGTTGCTTGCTTCAGTCCAGTAAATGTTGATCTTGAAATATAACTAACAATGTAAAAAATTATTTAAAATTACTTTATACAAATCAACAACTATTTTACAGCAAAAAGACATGCGTACCACAACCTGAAGGTGGACATTTTTAGAATTATACTAAAAGGACTTTTACTTGCTAAAAAGGTATACGCTATCAATCAGAGGACAGAAAGCATGTAGCCTAGTAATTTTAGCAAAATTGTATTCATTGCAATTTAGAGGCCTTAAAAATAAATGCATCAATATGAAACAATATGGTTTATAGAGTTAAATATATTTGCATGTCTTTCAAATGCATAGCTATGATAGAGCAGTTCACAGGTTTGCTTTGAATGTGATTTCTGTGATGATTATCTGTTTTGTCTAGCTAGTTTTCCAGAAAATGTTTGAACATATTTAAAACAATTTACATTTATCTGATAAGCAAAATTGCATTTTTATGTTGAGGTGCAGATCCGAACTTTGGTTGGTTCTTTGAATGTAAAAAAGTTTTTTAGAAGAAACATAAGGTTACACTTTATTTGAAGGTGTCTTTGTTACACTGTAATTATACGTTTAAATACTGATAGTCGGGGAGCCAAAGTCTCAAAAATGGGTTGAACCTGACATGGTCTGCCATACTTTTTAATTGTGTTTTTTCTGTTAACTTTGACCCATAATGCACCATGTCACGAAGCTCGAATCATTTCAAATTGGTTTCTTGAACATGACAATGAGTTCACTGTACTAAAATGGCCCCCACAGTCACCAGATCTCAACCCAATAGAGCATCTTTGGGATGTGGTGGAACGGGAGCTTCGTGCCCTGGATGTGCATCCCACAAATCTCCATCAACTGCAAGATGCTATCCTATCAATATGGGCCAACATCTCTAAAGAATGCTTTCAGCACCTTGTTGAATCAATGGCACGTAGAATTAAGGCAGTTCTGAAGGCGAAAGCGGGTCAAACACAGTATTAGTATGGTGTTCCTAATAATCCTTTAGGTGAGTATATATGTACCTTGAGGTCCAATAATAAGCCCTATGGGGTACTTTAGTGTAGATTGTGCCTTGGGGGACAAAAATGGACCCCTACTGTACCCCTATTTCTGACAGTGTATTCTCCTCTTCCCTCTTCTTCTCTCCGGTTCAATCAACTCCTCTCCATACCTCTCCACTCCACTCTTGTTTCCTGGTCAATGCACTTCTCTTTTTTCCTCCACTATTCTTCTCTCTTGTTCAGTTCACCCCTGTCCTCTTCGCTCTTCTCTCCTCATTCCACTATTCTCTTCTGTTCAATCCTCCACTCTCCTCTCCTCTCCTCTTTACTAACTTTTCCTCCACAGCAAACCCAATAAGATCATAACCAAATCTGCAAATGGGAAATATTGTGCATTCAGGTGAAAGAAATCTAGATGTTTGACACTACTAGCTAACTATCTTTTGACAAATCACTTACTCTAGATACTGTACAGTACTATATGCAAAAACAAACTATGCATAATATATAGTAGGCTATGTTTACATCTTACAGAACATTTGTATTGTTCCGTATTGTGTACAGTCTGATATCCAATAAAGCTACATATTATTTTTGTGTGGCCATTCATGCCACAAGCTAACTAGCTAAAAATGTTCTAAACCTGAACGCAACAACTGGCCATGTAGCTAATTGCTAACGGCAGCTAACGTTAGTGCAGCCTTTAGTTATCCTTACTAGCCTACTATCTGTCTGACATGAAAAACACTTCAAGGACCACACCAGCCTTCATATAAGTGTATTTCTAATGATTCCTCGCTCCAAACGTATCCTTGTAACAGCATTTATTCTCTATCTATTTCTTCACCTAACAAGTCCAGTTCAATACCTAGCAATTTCTCAACTCACAGTCAAAGCAAAATGGACATATAGGACACATACATCTCGTAGAGCATAAGATTCTGAGCAAAAAGTAAGTCTCTACCCCATTCCTGTGAGGAGTTATGGCCGTTTAAAGAAACCACAGAAATGAGCTAAAACGGCTAAAGCTAGCTAAGTAAAGAATGTAGAGAATGAATAGAGAATGAATGCTGCTGCTACAGGGATACGTTTTGGATGATGAATCATCAGAAATATACCTGTTTGAAGACTGGTGTGGTCCTTTCAATTAATTACCATTACAATATCCATATTACCATTCTTTTCCCAAAACGCTGGGACAGAACTACTGGTATTCACTAAAGTCACTGTCACTAACCACAGACAATGATGAGCAGCTTCGAAGTCTGTTGGTAACCGTTGGTTACCGTTTGTTGGTTGTTCCAAACTCATTTAAATTACTAAGATCATGTGTGTGTGCGTAAGTGTGCCATGATGCTAAATATCAAGCATGTTTTTTGAAAGTTTGAGAGTAGCCTAAAATTCTATTGAAGTTCGAGCCTGTGAAACCATCACAGATCCATTGATTTTGGTTGGATTTTTATAATTTTTTCTGTGGAATGAGTATACTGTTTGGTGAAAAGAATGGCATATTGACTGAAGTCATAACTTGGGGGAATAGTTGATTGCCAATGAAGTAAAAATTAAAATATTGGAAAAAAAGTGAGAAAACGCCTTTTTTTTGGCATTAAATTGATGCAAAATCAAGTAGAAATGTGTTTTAAGAGTTATTTTTTCAGTGGATGTCGTCAGGACATGTGTTATGTGTATCAGGAATGCATTTATCGACAGCCTACCAAACCCACAGAGGATTTGAGGAAAAAAATAATTTTTCACATTTTTCTGATAAAAAATAAAGGGTGCATACACTAAAATGGCCACATTTGTTTTCTGCGATATTTCCGGCAGAGCAGACCCTCCAATTATTGGTTCTTAGGGTCAAAGTTAACAGAAAAAACACAAATAAAAAGTATGGCAGACCATGTCAGGTTCAACCCATTTTATTGAGCTTTTGAGACTTTGGCTCCCCGACTATGAGAAATATTAAGTAACTACATGTACTAACTATAGGGTAAGGAGGATTAGGGTTTGGTTTGGGGTTAGTTATGTAATTATGTGTAATTATGCATAATTTATAGTTATTATTACAGTAACTACATGTAAAATATGTAACAATGACACTGTAAAATAAAGTGTTACCAAACATTAAATGCAGAGTTATTTAAAAATAGTAACATACCATGTCCATCATTCTGTAAGTGCAGCCAGACGTCCCTGGGTGTACCAGCCGGAGGGGTTTTACAGTTTTGGAGCTGCGTCCCTTTCACCGTCCTCCATGATGTTACTGGAGTTTTCTTCAAATGCAAGTTTGCACTGTTCAGGTACGGTGACTCTTTATTTACATAAAAAAATCTTTATTATTGTAAAGGCATATTTGCAGTGTAGCTGCATTAAGTAATCACAATGAAACAAGAAAATTTCACATTTTTACAATACTGTGTTGATATAGCCTAATGCACAGAAAAAGGTGGAGGCATTTGTGTGTCAGTCTTAAACTTACTAGGAGAAGGAGGTGGTCTGCCTGAAACTTTCTTTTTTCTTGACTTCTGAAAAGAAATCCAACAATCAGACACATAAATGTGATACCATATTGGCGCAAAGATCCAAGAATGAAAGAGCAACAGTTGAACTAAGGAAACGGATTAGCCTAAAATCACCATATCACCATGTAATCAAAATCGACAATTCTTGTTTTTAATGCAATATTGCTGTATATTTATTATAAATGATCGATCCGTGCACATTATTATTATTTTTTATTCATGTGCACTCATAATCTTTTATCAAAATAACATCCCATCCCTCTTGCAGCAACGTATCTTCTCTTCTCTGATGACGTGTTAACTGGCGCGAGGGCGGGGCAAACTGTCACTCACATGAGATCGACCAATAGCAAACCACAACAATCCAATCAATTCCCTATGGACAAAATCAAGTCCCGTCCTACATTCTTTCTTGTTTGAGAAGCCGTTTCACTCAGACATACATCAATAGGGAAGAAAAGTATATCACAACTTGTCTTTAAAGACTCTATCTCACCTTTTCAGTGTCAGACACATAACTGCTACAGAGACTGTCCTCTGCCTTGAAAAAAAAACATACACACAGACATGAAACATTAATAAAAAATACACATGTATATATTTATATGAAACATTAATATAGGCTAAATATAAATAAAGTAGCCTACTATCGACACTCTACCATCACATCATATAAAATGGTACCAGTATTTAGATAACTTTTTTTATAGCGTGGTATCCCAATGTATTTTTTACCATAGTGCATCTCCAAAACATATGGTATTGCATGATACTTTTTGCTAGTGTTTCAGTCCAGGAGATATTAAGCATCATGAATTGTTACTTACCAGATCCTCCACCTCCTCTTCTGTGACAAGTTCTCCAGCGACAGACATTATAGCCTGTGATGGCCTGTGTTTATTTAATCATCACCTTTTACAACAGGACCATAATCCTTTCTCATACAGTATGATCTATGGAGGTACGACCTGTAATGTCCGAGTGTTATGATGCAGCAGGAAATCGTGTTTTTCTCATTTCAAAGATGTGTAAATCCTAATATAAAACAGCATAAACGAGCATTGGAGTGTTTAGAGGCTGTTAAGAAGTTCCCAAGATGCAGCTGTTTCCTGATGTCACCGTTAAGAAAAGCAAAAGATCCTGCGTCGATATATTGTGTGTGAAAGCTAGAGATTTAACGCAATAATGTTCCACAGCGTCGTTTCGCGTCTCTCTTCGCTGTGCGGATGTACTGTGCATTATTGTCGTCTAGCAACCGAAAATGTTTAACATGACAATAAACAGCCAACCAAACGTGTTCATGTGCGTCAGCACTGCGCAATACCTGCGCACACTGTGAGCGGTCGCCTGTTTGTAATACAGCTTCATTAAAATGTATTAATTAGTATAAATGTAGTTTTCCTTAAAATATGTGATTTCCTAAAGCACCATTTTGTTCTTTCCATAATTCCTTCTTTTTTGTTATTCAACCAATCACTCTTTTTGTATTTAAATTATGTGTATACTGCCGATGTATGCATGCATGTAGGCTATGTAGGCCTATACCGCCTATGTATGTATGTATGTAGCCTATTTATGTATGTATATAGGGTTAGGGTTGTGTTTATTTTGATGTTGGTTTAGATCTTTAAATATGTAATTGCTTATATTTAAAGTAGAAACATGCTGGGCTAACATGCTGTCACTAATATCAAAATGTAGCTACTTGAAAACTGTATTTATAACATACTAATTTATCAAATAGAAAGTGAGATGCTTGAAGATGACAGTTCAAATCATGTTAAAGAATCCGGAAACAGTGAACAGCTGCAGCTACAGGGGACATAATCCTGCTCTGCTGATAGTACTACCACAACACACATCCACACGTGATGATAGGTCTCAGAGATGATCTCATAGATGGATTTGGTTTGGGGATTACATGTGTGTATAAAAAGCCACCCTACTCTCTAAAAATGTATCTAAAACTATGACTATTTATTAAAATAATAGGTTATTATTTCAATGAAATGGAAACAGAGGTGTATGAATGTGTGGGCAACCTCTCTGCTTGTCAAACATCTCTGTTGCTTTACAAAGAACCTAAATATTTTGCCTGCCACTCTCATTATTATAACCCAGTTACATAAACTTTAATTCCAGATTGCCTTTCAAGAGGCTGTGATGTTTTTTTTTAAAGAGCTCCTATCCTCTTAAGATGATTAATGGTAATATGTATGTGTTGAGGGATGCAATGAGAAGGGGAGGGAAAGAGCAAAGCGAGAGAGAGAGAGAGAGAGAGAGAGAGAGAGAGAGAGAGAGAGAGAGAGAGAGAGAGAGAGAGGGAGGGAGGGAGAGAGGGAGAGAGGGAGAGAAAAGACTGTTATCTGATCTGTTGGTGTTATCGGTCTTTACAGTCACAGTCAGGCATTAAGCGTGAGGAGGGCAGTCGAGGTGCGAACGAAGGTCTCTTGAGGATTGCAAAGCGAAGCCAACTTCATACACTTCAGCAATCTGGTAAGGATATGAGGAAACAATCTTAAAGGAATAGTTCACTTAAAAATGATCATTTACTCTTCCTCAAGTTGTTCCAAACCTGTATGAATTTCTTTCTTCTGTTGAACACAAAGGAAGATATTCTGAAGAATGGCGGTTACCACACAGTTGATGGACCCCATTGACTTCCATAGTATATTTTTTCCTACTATGGAAGTCAATGGGGTTCATCAACTGTCTGGTTACCAAAATTCTTCAGAATATCTTCTTTTGTGTTCAGCAGAAGAAAGAAACTCATAAAAGTTTAAAACAACTGGTGTTGAGGGTGAGTAAATGATGATATAATTTTAATTTTAAGTGAACTATTCCTTTAAAACAATTTCACTCATAATCATTTCACAATAATATTTTTATGAGAGCTTGTGCATTTGATGAAGAAATTGTCCATTCATGTCTACAAAAACTACTAAAGATAAAGTATTAGAAATGTATTTTAAATGATATTGCTTCTTAAAATTACTGTTTCATTGGATAGACTTTTTAAAATCAAAAGTGCAAAGAGCTATATTTATAGTTCGAGGCATAATTGATTTAATTGCTGTGAACGTTCAAGTGAAGTGAAATAGCCTGGCCTTTTGTATTATATAACAGTGTTTAAAACAATGTTAATGTGTTTTATCATACATGTCAATAGCTAAATGGGAATGATAATAGCAAGTTCTCGTCTTTATTTCGAAGGCCAGTGTATTGCTCTCCAGGATCACCTGAAATCACCTATTGCCCCAGTGTTAAGGTAACAAATCCTATTTTCACAAAGAGCTTATAGACCTAAGTACACACTGAGACATGAGAGACGGACAGACAGCATTAGGAGATTGTATTTATATTTAAGACCTCTGTTGAAACACAGAAACATTCATAATTAAAATAGGGAGAAATTTTTTTAAAATATGCTGAATGGCAAAACCACAACTCATGCATTTACATGAGCCTCAGCAAGGCTCTGCTAAACTTTCTGCAGCATAAATATAAACCACCCCACTGTTATTTACACGAAAAATAGTCATGGATACTCGTTTGAAGCTTGTGTTATCTCATCTGATGGGAAATAGGTCACTTTGTTCTACAGAAGATTAAAACGCTTCACTTAAACCACATTGGGGATGAATCTAAATCCATCACAATATTCCCTGTTTTTAGTAATTTGCATGAGTATTATATAAAACAAAATGGATATTGAATTTTCTCAATTAATCAACCACAATTATTTAAAATGCGAAATCATCCTTATCGACAGAGTAAAAATAACTGACAAAATAACAAACAACAAACATACAGTAAAAACTATAATATTGTGACATATTGTTAACATTTAAAATAGGCTAACTGATTTCTGTTTTAATCTATTTTAATGTAAATTATTCCTGTGATGGCAAAGCATCATACTTCAGTTTTCAGTGTCACATGATCCTTCAGAAATCATTCTAATATGATGATTTGGTGCACCATTTGTTATTATTGCTGCTTAATATTTTTGTGGAAAACATGATACATTTTATTTC
The DNA here is from genome assembly GCA_031834385.1 of Semotilus atromaculatus. Lineage (NCBI taxonomy): Eukaryota > Metazoa > Chordata > Actinopteri > Cypriniformes > Leuciscidae > Semotilus > Semotilus atromaculatus. Next base: position 15,571,850 of record JAULUF010000023.1, on the reverse strand, counting down.
AGGATTTTTTGATGAATAAAGTACAAAAGAACAGCATTTATTTGAAATAGTGGTCACATTTTATAATAAGATCTCATCTGATGAAGCTAAGATGAACTAATGAGCATTACATTTTTACCACATATATTAACCTTTGTTCATGTTGGTTCAAAGTGCATAATAATGTTTACAGATTCAAGTTTTGAATTTAAACATGTATAAGTAAATGTTGAAAAAACTAAGATGAATAAATGCTATTGTTCATTTGTTAGTTCATGTTAACTAATGTTGTTAAATGAAACCTTATTGTAAAGTGTGACTGAAATAGCAATCTTTTGTAATATTATAAATGTCTTCACTGTCACTTTTGATCAATTTAATTCATCCTTGCTGAACAAATGTATTCATTTATATAACTTGTACTGACTCCAAATTTTGAATGGTAGATTTTGAATGGTATAATAAAACAATTTAGATCAAAACAAACATAAAAAAATAAAAAAATAAATAGTGTTTTGTGAAAGTTAACGTTGGGCTAAAAAGGCGCGCAAAAAAAGGCAATCTGGGTGAGCTTTTCAACAATTTTACCCTCCTGGAAGTCACTAAATAATTTGCACACTGTTAATTGGACCTTTTGTGCATTTGTTGTCAGGTGCAAAGAAAATGCATCTGGGTCAACAAAGCGCCCTGGTGGATGGGCTGTCGCTAAAAGAGCTGGGGGACAGTGTGCTGGTGGAGATAGAGCCCCGAAGGAAAGGACTGCCCTTCCTCAAACATGTGGAATATCGTATTGTTAGCAAGGTAAACTCATTTTTCTATATAGGCCTAGACACACACACACACTCACACACACTAGAGCTGCACAATTCTGGATAAATTCAGTCACAATAAATTCTTTATTATAAATTCTTCCACGATTATGAATAGACAACTAAACAAAATTACATGCAATTTACTAGAGATTCTGACAAAATGTTAATTGCTGCAGTCTATCTGAAAATATTTAATTCATTTGAATTAATCAATTATTTATTTAAAAAGATCGTTTTGATTGAATGATTCAATGACTCACTCAGACAGACTTCACTTGTTTCATTACTAGATGAATCAGCATTTTTTGAACAAATCGGTCGATTGAATGATTCAATGACAAATAAATGTTTTAACAGTCACTTGTCGCCACCTACTGGTGTAACGATGTAATTGATGCAAACTTGTGAAAGTTCACCTATATTAAAAATATAGGTTTTTACAAGCTTGATAATGGGAGTGAATGGTAACTTAGATTTTAAAGCCCAAAAAAGCACATCTGTCTATCATAAAAGTAATAAAGGCCTTCTGAAGCGAAGTGTTGTGTTTTTGTAAGAAAAATATCCTTATTTATAACTTTATAAACTATAATCACTCGTACGCAAGTCCGATGTTTCCGGCCGAAGAGTGACTCTTCAGGAATAAGATCACGTGGGTGTTTTAACAATTTATCATGCAGCATAACACACACATATGGCCTATTCCTAAACAATATTAAACTATTCCATCTTTTACAGTGTTTCCAGATCCCGGTTCATCGCAGATACAGTGATTTTGAGGTGTTCCACGGTCTGCTGCTGCAAAAGTTCATCTACAGGATGGTCCCGTCTCTGCCCCCAAAACGTATCCTTAAAGGAGGTGAGATTTCAACTAACTGTCATCAAATGAGTGTGCTCCCATTATGCCACTAAAATTCTCAATTTTTTTTCTATCTCTCCCATTAACTTCAGTTTTGAACTCAATATCAGACCGAGAATTTAACGACAGTCGCCGCCGTGGTCTACAAAGATTCATGACCTTGGTGATCAGACATCCAGTCCTAGCAGGAGATGAGTTGGTCAACATCTTTCTGTCAGTGGGCAGTGCAGTAAGTCCTGCAAACCAGCAGATGGCAGTAAAACGAATTCATCTTAGGAGGAATAGTTTGATCATTTGTTCCAAAAACTTGTTTATCAGGTTTCGTCCTTTTTTATGTTACAGGATGTTCTAAACAAGATGCGTGATGCATATAAAAAGACAGGGGACGAGTTTCTGACCTCCCAAATAGCGCTGCATGGCAAGGTGGGTAAAAAATAAGAAAAACATGAAATATATATATATATTCCATGTAAAAATCATGGTTATGGTATACAGTGTTGGGTAAGTTACTCTAAAAAGTAATTCATTGCTAGCTACTAACTAGCATCTTCAACAATTTATTTAGATCACTCTCTCTAAAAAGTATTGCATTACTTATAACTTTCTAAATCCCATTTCAACCTCAACCAGTTTTAATTCTTTCAAATAAATAATTTAAAATTGCATAAATTATTCTTGAAGGTACCAGAGTATTTAAAGGGGGGAACATACATTTTAACATTAGACGTTACATTTTGATGTTAACTCCACTGTTGTTTTATACAGAATTGTTCTATAGTCTATACAGTATTTAAAGGAGCTGTATGTAAGATTGTGGCCAAAACTGGTACTGCAATGACTTTCAAATTACTGACTCAAGGTTGCCAGATATGCTGCAGGATCCGATTACAACACGTTATTAGCCGCAGCTGTGGGAACTAGAGCAGAGCTGGCAACCCGAATGCTGCAACACTACTGACTCTGTGATTGGTAGATCGGTGGAGGGTGGAGCTCAGACCAAAACACAACATGACAACATCAACATCAGTTGAGGGCTGCAACTTCACTTTTTAAATGACAATATCCTGGCCGGACTACTGTTGTCAGTGATATAAGTATTTGAAATGAACATGATTTTTTTAATGTCTAGTGACATATCAGGGAAAATGTATGATTATTTGAAATAAATTTCTTACATACAGCTCCTTTAATGCAATTACATCAGTAATTGTAATTGAAAAAAGTAATTGTTACTTTACATGTAGGCTTCTGTTCTGTTTTCTCTGTTCTGGTTTGCCTGTGTACCCTTGTTGTTAATTAATCCTACACAACTGTTCTGTTTTATCTTGATTACTCTCCACATTAAGCTCTGAGGGTGAACAGAGAAGGTTTCCTCTGAGTTTTCCGCGTACGTGTCACCATTGTCAAAACGACCCAATTCACGGATCCGCGAAAACGACTAAAAATGCTGTATTATGCTGCCTGGCCATTAGCGATGAAACAATATAGACTGAACATGTAATAGGCTACGCATGTGCATGACGTCATTGTTTTCAGAGATTCGCGTTTTTGTTGTTTACACGGAGACCGTTTTCAAAAATTTGCACTCTGAAATCCATTTTCAAAAGTTTGCGTTTTCAGGCACCCAAAACTCAGTTGTCGTATAAACGAACGGCCAGAACGCATAAAAAGTTTAACGTTTTTAGTTGAAAACGGTGTCGTGTAAAGAGTTTCCTCAGTTAATTTGTCTGTTATTTTGTCGATCTGGGCCACATCTGGTACACGTTGTGGATCTGGGCCGGGACTATGTTGCTGTCTGGGACACTGTGTACTACAGTGCTTCTTGAAAGGGAAATTAACAAACAAAATGAATATTGTCATTTTTTAAGGTGAACCTACCTGAGGACATGCAGAGCCAGGCTGCTGCTAATCGAGAGGTCATTGCAAGTATCCACAGCAGTTTCAATAAACTCAGAGATGTAGCTGAGCGGATGGCTCAGCGCTCAAGAGAAAACTCAACGGATCTGCTCATGTTTGGAAAAGACCTGAGGTGAACCAATTCATCTTTATCCATCCAGCCATCCATCTATCCCAGCAAACAAATTTAGGTTCTGGGAACGTTAGTTTTTGGTTCCCAGAACGTTCCTAGAACTTTCCCTTAAGGTTAGGGGAACATTCCCGGAATGTTCTCCTTACGTTATAAAAATGGAACCTAAAAATAACCTACATGGAACGTTCCTATAACGTTCTTGTTTGGTTCACAAAAAATAACCACATGGGACCATTCGGGAACGTTCTGTGTTTGCTGGGATCTTTCTAATTTTAATAGAAATATTAAAAAATAATGTTTATAATCAAGATAATGAATGTAGTGATAGAATATAAAATATAATATCATAAAATATCTAAAAATGTATGTAGCTATATTGTACAATATACAATTGTACAACTTGATATCAATGTTAACATTAAATGATTAATGATTTAATATTTAAAAGTGTTTAACCTTTAAAAGTGTTCATTTTTCTATCATTGTTTAGATCATTTAATTTTTTGTGGAAGAGCGTGTGGTTTCTAACACTTATAGAATGATAAATATTCAATGATTATGATGTGTTATTTTAGTATCATTAATATAATACTATTGTATATAATATAATATTATAATTCATATATTTTGAATTCATATATTTTTATTTTAAGTTAAAGTTTTAGTCATTTTATAAGTGATTTTTATGTCATTTTGTAAAGTAATTTGCTGAGTTTTTATTAATTTGTATTTTAGTACTTCAAGTTAAATCAAAAGAAAATAAGCAATTTTGCCTTGCCAATTAGTTGAAATTAAAAAAAGTTAATAGTTATTTTATTTCAAGTAACGGAAATGTAATGAATGGTTTTTGTTTTATCTAACGATAATAACCCTGATAAGTAATATTGAAAATATGAAAGTCTGTGTGGACAAGTCAGAGGCTATCACTTGATTCTTCAACAGTGAACTGGGCTCGGACACACCAGACCTGCCAGTGAACGCTACAATGAGCAAAGCATGGAAAACACAGAGGAAGTCACTCGTAGAACTGTCAGGAGAGTTTGGTCTTCTTGCAGACAAAGCTGCACACCAGGTATTAAACAGATCATTATTGAGCATTAGTCTGATCACGAACACCACTACAAAAATGACACAGATCACTGATCTGCATGAACAAAAGTGTTATTATAATATACACCCGCAATATAATGACTCTCGCTACAGTATCTTCAGTTTGATATGGTTGAACAGAAATTAAACTGAATCCTTTTAATACTCCAGGGCAGCAGAGAAGAAGATGAAGTGGTGGAGAAACTGAACCTTCTCCTCGAACAGCTGCAGTCGTATAAAGTGAGTTCTGTCTGTAGAAAACTTTTCATATCAATTTGTGCTACAAAATAGTATGGATGTTAAAGGGGCATATATGCAGCTGGCATAAGATGGAGTTTGTATAATTCAATCAATATCTGTGAAAGGATGGTCATTTTATATTTGAACAATTCAACTGTAACGACATTCCGATGTTAATATATTTGCATGTGTATGTGTGTGTAGGACTTGTGTGATCGGCATGACAGCGGTGTGTTATTAGAGCATCAGAGAGCGCTTGAAAAGCACAGCGGGCCTGTGGCTACACACTTAAAATACCAGTGCAACATTGAGCAGTCTCGACTCACACAGGTAACGCATACAGTATCGCACCACCAACATATAAACTACTTAACCAAACTGAGGTATACAGGTCTCCTATTGCCATAGTAAAATTGCACTGTTCACAAGAAAAACAGTAATTCGACAGGGTTCACACATATCTGAAAATCAAATCTGGCATGGAGAATGAAATAGAAATTTCTATATTAAATATCCATTTTAAATATTAATGTGCACATATGGGTACAGTAAAACTTTGCTCACAATTCATAATGATGTTTGACTTGTGAGCAAATTATTCTTGGTCCTTTAGAATGAATCACTTCAAACGACTCAGTCGAATGAATCAGTCCAAAAGATTCATTAGGGGTGATTCACGTACAACAAATTTAGCTTTTTTGCAACCAAAAAAAACGCAATGGAATGGAAAAAAGTAAGGTATACATATGTGTTTTTAAAAAAGTACAACTCCTTGAGCGATGGACAGGATAAAGTCTCGTTCTACTTTTTTTTTCATATTGGAGAAGCCGTTTTACTCGGATATACATTGCAATATAGTCCTGGGTAATATTATTATATCTAATCTAGATTACATAATCAGATTCCAAAAATGAAATACTTGTAATTAGATTATTACTTTTTTTAAATACTCATTAAACTTTGTTATTGATTACATGATTACTTAATATGTACAAAATGGCAGAATGATTCTCCCTTATCTTTCTCCTTTTTATCTTAAAAATTTTTTTTTCTCAACAATTTTTCTGAAATTTCTCACAGACCGCCACTAGTCAGGCGACTATAACGTGGAAAATCGAGAGGCCGCTCAGCACAAACAAATCAAATATTTAACATTTTTGTAGTTATTTCTTATAATTTAACTGATATTTTGATATTGCTTTTTATACAATAGTTTTATACAAACAAGACGTTAATATTGAGTAACTTACATTTTAGCATTTTAGAGACAATTCTTCCAATTGCTTTGTCCAATTTTGGAAAATGAAAAAATGGAAAAAAGATCAACCACAGCCAAAGCAGGATCAACCGAGCGTTGAGCACAGTGAATCATCATTTGAACGAAACGAGTGAATGATTCACTTTATTGCCTATTGCCTAGTACTAACAATGTAAACTGCAGAAAAAAATCCACAGCACTGACAGGTGAACTAAATACTATAATTCTGTCTTTACAGCAGGAAAACACGATTATCACCATGGAGATGAGGAGTTATTTCTCCCTTTTGTGTTTGCATCAAGAAACCCAGATGGTCTTCACCCATTTGCCTCTTGTAACTTCAATACTGGGGACATTTGTCCACTCACAAATACAAGGGCACAAAGAGGTACATTTCCAATAACACAACAACTCTATTACTTCAACTGATTATTTTAGCAGTTCAACACTATTTGCACTGTGTGAATGTGCATTTTCATTCCTCAGATGGGTGATGTGTGGGGTGAACTTCATCCGAAACTGAAGGATCTGTTTGAGAGCGCTAATGAACCGTCGTATCACTCCTCTTCTCAAACACACACCTCCAGAGGACAGAAGACCTACGCTGTCATTGGCCCTGCATAACCAGTCCAGGACTGTAAACTCCCAGCCTTTTCTCGAAACCCAAGAACTCAGTATACTGCTATGTGTTTCCTTTCTCTTGACTGTACATACTTTAACACTTCTCTTCATTACTTTTCCAAATATGTCAATACAGAAAACACAGTGGCCCTAAAACATATTTGAACACTTAAAATGTCACATAAAAATGTCATTAGAGACAAAATATCAAACTGTCTGCTAACCAAATGTGCAATCAAAACTAACTTCATTTTTGTTAACCATTTATAGTAATGTTAACTAAACAAATTATGATCATTGATCATTATGGCAACACATGTTTTTACATGACTTAAGATCATAAATATAATTTAAGCAATTTAAACTTTTTTAAAGTTATGAGATTCAACTCTTTTTTATGGAAATATAATTTAAGTTGAAATGACATCCAATTTGGTTATACCTTAAAAAAATGTAAGGCAGCAACTGAACTTAAGTGTTTAAGTAGAATTGGTGAATTTGTTTTACATTTGGTTTGATATTTTGTTATCCGAATGACTGTCAAACATTTTTTAATGCACCCTGTATACAAATACTTTTTGAGGCCACTATATATTCAGAGAATATAGATAATATTTATTAAAAAAAAATTTTAGTTGAAAAACACCTTTTGAGACTTATATGAGGATGTCTTCACTTTTGACTTTTTCATTGAATTCCCAATTTCCCTTTTCTTTTAATACTTAAACCACATGTGGGGGTTACACATTCAAATAAATAATCCCACATCTTCCAAAACCTGCTCATCTCATCTTTTTTTCAGATAACCCAAAATAATATTTAATTTAGGCAGGAATTCACATAATATTCAAAGATTACATGTGTTGTCCTTAAGACAAGGCCACGTTTTGAGTATGGATGAAAAGGTTAATCAGAAACGGCCCTTTGCAGAAATTCAAAGAATGACTAACGTTATTCTGGAAAAATATTTTTTAAGCAAGACCAGCTGTTGTAATGTCGAGAAACCAGTGCGCCTGTCCTCGAAAAACGATCCACAGCCATCAGCAGTGTTGGGGGTAATGCATTACAAATAACCTTTTAAGGTAACAATTAAAGTAACGCATTACTTTTAAATTTACAACAAAACAATGTACATTTTCAATTATGTAACGCAATTTACTTTGCTTTCCCATTTATTGATCTCTACTGTACAGGCGTTCAATTGCATTTCCTTCGGCCTGAGGCTTATTCATTTCTCATTTGCTGTGAATAGGCCTTTACATTTTCCAAAAGAGATTTTTTGTTATTAAAAAACACAAGCACTGTGGAGAAAAAGTAATGCAAAAGGTAACTAAGTAATGCAATTAGTTACTTTATTAGGGATTAATGCAATATTGTAACGCATTACTTTTAAAAGTAACTTTCCCCAACACTGACCATAACACATACAAAGGCAAGACCGATACGTTTTATACAAATGGCAGAGTATCATTTAATAATTCCAGATGTCAGGTATGGTACAGCACAGGAGGTCTGTTGTCATTGTTTTGATCTGACATTTTCACACCAGGCAGTTAGCATAAAAACGTAAGTTTACAGTAGATGTTTTGTCAACTAAAGCATTTATGCTAAAAGTTATCAGTGAATAAATTGATGATTTTTGAAAAATTATTTCAAATATAAGTCAATCCAGTCAATTGCACTGCATTACTCTCCACCGAAAAGAGAGAAACAAAACAGCGTAAGAGAATTTGTAAAAAAATAATGAGAAGAAACAGGTGAAGATGAAATCATGTCATGTTCATAATTTTTACCAGTGGTGTTAATCTGAACAGTCTCTACAGTTATGTTTGTGTGTACATTAGATTCAGTCTTTACATTTTGAACCTCCTGTCTAAAAATGTAACTTTTAGACACACATTATAGTCTCTAAACTTAAACCAAATAAGGGTGCCAAACATTTCAAATACACAGAAATTGGCCTGTTTTGGTGTTTGGTTCAGCCAAAATGTTTAGTTATTTCTAATTGAATTATTTTTCAATATTATTATTATATATAAATATGTGATAATGTAATCAAAGATATGACCACATGGGGGAAAAGGCAGTGTAATCTTCACAAGTTAAAACAAACTTACATGTTTTAATAATGTTTTTACAAGAGAATGAAAAGTACATTTTAATGGCCATATGTCAACTCATAATTTTATTGTCAACTAAAATGAGTGCTCTTCCTTTTGTGAATACAGTAGAACATGCACACATATGGGAATAACAGAAGTTTAAGAGTTTAAGTTCACAGCTTTGCAAAAGGGACCATAAAGATCCTCATAAAGAGAGAAACAAATATGGGCGATGGTGCAAGGTAAAACAATGGTTCCTGTTTGAGCTTTACTGTCAGTGCTGAATTATGTTGTAGTCCTGCCCAAGACTTTACGCTATTGGTTGAGACATGGTTGGGATTCTCCAACAATCAGAGCAGTGCCAGAGACGGAATCAACGTACGGATGGTTTATTTTGTCTATGCAAGATGGGGAAGGAGAAAATATTTTCAAGATAAAAAAAAAAAAAGACACAAAATACAATGTCGTATATAAAGACATTTTGGGGGAAATAGTAAGAATAAAGGCTTTTTCTCTACATATTTAAGTATAATGAATTTGTGACTAATTCCCATCTCTGAATTGTGATAATGCCATATGCATAAAAAAAGTTCAACTAAATAATAGACAGTGAGCAACAAAGTCATATGCACGTGTATGATAAAGAAATGGCACAGTTCTGAAAGTGCACACTCATTAGTTACATTATATGATTATCATCAATCAATACTCCTTTTGGAATATTAACAGAACCTATGACACCTAAGGCAAAATCAACAGCTCGTTTAAGAGCCGTCATTTGAGCAAATTTAAAGATGAAGCTTATTTAGGTATTTTACACTGGCCTGGTTAACACCACGGTAAAGATACCTGATGGCACTAAAGGTAACAATGAGAACGGAGGCAGAAAGCTGAACTGAATGGAGATTCGCAAACAGTCAACAAAATTGATTAATCTGTCAATATTTGGCTAATTTTCGAGATTATCACTACCAGCCACTTACTATCATTCCCTCCAATTCTAACAGCCTTTTTTTTAAATGATAATAAACATTTCCTATTTTCAATCGTATGTGGATTTTGAGTAAATATAGTGTAATACGCCATCATTAAGTAATTTATGTATATCCACATCACATCAGCCACACTGCTTTCCAGATATCGGCACCAGTTATCTGAAAATTGCTCAACATGCCCAACTATTTCCCTGTTGTCTGAAAGCTATGTGGAGGTCACAGTATTTAACATACACAGAGCAGTTTAGAAACAAGAAAAAAAATTGGGTTTATGTCTTGTTTATGCACATGGCCAACACAGGGATTGATCACCTGATGCACAGATACAAAATGATTACTTGTTTCATGCAGTTCATAACATCTGCATAAATTCAATGAATGGCAATGGGAAATTATCATGACTAGTGATTGACTGACGTTTATAACGATCAGGCTAATTAATCGTCCACTATTTGGTCATTTTGAGGCTATTGGCACTAGCTATTTGGCACACTGTTTATCATGAACATAAATGTTAATTCCTTGTGTAAAAATCCATTGACAGATTTGTCAAAGATCTGTGCCCATTTTGTGTTTTAAAAATACAAATTTACAATGAATTCAAAAGTCCGAGGAAACAAAATAAACAATGCTTAGCAAATAATAATAATAATTTAAAACAAAGAAAAGTTATTACATAAAACTAATATGAAATATCTTGAAGCAAAAGACAGCCTACTCCTCGTTCTAACATTCTAAAATCATCCGGTTTTACACAAACCTGTGGAGTTCAAGCAGCTCGAGTGCTTCCGTCATTAAGGAAAACAAAAAGACAAACCAAAAACGATGACATTTTCATGTTATTTCAATTCAACTTTTACTGGAATGTTAAAGGAACTATTTAAAACCTTTGTGCATTAATCGCTTCGCTTTTATATTAACAATGTACGAACAACTTAAAAACGAGACCTTCCACGACTTCGTAGGTTGTGTAAAGAGAAGATTTGTATGTGAAGGACTCGGGGCGATTTTACCGGGAAAATCTGAAGAATGGGAAGTTTCCGCGCGCTCCCGAAAGCCTCTCTTCAGAACGAGACATGAAGTGAATGCTATGTAAATACCTTATCTGTGGACGTGATGCCGATGAATTGCAGAGCTGATGCAAACATATCCACATCGCTATGAACAGATGCTTTCTCAACTGCTGTTTTTTCACCTCTGTCATTTTTGTTGTGTTTATTAGTTTGTTATTGAAAGTAAAGCGCGCAACATCTAAACCTTGACCATTTATCTAAACGTTGCTCTCAGCAGATTGGACGGCGTCGGGATGTTCATTAAAAGAATATCACTGCAGAGGCATTTCCAACTTCTTTCTAAGCAAAGAAGAAAAATAAATCCGTGAGTATATCGGGGATTTCAATCTAGTTCACGTTACCGTGTCGCGAGACGAGTGCGAGCAATAAGTTGCTGGCTGCAGTTCACTTAACGGCAACCGGTGTCGCTAATAATAACAGGTTTATGAATTAAAAAGTTGAATTAAATTAGAGAAATATGTAAGCATTTTACTTGGTGTTCTCGGACTTTTGGACCCCATACGTAGGCTATACCATCTACATCTGGATTCGACCATCAGCCACCTTTCTTTCTAGATGGGCAATCGGAAAAAAACCATTCCGTTGACCACTAGAAATGATATGATGAATAGATAATTTGTACTGCTCTTTTATCTTGGTTTATCTTACCCCACTGTGCAAAAAAAAAAAGTGCACCAAATCAGTTCAGCCATCTAACATACAAACAAAGGCTGTGCTAACAGAATGTTAGCATTAAAAAATAAAAGTGAGTGTTTAAATTGTGCTTAAAAAGAAATACACATTTCATATTCAGTACAGATGAAAAATAATAACAGTAAAAACATTATATATGCATTCAAGTGGTATTTCTATGGCTTTTTGTACAATACAACCTTTAGTGAAAATATACATCTACACATAATTCAAGTACAAATGTACAAAATTCTTTAAACTCATACCCTTTTCTTTAATTATGATACAGTTTAATACAGTTCATAAATACAGTTGAACATTCATACGTTTAGCATTCTGATTGGCAGCTGATGGGAAGTGGGAGTGGTTTTAAGTCAAGATGGCTCCTCCTCCTCATTGCTAGCACTCCTAAAACAAACCTGTAAATGATGAAGAACACAGTCACAATATAGAAAATGCAGTGAAGCTTATACACACTAACATGGCAAACATTAGTGTTTCTGATGTACAGTATAAAGCTGAGGTCACAGTCAAAAAAAGGTTATTGTCTATTTCCAATAGTATAGGGATGCATTTCACTTTCACATCGAGCAGCTTTCTCTTGGTAAACGCAGCAAATCCTCATAACCAAATTGAACCCATTGCGAAATCTGCGTGGGGAAATCTTTCACCCATAAGCAACTGTGGATTCCTATCGAAATGACTGAATTTCACCTGTGAAAATTTGCTGCACAACGGTAAATTTGACCACAAACCCACAACAATATGATGTATGAAATGGGATCATCTGCAAAGTGACTGACATAATAAGGCTAAACATAATGATGAACCAAAAATTCATGTTTGGGGGACCAAATATAGTTTTTATTGAAATAATTGACCAAAACAACCTACATGTACTGATAAATACTTTTTACATGTGATTACTTTGGCCACTTTGAAGAATTTTTGTATAATTTTAGCAAAATATTACCCAAATTAACCAAGAATCAATACGTTAATCTTATATCAACCTTATTATGTAATTTCTCTTCATTATGAATTTTAATCTCAGACCAATTTTGAATCACTTTAGAAATGTCTTGCCATCTAATGCAAAAAGCGCAGTTGTAATCACTAGATTGCTTTCAGTTTTCATTAGTTTGTAATTTGCATTGAGTGAGTAATCATGTCATAACATCTCTTACTTTGTATTTTAACTTTTTGTTAAATGTATGATCAAATTATTTGTAACCAATGATAGTTTTTTCACCTCAGAGCAAGTTAAAAGTTTGAACTGGAATCAGTTGTCATTTAACCAACCAAACTTTGCTTTAAGTGGTAATAAATTCAAATATCTAGACTCTAGTCATTTACTAATCAACTCTGAGGCTTGCATTACTCTGGTTAGAGTTAGTCAAGAGTAAACACACACAGATAGTCTGGATTTTCATATTGCAGGGCTTAAAGTCAACATGAAATCAATTTATGATTTATGAATTTTACACACACACACACACACACACACACACACACACACACACACACACACACACACACACACACACACACACACACACACACACACACACACACAGTACAACATGTAAACCAAAATAAATACATTAAGCCCTGTAGTATGAACATAGAGATAGAAATGAGAAGTCTGGCCATGCAGAGATGGTTTTACCATTCAAGATCATAAATGGCAAACAAAAATGTTTTGGCAAAAAAATAACTAAAGATGAAGGTGGGAAAGTCTGTTTGGAAAGAGCCAGAAAATACCTCAAGCCCCACCCCCTCTGACCACAGCGGGCGGCACGCTAGAACTTGCCTCTCGTCGGAATAACCGGTAGAAGAATCCTCGCTTGGGCGGTGGATTTGGCCTGTTTACATCCAGATCAGAACACAGTGCACCATCCATCTCGAACACATTAATCTCCTTAAAGCACTCCATCTCAATCATCTGAAATATGGACACACACACACGCGCGTATTACTGTACACGCTTAAAACGTTCCACGCCAGTCCTCTATTTCACATCCTGGCCACATTTCCATCTAGGATTTTCAATAATGAATTGGTCTATTGTGAATTTCTAGAAAGACATTTTTATTGCTCAGAAGTTACTTTTTTATTGACTTAATGAAGTTGTATCATTTAACTTTATCTCAGATGTTTCGCCTAAACATCCTAAGACGTAAAAAAAAATCCAGGATTCTTTGATGAATCGAAAGTTCAAAAGAACAGCATTTACATAAAATACATTTACAATTCCACAAAAATATGAAGTAGCTGTTTTCAACATTGATAACAATAAGAAATGTTTCTTGAGCACCAAATCAGCATTTTAGAAAATGATTTCTGAAGGATCATGTGACACTGAAGACTGGAGGAATGATTCTGAAAATTCACTTTTGCCATCACAGGAATTACATTAAATATATTAAAATAGATCATTTAATTTCACCAAGTTACATTATATATATATATATATATTTTTTTTTTTTATATATTTTGATTAAATAAATGCAGCTTTGGTAAGGATAAACAAATTCAACAAACGTTTGAATGGTAATGTATGAACATGTTACTGTTCTGACGTGACCAGAGTGCTGTACCTCATTTTGCCATGGGATGGAGACACTTCCTGTTACAAACTTGTGGTAGAAGTCATCATCTGTAGGGTCCAGATTTACACCTTTGACTGTAGAAAACTGCTCTATGTCCAGAACATCCTTGCAGTACACCGCACGTGGCTAAAAAAAAAACAGATATGACAAACATTCACCTGGAAATCCTATATGTTTAGTCTAATAGGTGCTCATGATTCAAGCAGATAAAAACATGAAAACAGCCAATCAATAACTCACATCAGGACAGAACGGTGGGTCTAGCATGTTGGCTTCCAAACGCTTGAAATTGATGTTGCGGAAAATGGGATGCAGTTTGACTTCAGCCGCTCCATTACCTCGACACCCCAACCGCTCCTTTGGATCTTTACATAACAACTGTGGAGCCCAGGAAAAGAGAGGGAAAGTGCTGTCAGAAACAGGAACTGAGTCAGGGAGGGACAGAAGTAAGGTTGACACAGAAGAGGAGAAATCCCAGTGGAAGTAAAACTGTCTTCCATGACACCGTAAGAGAGGACTAAACAACACTCACTCCTCCACTACTACGCATGAACTCTATTCCATGTAGAAAATCGTACATAGCCAACATTAAAAATTTCATCTTATTTCTGACCAACAAACATGTCCATGATAAAGAAAAGGACACACGTTTTTATACACCTATAGATCACAATTATCCTACGATTCTGAACAGACAACTAAAACAAAATAACATGTAATGTACTAGAAGTTCTGGCAAAATTATAATTGCTGTAGTCTATTGAAAATTTAATGAATCTGAATTAATTATTTAAAGGTGCCTTATGTCAAAAAATCAATTCATACTCCACATATTCCATACCAGATGGGGGCAGTATACCTCCAGAAAGTTGGCCTACTCTAGTCTGTTTTTTAGTTTCAGGTTGTTAATCTTCTAAAACCGTTAAATAGTCCGCTTTGTCCCGCCAAAGCCTATTTTGATCGGTGAGGGATGTAGAATAGAATGACTGCTGCCGCTGCGCTTGACAGGGCGCGTTACGAGCAGAGAGAGAGAGAGAGAGAGAGAGAGAGAGAGAGAGAGAGAGAGAGAGAGAGAGAGAGAGAGAGCGAGCCCCGGCCGCGCGCGCGCACTCTCACGTCTTCAAACAACACGAGCGCGGTCCTGCTCTCTCTCTCTCGCGCATATTAATCAAATCAATAGACACGATAGTAAGACCGCAGTTTCACGTGGAGTATTTGGAGATTTTTAGAGATTAGAGATGTAACGCACGCCTAGCGCACGTGAACCGATCATCTCTACTAGCTAATGGTAAAAAAACACGAACACTGTTGAAAGATACAGTATGCTGCAACTTACCAAAATGTATTCCTCATACATAATATCGACCAATCATTTTTTTGAACTCTTCCCTGAACTGAAATGTAGTAGTGGGCTGTACCAAAGTCCCTTTTTGTCCTTTACACGATTGACATCAGGTTCAAGTACGCCCACAAGCCGTGCCAGTTATTCGTGTGTTGCAGTTTGGCTGGCTGGTGGTTATGTATGTTGCCCGCATACCGCCTACCATGGCCGAAACTGGTTTTATGACACCGGCCGGGCCGGGGCTAGTAATTTAGCATGCTAATTCAGGTTTATATCTCGGCAGCACTATAACTTGTAATTTTTTTAATGACATCATTGCACTTACTTCTTATCATTCTTTTGATACGTGTAGCTCATTTTTTGGATATTTTTACCTCAATTTTTACATATGTCACCTTTAAAATAATCAGTTTGAATGATTTAATGACTCGCTCATAAATACTTCACTTGTTTCATTAGCTACTGGATGAATCAGTAGTTTTTTTTTTACAAATCTCTTGAATGAATGATTCAATGACAAAAACATTTTTTAACAGTCACTTGTCGCCACCTACTGGAATAATTATGTAATTGATACAATTGTTATTTGAAGCGCCATCTTACTTTAAAAAAGGTGATATGCTCTATTTTGATAGACACAGGCTAACCGTTGTCATTTAGGAGTGAGATCGCGTGGGAGTTTGAATTGAGATTGCGATCTTTTAACGATTAATTGTGCAGCTCTAGTACTCATGTTGCTTTCGATTTTTTTTATATCGTTTTCGATAAAAGTTTACATTTAATAACTCTAAAATGTATTGTTGTGCAGTGTTGTTTATGTCAACTAAAACTTGTTCATTTAAAAAAAAGATATATATAATAAAAATACAAATATTAGAAAGAAAATATCAAACTTGGCAACTAACTGTAAGTACTAAAATTATTAAACCTGAAACTAAAATAAATGAAAGCTAAAATAAAAATGACAAAAGAACATCACCTAAACTAAAATAAAAACCAATTCATATTAAATACTATAATAGTATATAAATAATACTAAAATTACACTGATGTGGTGTAGTCAAGCAAAATAAAATTTCCCTTGCACCTTGAATACATGTGAACGTACACGTCTTGATCATTATTTTCAAAAAGTAAAAAAAAAAAAAAAACTAATACATTAATCAGTTAATCAGGAGATGCATTTGTGCATTGCATTTTTATGTATATTTCTATAAACTAATACATTCGTACAAAATATGATCATTATGCCATTGACCCCAATACCAATTTATGTTGACAATGGTTTAGTTGACACGCTCCCAACTTACTGTGGCTTTGTTCATTTGTTTTCATCTCATGACTATTATTATTCTAATATGATTCTTCTAACGCAGAAAAAGCACCAAAATCCTAAAGAGCATTAAGTGTTCACCTGTCGGCAAATGTCTTTAGCTTCTTCAGCGAACTTTTCAGTGTATTCTTCCTGGTCCTCACATACACGACGGTCCACCTCCTCTCTCTTCACTCGCTCTTTGCGGCGACGGAAAGGAGACTGACCCTGAATCATTTCGTATATTAGGCATCCCAAACCCCACCAGTCGGGACAGAAGGTGTAGCTCTCATTCTGAATGACCTCTGGTGCTAAAAACACAAACGGAGAAGAATGAGTTCAAACACTCTATGACAGGTACCGCTGAAGAGATCCGGAATGCGTTTGGCTCTTACCCATGTATCCCACCGTGCCAACACGCCCTCGTATCGTCTCAGCCTCTGGAATTTGGACGGCCAGTCCCAGATCAGAAATACGGATGTGCCCTAAAGAACAGAATCTCGTTAAAGATGACATATTATACTTTTTTTATTTTTTATTTCAACATTCTTTAGTGTAATGTTTTCATGCTTGATTGTTCAAAAAACACATTATTTTTCACATATTTTACATTATTACAGCACCTCTACCTCCAGTCTGGCTCGAACATTCGAGATGAAATTTACCGCCCCTCCATAACAGCGAGGTTCTTCTCTAGTATAAATATTAATGATGGCGTCAATTTCAAACCCATTCGAGCCTGATTCAGACCCTGACAATGTTAGCTAACAAGAGGACTGTGCAGAACAGATTTCACGTCCAGACTTTGCAAGCACAGATTATACAGTCTCTTTGACATAGCAACAGCACTGCCTTCTCTAATGCAGGCCTCGTTTGAGGAACATTGTGACTTCATAAGATCTGGAAAAATAGTGTTGTAGTCATTCGTTGAACTTCTTTGAAAGTGGATTCTGTTAAGTAAAATATCTACCTTTGGAGTGGACTTTGAGCTTTGTAACCTTGCAGATCTTTTTAATGCTCAAACAGCAACATTACATACTCACTAAAGTTGAAAAAATGAAAAAGCATAATAGGACCCCTTTAAAGCAGTGGTAAATATAAAAATGGCTTACCACGGTCATCTAGGAGAATATTCTCAGGTTTCAAGTCTCTGCAAAAATAGAGAAAAAATTTATTTTAAAAAGCAGAATTCTAATAACTATAGTTATTAGTTAACCTTTTTGTTTTTGTTTATACTACCATTCAAAAGTTTGGGGTCAGTCAGATATTACTGAAACGAGTATCTTATGCTGACTAAGACTGCAATTATTTCATAGAAAATATAGTAATATATTATATACTATATAATTATTACAATAAAAAAAAAAGGTTTTCAATTATAATATCTTTTTTAAAATGTAATTTATTCCTGTGATGGCAAAGCTGAATTTTCAGCATCATTACTCCAGTCGTTAATGTCACATGATCCTTCAGAAATCATTCTAATGCTGATTTGCTGCTCAAGAAACCGGAGTTATATTAGAAAATGTCCTGTCTCTTCCAAGCTTCATAATGGGAGTGAATGGGTATATTTTTTTGGTTTTAAATATGGATATTTTTCGTACCCGAGCACAACGCTTCACTTCAGAAGGCCTTTATTATCCTGCCTGAGCCGTGTGGAGCACTTTTATCATGGATGGATGCGCTTTGATGGACTTCCAAAAAAAGATACCCATTCAATCCCATTATGAAGCTTGGCAGAGCCGGGACATTTTTTAATATAACTTCAGTTGTTTTCATCTGAAAGAAAAATGTCATATACACCTGGGATGGCTTCAGGGTGAGTAAATCATGGGCTAATTTTCCTTTTTGGGTGAACTATCCCTTTAATGTGTTATATATAATGACATATTTTTATCAGGATTCTTTCATAAATATAAAGTTCAAGCGAACAGCATTTACAGCATCTTTCTTAACATTATAAATGTATTTTATTGTCACCTTTGATCAATTTAATGTGTCCTTGCTGAATAAAAATGCTAATTTCTTCTTCAAAAAAAAAAATCGTACTGACCTCAAACTTTTGAACAGTAGTGAATATGGGGAGCGGTAGCCTTATGTTTAATAATCTGGGCAGCTAATACATGGTTTAAATCCGAATGCTTTTGAACAAATTACTTGACAGTAATCTTGCATAATAATCCTGCTCTATTTCTAGCACTAAGGTAATTCCATACGAACTGTCTCCTCAATCTACCTGCTTTTAATAAAAGGCGTACAAAAAAAAGAAAGATGCCTGCCAATATTGATGGAAAGGAAAGCCTTACTTTTTTTTTTTTTTTTTTACTTTTCACAATTTAAATTAGGGATGCACCGATACCACTTTTTTTTTCAGACCAAGAACAAGTACTTAGATTTGGGTACTCGACTATACCAAGTACTAATAAAGTACTTAATAATACCATTACAGTTTTTCAAACAATGTTTTATTTTCATCAGATGTTTTTCACTTTCTGACTGTAAGTAAATATACAACTTGATGCTGTTGCTTACATTTTAACATTCAACTTGGTGTTTTCCTAAAACAGGGCACATGCTGCCCATTTCACATACATGAAGAAAAACTGAAATTATATGTTATCATATGTTAGTAGTAGTACAGTACTAAAGACTAAGCCTGTTTCAGAAAAGTGAGAGACAGGTTCTTTTTGATGAAAAGAAACTTCTCTGCATTATCAGCTATGAGCCTGTTTCTGTTTTCATCTACAATGTGTGACACTGAGCTAAACAGCCTTTCACTTTCAACACTACTGCATGGTAGACGAGAGGTTAGGCTAATGTCCCGTTGCCATAAGGGGCCATTCACATATTGCGTTTTTTGCACATGCAAATTTGTTATTTCAAATGAAGGGCGGGCAAGTGCGCTCATAATAGTTTTTCCATGGGAGCGCAAGCGCTTGTGGAAAGACAGATATATACACGGTGGAAAGGAGGAGAAAGAGGTGTGGCCGCGCTTTCCACGCGTTTTTAGATGCGATATGTGAACGGTCCCTTAAGGTGGTATCGGGTGCGGTTGTATCGGGGTAGTTTTGCGAGTACATGAGCATAGTATCGGACCGAAACCCGAGTACTGGTATCGGTGCATCCCTAATTTCAATATATTAAAATCTCGCAGCCTTACATTGCTATGCCTGACCATTAAAAATGTGCTATATTTATCATGCAAAACACAAGGAAAACAATCACTAGACAGAATCTGTGGACTTTTTGTGGATTTGTGGAAAATCTGCAGAATTTAGCAAAAAAAATTCCAATGTGAGCGTTGGGAAAACTAAACACACCTGTAGACGATCCTCTCTCGATGCAGGTCCTCTAAGCCACAGCAGATCTCTGCTGCATAAAAGATGGCACGCTGTTCATCAAAACCCGAGTTTCCCATGTTATAGATATGAAACTTCAAGTCACCGCCATTCATTATAGTCAACACTAAACATAGAGCGTCCTTAGTCTCATATGCATATGCCAAACAAACCTAGTGGAAATAAAAGAGAGAAAAATAGGTGCATTGTTATCTATTCATAAAGAAAGGATACATGAAACTTTGAGGTGCATGTGAAACAGACAAATGTAGCTCATGAGAATGTTTTTCAAGCACTTTCACATAAATCATATGGGTGACTGGCACCTGTAATACAGCACATTTCAAAAGGTTATGTCAGTATAAACTATAAATGGACACTCAGGAAATATACTACTGTATACACTTAAACCATTAAAGGATATTGATTATTGCTTTTTATCTTTAGGATTTTTTTTATACTAGTATAGAGATTAATAGAGACACTTCCATGGTCAGAGATTTCAAAGGAAAACTAGATTTTAATATTTTCTGAAGAAAAAGAGACGTATGCCCATGTAAAGTTGCTCTGCAGTTGCTAGGGTGTTTTGTGAAGTCATTAGGACATAGTATGTGATTTAATTTGTGATTTCAAATTGTTATTAAAGAAGTCTTATGCTCACCAAGGCTTCTTTTTTTTTAATCACAAAATGCATTAAAACAGAAATATAGTGATATAATCAGCATATTAGAGTGATTTCTGAAAATTCAGCTTTGTGTCACAGGAATGAATTACATTTGAAAATGTATTAGTATAGAAAGCAGTTACAGTATTTAACATTGTAATAATTTTACTGTTTCACAATTTCACATTCATATTCATAATTTCACAATATTACTGTTTTTACTGAACAAATAAATAGAGCCTTGGTGAATACAAGACTTTTTTCAGAAACCTTTAAAAAAAAAAAGTATTTTATTTAAATGTAATGTTTTCTATGGATTTTTTAAAATATTTTTTTTACACCTGTTACACCTATGAAACTAATTGCATAGAAAAGTGACCGCACACCTCTACTCCATAAGCCATACAATTTGAGGTATCATTCATTTTCTATAGAACGCTACAGGACTAGGAACTAAGTTTAAAACGTAGGATTAAGGGTTTATAAAAATCCCATGTTGCAGTAATAATGGTGATGTTTGACTTAGCAAGCCTGTCTAAATGAGCTGAATGACTTTTTCAATCATTCCTTGCCCTTGTCCCCCCCACCCACACCCACACCCACACCCCCACCCCCACCCCCACCCCCACCACAGCAATGTCTCCTTCCCCCCACACACCTCCCCCCTGACACCACCATACCCCAGTCTACCCACCTCCCCCCTGACTTCACAATGCCCCCCTCTACACACTTTTCCCCCAACACCACATTACCCCCCTACCCCCTCCTCCTCAATACAATCCCCGCCCCACATCACTACAGACCAGGTCAGAGAACAGCTGAGAAGGCTCCGGCCCGGGAAGGCAGCGGGCCCGGATAAAGTGTGTCCGAGACTGCTGAAGACCTGCGCAGTGGAGCTGGGGGAGCCGCTCCAACGGATCTTCAACCTTAGCCTGCAGCTAGGGAGAGTGCCCACCCTCTGGAAGACATCCTGCATCGTTCAAGTTCCCAAAAAAGAACAGGCCCAGCGAGCTGAATGACTTTCGACCAGTGGCACTCACTTCACACCTGATGAAGACGTTGGAGCGGCTCCTCCTCAGCCTCCTCAGACCTCAGGTTAGGCCAGCCGAGGACCGCCTGCAGTTTGCGTACCAGCCAGATGTTGGTGTGGAGGATGCCATCCTCTACATGCTGCACCGGGTCCACTCCCATCTGGATAAGGGGAACGGCACAGTGAGGATACTCTTTGTGGACTTCTCCAGTGACTTCAATACCATCCGCCCCCCCATACTTCAGGACAAACTGATCAGGATGGGAGTGGACCCCTTTCTGGTAGACTGGATCAGAGACTACCTCACGGACAAGGTTGAAGGACATCATGTCTGACACTTTGGTCAGCAGCACTGGAGCCCCTCAGGGCACAGTGCTGGCCCCTCTTCTCTTCAACCTGTACACCTCGGACTTCTGTTATAACTCGGAGCCGTGTCATGTACAGAAGTACGCGGATGACACAGCCATCGTTGGGTGTATTGGGGGTGATAGGGAGGAGGAGTATCGGAGTCTGGTGGGGGACTTTGCTCTCTGGTGTCGCACTAACTCCCTACAGCTCAACACCTCTAAGACAAAGGAGCTGGTCGTTAACTTTGGGAGGACCAGATCAAGTCCGCGACCGGTCCTGTTGGAGGGAATTGAGGTGGAGGCAGTCAAATCATACAAATACCTCGGACTGTGGCTGGATAACACACACAAGCCACCTGTACAGGAAGACACAGAGCAGGCTGTACTTCCTGAGGAGACTACGCTCTTTTAACATCTTTGTTTTACCAGTCTGTGGTCACCAGTGTCCTCTTCTACAGTGTGTTGTGCTGGGGGGGCAGCATATCCAAGAAGGACACTCACAGGCTGGATAAACTGATCAGGCGGGCCGGCTCTGTGATCGGTATGAAGCTGGACTCACTGGTGATGGTGGCAGAGAGGAGGACACTGGACAAACTGCTGGACATTATTGACAATGCCAGCCACCCTCTGCACACCATCATCAGCACTCAGAGGATCCGGTTCAGTGGAAGGCTGCTCCTTCCCAAGTGCCGGACTAACAGACTCAAGAGCCGCGTTTCCACTGCCGGGCCAGGGCCGAGCCGTGCTAGTGCGTGCCAGGGCCAGTTGCGTTTCCACTGCCACTTCCGGGGCTTGATCGGGGCTCACTCGGGGCCAACGGCCAGGATTTCTGGCCTGTCGAATACCTTGGGCCAAAGCGGGCCAGCTCGGGCTAGAGGAGTGGTTACGAACAGAGGCGGGGTTTACCTGAGTCTGGAGACGACAGCGCCGGATGATTCTGTCAGCATTAAAGACTTAAAATAATTTAACTCACTTTCATGTTTGAATGCCTTCTGTTTGTGATCCGATGTGGATTCTACCGTATAAGGTAGAAATATTTACGTGATGCAAAAAACTATGCGCGCTAACCATTACCATGGTAAACATGGTAAACGCTTGAAGTAACGCATAGTAAAAAAACAACAAAAAAAACATGGTGAACGTTTGAAGAAATCAGACCAATCATAAAGGCTATCACAAAGATGTTTTTTTATTTTATCTGTCAGATAGCCTACGTCTCGTCTCTTTATACCGGACTATCATAAAATAAAGCAACTTTTTTTCCGGGAGCTTAATTCTTTTTCTCTGACTGAAAATAGCCTATCTGTAGCCTACTGGGAGTCGAGAGAGTGCTAAAGCTCCTCAGGTCGTATTTTTGGTGGCATATATTTGTAGAATTATCATTCTTTCTAAATGTGATGTAGCCTAAATATGTCCTGTAGCCTAGCTACAAAATAAACAGAAACAGACGCGACTGAAGAAGTGTATCCTCTTTCTTTTGTGAAACCTAACGCTAATTTATTTCTGTGTGTGTGTGACTAATGTGCAATTTTGACATAGGCCTACATTCATTCATGATCAATGTATCACTTTATTATTGTAAATCTGTGGTAAAACATCGATGCTTGGGTTTTAAATATTCAAGTTCAAAAATGCCCGCAAACGGTCGCTTATATGTTTGTTTTGCAATGCACGCAGTTTCCAGTGATTTCTTTCTGATTAGTTTTCTGATAAAACTTCCATTAGTTGGTGAAATGATGGGTTAGTGTAACGTTGTTCCAGAGAGGCATGTTACGGGCATGTTTTACTGTGGAGCTTCTGGCCCGACAGTGGAAACGCAGGCCAGGTGCTACTGGCCCGAGGCTATTAGCCCGGCACGGCCCGTTTAAAGCCCTGCCTCGGCCCTGGCCCGGCAGTGGAAACGCGGCTAAGGACTCCTTTGTCCCTCATGCCATCAGACTCTACAACTCCTCACTTGGGGGGAGGAGGAAATAGGGCAGAGAGGACAATACATATACAAACATGCACACATACATACACACCTGGACTTACATTATACCTGGTCACTATATCACTACAACACTGGACTCAACACTGACACTTTTTAAAATAATTTATGGTTGTTGATATCCTGACTAATGTTATTATTATTATTGTACTGTATTGTTGTATTGTATTAGTGTGTTCTCTCTTTTTTTCTGCTATTCTCTTTCCTCCTTGCTAAAACTGCTGCTGGAATTTTCTATTTCCTTGCGGGAGTCATCCCAAAAGGATTAATAAAGAGAAGTCTAAAGGTGATGATACACAGGGCAACTTTTTGAGCAATGTTGCTGGGCAATCTTGCCGAGCGATTTTTGCTTGGCCACTTTCTCATTGAAAATGGGCAATACATTTCTTTCTGGATAATTTAGATCGGTCGTGGGCCCTGTGTCTCATCTGGTTGCCCATTGACGGCAACATTGCCCAGCAACATTGCTCAAAAAGTTGCCCTGTGTATCATCACCTTAAGTCTAAGTCTAAAAGGACTACATTTATTGCAGTGAATTAGCATTTTACACCAGCACGTCCTCTGTGATGTGTTGAGTGACGTGTCACTGCAGAAGTTGAAAACCGCTGTGTTAAGGAGGGGTTCTCGCATCTCAGCGGTTACACCCAACATTGTGGGTGGTTAGGTTTCAGAGACAGATGCACCATGCAGGAATGGGTGGTGAATTAAGACCAACAAGCTGATGTTTCTGTAAAACCTGCTGCTCAACGAGACCACAAGGACAATCGAATGACCCTTTACATCAATACATGAAACATAACCCCAATGGGAGCATATCTGTACAAACTACAATATAAAGCAATCTGCTCATTTATCATGTAAATAGTGCTGATAGTGTCATGGTGTTGATATATCATCATACTGTATACATGGTACAGTATTTATATGGTAGTTTATTTCAGGTTTAAAATCAGCACTATTTACATGATAAATGAGCAGATTGCTTTACATCGTATACCATAACTGTACAATGGTACTGCCACACTTAAATATTTAAGTACCGGCAATCTGTGAGAGGTGCCGGTACGCAAGAAAAAGTGAAGGTACACTAAATAATAAAATACAGAAATGCCGATACTGGCCCACTTCGAGCACTGTGAATATATATATGAGGCATTTATAATGATGCATTAAATTGACCAGAAGTGAAAATTAAGACATTTATTATGTTACAACATAATACAAAATTGTTTATCGTTAGTTCATGTTAGTTAACTAATGTTAACAAATTAAACCTTATTGTAAAGTTTTTAACCTTATTGTAAATTAAACCTTATTGTAAAGTTTTACCCATTTATATATCATTTTCATAATATTATAAAATAAAAATATTGACATTTTTTTCTGTATTTTTGATCAAATATATACAAAACAATTCTAAACAATATATAAAATAACTACATGAATATTGATCTATATATTATTCATAAATAGCAAAAGTGTACAGATAGCATGGTGCATGGTGACGCAGTCAGAGAAACCGAGAATAGAATAGAAGCTGCTTCCCATCACACACCGCTCATTTTAGTCACGGCATTATGTCACTTTATACTGTTAGAGTTTACTTGTCGTCCCCAACTTTTAAACATGAGTGTTTATACATACTGAATGAACTCTGGGGCTGGGGGGGGAGAGAGAGAGAGAGAGAGAGAGAGAGAGAGAGAGAGAGAGAGAGAGAGAGAGAGAGAGAGAGAGAGAGAGAGAGAGAGAGTGGGTTTAGGGTTTAGAGCACTTGACTCTGCTCTCTAAAGCTGCTGTTTGGTCAGCATTGCTAGGCAACAGAGATGTTCTCATTTGTGAAGTAGTTCATGAGGAGCAATCGTGCCTGCCTGTAGCATGAATGCGCACAAAGACTCACAGAGACGCATGCATACTCTTGCGCACACATACACACACATATACCATCTTTCTTTTAAATTTAGATGTACTTTACATACCTAAAAGACACTTGCACTAGCTGCAATGCTAAGCACAACTCACCTGTATGTGTATGTGGCCGTGTGTGTGTGTGTGTGTGCAAGCTTCTGTGTTAGTGTGTGGGTGGGTGGACAGAGGCTCAGGTGCTCTACAGCTGTAGTGGAATGAATCAGAGGCCGACATTACACTGCAGGCACTGTGTGCTTTGTCTGTACACATGTTCGGCTGGCTGTTCTCTTTTCAATATCGTTTTTGAGGTGCTAGAATGTTTACTGCATGACCAAATTCAAAAAGATAAATGTAAAAAGGCTTCAAGTTATTTAAAGGAATGGTTCAGCTAAAAAATGTACTTGCCTTTATGTCATTCTAAACTCAAATTTTCATCTGTGGAACAAAATAGAAGAATTTTTGCAGAATGTTATGGCCGCTTTCCAGTGATAGTGAATGGAGACTGGGGCTATCAAGCTTCAATAATGGCCAAAATAAGTATCATAAAAGACCAAAACATTAATCATCGTTAATCGAAAATCTTTGTTTGCGTGCAATCAAGTTTAATGACATTTGATGTCACTGGCATTAAACCTGGTGTAAAATATCTTGAGGTGCATATTAATGTGCATGAGAACATATGTTGTATTGACCACTATCTTTAGTGCATTTTTGGTCATTTTGACAAATCAAGTCATAAAAAAAAAAAAAAAGCAGCCAGAATATTTTTCCTAACATCTCCCTGTGTTTTCCATGGCAGCGTTGTTATTGTTAACTAAAACTATTTAAAAGTATTTTCAGTAACTGAAATAAAGCTAAATTACAATAAAATATAAATATTAAAAAACTGAAATAAGTGTCAGTATGAAAACAGTTAAAACTAAAATAAATTAAAGCTACATAGAAATATAAAAAAACTACTAAAACTAAGTGAAGTACATAACAAAATTAAACAAACTAAAATGCATTAAAGTCAGCATGAAACGGTGGTAGACTTTCCTTTCCCTATTTTGATGGATATCTGAGTGATTTTGTCCATCCAAGTGGATTACGAGGACAGGTGATTTTTTTTTTTTTAAATGATGTGCACTAATTTATAATAAACTGCAATATTACATAAAAAATAAGAATTTTCCAGTTTGATTTCATGGTGACTTTATAATGAAAACTTAAAAAATAAAAATAATGGGAGAATAAATAATAATAAATATATAAAATAATAATTTTATTTTTAATCAAAAGTCAAAATATTAAAATCATCTTGGATCGGACTGGTTTGGTTCAAAACATAGACATTTTTATTTAATACATTTTTAAATATTTGATGAAATTGGACTGCTTTGTGAGACATGCTTAGTTTGAATCTGTTTACCATAAAAATAGCTTAGATTCTTCTTTTTACACAGCAAATATTAAAATATGTTTTATGGCTGATATTTGGGACCACAGCCAAATAGTGTTTTAAACCATCTCTCTGTGATTTAGCTAGTCAGGAGGTAAATGATTCAGTTCAGAGCAATTGGTTGTGAACTACTACTCTAGACAAGATTTAGCTCAAATGCAAATGAAGTTGAGATTTGCCATTAAGCTGGAAAATACAGCAGATTTTCCCTAAAACTCTGTTGAGAAGCTCACGGAAACTGAATCACAGAGAGAGTGAGTCAAACGTTTATTGCACAAACAATACATACAAGACCGGCATGCAACTGAGACGTCAGGTTAAGAGAAAAGTAAAAAATGAGGAATAAAAAGAAAGTAGTACTTACTACAAAACTACTGTTAACTTTTTCTAAAATGCGTTTTTCATTTAATGCCATTGCTTCACCTTTTCTTTTCTTCACCCGTTTCTTCTCCAGCTTTTTACAGGCGTACATCTTACCAGTGGCACGAACCTGGCAGGCACAAACCTGGTTAAAAGGATGAAGAGAGCAACATGGCACAGAAAAAGACATTTATTATCTTTAATAACCTTTTGCAGTTCACTTAAATGTGCACACATTCGTATTATTTTTAGTGACAAACAATCTGTATGCACTTGGCCAAAAACCGAAACAGAAATTGCTTTTCAATAATATTAGACTTTTTAATGAAATTCAATCATTTTAATGATACTGAACTTAAAAAAAGTCAAAAAGCCGTCATGGTAAGTATCCACGTAAATATGTCTTAAGTGATCGTAAACAGTTGAGAAAAAACGCATGTGTAACACTATATTGGATGGGGGTATTAGGTCTTAAAGTGACAGCAGCCTCATATTCCTGCTGCTTTCTGTTTTTTATTTTTTACGTTAATCAAACAACAAAAGGCAATGAAAAAAATCACTCATTGCTCTTGACTGAATATAACTTTAATAAAATATTGAATTATACTGTGAAGACTTTGCTGTGTTTTTTTACATTTGATTACTTTATTCAATTTCTGTACTTGAAAACGACTGTTAGACCTTCCTGAAAAACCTTAACCTTTATTTCATTTGTATGTTTGTTTTATTGTATTTATTTGTGCCATTGCTTAAAAAATTTTCTTATTTTATTACTGAATGTTTACTGTAATAATATTTGAAATTTATATTAGCTGGTAGGTTTAGCTGTTGTAATAAAATTGAAATCTAGAATTGTGAAATTTCACTAAAATCTGGTGTCATAACCTTATTTATAGGTTGCATGAGTCAAATGCAACAAGAACAAATAACTCTTTTAATGTATTTATTTATTACTTTTTGTTGTGGTGGGGCCAATTTTAACCACTGTCTACTAAGAAAAATCCATAGTGTTCAGCCCTGTCAACGTTATTTCTCTAGTGCTATTCATTTCTACATATGTAAAACTTTTTCAATTAGCAAAAAATTGCAACTTTTAATAGTCATGCTGTGTAACAAAGTAACTTTTTAAACTGTAACTGGAAAATTCTTCCATGGAGTCTCTCAATTAAAAAGGTCCTAAATACATAGACTAATTAAGTCATGTTATATTCTTTAAAAACTGATCTGACAGTGACTGAATGAAATTACTCACCTCACCAAATCCGCCCTTGCCCAATACCCTGTAGTGTCTAAATGTGTTTTTGGTTACTGGTTGCCTGCAAATGAAATACAGTTCCAAGTCAATTCACTGCACAAAACTATTTCAGAGATTGAACATGATAAAACATAAGGACATTTCTTCAACTATGGGCAACTAAGGATGATATTTATTAAAGCAAACATTTCATTTTGTCGTATGAAGGTCATGTTAACACTTGGAAACTTGTATATTTGACTGTAAAAATATGAGAATCCATGAAAAAATATGAATGCTTTCAAATGGCTTTTTGTTAGAGCAAGATTGTTTAGTTGTGTGTGTTAATTATTAGTCCCGACTCCCGACTGAACGGGAGGTCTGAACAGCTCCACCAATCACAAAGGCTGATGGAGATGTTGCTCACCTCTCCAACCACTTCCATTGAAGAAAACGGGAAAAGTACATTGTCTCCTGATATGCTGAGAATGGACCTCCACTTAAATATTCACGAACTATCCTGAAAAAAAGAGAAGGGATGTTTGAGAAAATGTAGATAAGTACAAATGCCATGGAGTACATGAATATGGTAATTATACAGCATCTACCCTCTGTGACCATCATTGTACCATAGAAACCATATAAAAATACTTAATATAATACTTAATATATTTTGATTAACTAACGTCTACAAAGATGAACAAATATTGTAAAAAATTGTTCATTGTTATTTAACGCATTAAGTGATGTTAACTAATGGGACCTTAGTTAGTAGCATCTCGAATGATGACGTGCACAAGTGTGATTGGAGATGAGCCGGATATTTTTCATGCATCTCATGCCATTTTACCCTCTAATGTAACACACACGCTATCACACCTAAATACAGCAACACATACTTTAACAAACTCTGTGCCCATAGAGATTTAACAGGAAGGGTTAAAGTACTCCACCTCACCCCCTCTCAAACAGAAAGGAAGCTTAAACTAAACAGAACTAAAAGACTGACTGAGGCTAAACACAAACACACAAAACTGTTTAGATTTAAAGTCACGTGTTTACGTTACTCAGACAAACAGCGTGGCTACAGCGAATGGTATATTCTAATACTGTAGGTCTTCACACTAACACCAGAGAAAACCACAAACTGAGATCCAAAACTAAAAGTGAAGTGGATAAACTATTGATTCCACTTCAAGCTTTACATAAACTGAATAACTAGCACGTGTTAACACATGGACCAGCTCTATTGCATAAACTTAAAGGAATAGTTCAACCAAAAATGAAAAGTCAGGCAATTGATTAGCCTTTAACACATCCTTTTTTCATAAAATATAAAAGGTAGTCTTTTTAAAGAAAAATTTGGACACTCATTTGAATGTGGACCGGTGCTTTTGTGCTAAAAATCCATGAAAGCATCATTGTGTGCTGTATCAGAACAGCTTTGCGTGACAAACAGACCAAGTTATTTAGTAACAAGTTTTTAAGATCATGAGCAGAATAAAGTCAAAGCATGTCTTAACATTTGATCGGTAGTGTGAACAGTGCAGTAGGTAGTATGCTGTATGTTAGTATTCCAGCATAGCTGGAAAAATCTTAATCCTTAATTATTACTAAATAGTATTAATAAAATAAGCCTAGCTGATTTTGAATACACACTACCCTATTAGGGGTCAGTAAGGAAATTAGAAATTATGTATTTATAAAAAAATACATTAAGTAACATTTATAATGTTACAAAAAATTGCTGTTTCAAATAAATGCTGCTGAACTTTCTCTTTATCAAAAAAAATCCTGCAAAAATATATCAAGGGTTCCAGAAAAATATTAAGTAACACAACTGTTTCAACACTGATAATAATAATACGTTTCTTGAGCACAAAATCAGCATATTAAAAAGGATCATGCGACACTGAAGTGTGGAGTAATGGCTGCTGAAAATTCAGCTTTGCATCACAGGACTAAATTACATTTTAAACTGTAATAAAGGGGACTTTTGCCCCCTTTTACAGGATGTAATTTAAGTCTTAGGTGTCCCCAGAATGTGTTTCAGCTCAAAATACTCCACAGATCATTTGTTATACCTCACCCAAAACACCCCTTTTTGTTTGGAAGCATGCCGTTTTCGTGTGTATATCTTTAAAATGCAAATGAGCTGCTGCTCCCGCCCCCCTTTCCATAAGTAGGCTGTGCCTTTACAGCTCGTGCCTCATATACTCAGGCAATAACAAAATACACGTTCCACAGAACACGTATTTGCATTCCACTGCTTCTCCATTATTTTAAACAGACCTTTCAGACCGTTTACATACAAATACGTTTTTGCGTCTAAAAAAAAAAAAAACGTTTTTTAAATGTTAGACTTCTTTTAACTTGAGTCCTGTGTTTTTAGAATGCTGTTTACAGCAAAATAGTTGTTACCTACAGTAGATGACTGCCAAGTGAACTTTTCCTTATTATTAAATAAATGTGTTATTTACCTGGTACACTCCTGGAACAGCTCTTTACATGGAGTCTGTTCTAGTTTCTGCCTGCATTCCCCAACAACATCCTGAGCGATCTCTGGTAGATGAGCTGCTGACTACATGAGGAAGACAGAACGAAAAAGAAGGGAGTGTAAACAGGAAGAGGGGTTGATAGTGCGTCATTAAAAAAAGAGAAGTTTAAAGTTCAATCATTAATTCAGCAATTCTTTCAATGAACACATGCACATAGGAGAGTGTGAGAACAGGTGCGTGCGAGCAACATTTTGAATAAATATTTACCCCATTATTAAAATATGTGTCTAAAATATTTAAACCGGCGTCTCTCCTCTTCTCATCCGCAGCCAACTGATATATTGCCTAAACAAACACACACAAATAATGCTGAAATGAATTTGCTGAAAACTACATGACAATCAGTAAGGGTGCACAAAATATGTGTTCCATTAAAGAGAAGGAGAGAGAATAATTCGATCTTTGACATAGAGATAGATTGTATGTGTATGTCAAAGGCAGTCTGACAGAAAAAGACAAAGATAGAGAGGTTAAAGAGAGGTGTGCAGAGTGAGTATGTGTATGTTTGTGAAGGGATTTCATACCACAGAATCCTGGAACTCTATGCACCGTCGTAATTTGGGCTGAGTGTCACAGAACTGCCGAAACAACAGACGACCGATTGGTTGCTTCTCACAAAGGCTAGTGTAATCCCTCTCTGAGAGCATTAAATAAGCAGAGAGACAAAGAAAGACAGTTAAACCTATCATCGTCACATGATTTTTCTCATCTATAATCTTTAAAGTCAGCATGAAATGGGAAGTTGTGATAGTCTTTTCTTCTCTATTGTGATGTATATCTGAGGGAGACGGCTTCTTGAACAAGAAAAAATGACTTGATTTTGTCCATCAGGAAAACCTTATAGGAAAACACCTTCCATAGGAATTAAATGAAAACTCTTGCTCTGCGCCAGTGGACCCGCACCGTAAGCGATTTAACCCTCTGGGGTCTGAGGTGTTTGTGGGGCCCTTGAGATGTTTTGACATGTAACTCATATGGTTCAAGTCATCTCAACATCAGACTGACCATGTGACCACTGCCTAAACTGCAGTCTGAAACATCAACCAGGGGTGTGTTTCCCGTACAGCGACGTAACTCGCTGCTTCACTAGCATAGTACGATGCATCGTTAAAGAAATCAACTAGCTAGTCACAACTGTTTCCCGAAACCATACTGTCGCAAAGTGGTCGTTCAACCATGTTGGTTAATGATGTCAGGCAGGTGTTGGAGTAATAACTTATTTTAATGAAACTGTTTGAGGTCGAATTAACGCTAGATGTTTTGATATAAATTACAAACATGGCATCTGAGGACTCATTTTTCTCAGTTATTTTTCTTTATTTCCAGATTCAATTATAGGCTTGTTCTTACATAGTAGAGCATGTTCGCACACGTGCAGTCTTCAAAAACTGTGCTTTAAATCTCTTGACAAACTAAAAGACGTCAATGACATTTGTATGTATTCTAAATATAAGACACAGATTGTACTGAATGTCAGCTTGCTTATTTGGCTCAAGATAAGGATTTATTAAGTCCACATGTCATGCAAACTAGAAACTATGCTTCTAACCACAGGTCGAGAGCTGTCGTTTCAGGAAACACTGACTCGTTGAACTATGCTGATAACGACAGAACTTGCGAATATAGTTGGATAACGATGCTTTTGGGAAACGCACCCCAGGCCGATTAATTAGCCTATAATACTGACATAAGTTCTAGTTGGCCAAATGAACTGAATTGAGAGTATGAGTAAGGGAGGTCGGAGTACCAGTGATACCGTTATTACCGGTGTTGTCACACATCGATTAACCGGTGGGAAACTTTCCTCACAGTCACATCCCTAATTAAAGTGATTTTTTTTTTTTGTGCAGGCAGTTTGCTTGTTTTGTTGTAAATGAAAAAGCCTTATAATGGCACTGCTAAATACCTATAAGTATTGTGGTATTCTGCCATATTTCGCACTGACATGCCCAACTCATAAAGATCCGGGCTTAAAGAAAATCCCGGGCAAACCACTTGTATTTACGACTTTGTTGTGGCTTTCATGTGCATTCAATTCATACGATCTTTCCCGACATAACTTAAATGCACCATATAAACAGTAAACACAGGGTAACGTCCTGGTTGCGTATACAATCCACCGTTCCCTGAAGGAGGGAACGGAGGACGTAGTCGACGTCGACTGAATGGGGATCATGCTAGGGAGCCTGTCTTCTTCGTACTACCATTTAATCGTACTACGTCTTCCAATCCCTCCTTCAGGGATGGTGGGTTTCATACGCAACCAGGACGTTCCCTTTCAGTCGAGAACGTCAGAAGTAGTCGACATCGACTGAATGGGGATCTATTTGAAAACGCCAATAGTGCTGCCACCTTCCAGTGCCTAGACAGAGCCACCTTATCCCACCGATTTAAGGAGACGGAACAGGCCTTAGGCCAGGGAAGTCACTGTTGTTCCAGCAGGATCACTGGGAAAGCGTTCCCTGTACATGGAAGGAAGGGACGCTGCGGAAGCCACATCCTCCCACAGGAGGTAACATGTGGAAATACACATATGAACTGGGTGGATGACCAGGCAGTACAACATATGGAATGTTACTGTGGTGGCTCCAGCCTATGACAGGGGGAGACTCAACCAGACAGTGACGGCAGATAAGGGCTCATGGCAGGGAGCCGTACCGTGGAAGAATACATATATGGGATCGCCGTAGGGATCACAACATATGGAACCAGCCTAACACAGGTTTGCAAGGTGGAGGACAGGGACCCGGCTCGGATGGCCCGAAGGCGGCCCGAAGTAGGGTCTGAGTGGCTCTCCACGAGACAGTCAGGGATGCGTGAGAAGTTGGATGACCGGGTCCTCGAACCGCACCCAGCTGCCGTGCTGGTGAACAAGAGGGGGCTGAGGGGTGTAAGGCTTTACAGGGTCACACACCGCCAGACTTGCCCTCTTGGGACCCAGGAACAGAGGAATTTCAGTTTTTGGCAGTAAAAGGTGCCATCCACGACCCAGTAAGTTCTCCATGCATTTCGGAAAAGAAGGGTACTGGGACGGCGGGCTGAGAACCAGCACGGCCCGCCCTGAGATAACAATCATCCAACCGAGACTGAACAGGACACGGTGGGAAGTTCCACTCGAGCCCGGCAGCCTCCACGGCCCGTTTCAGCATAGGTGACCATTCTGGATCCAGCTCGGCCAATCTTATGCTCCCAGAGCAAGATAACGCAGTCGAGTCATCATCTCCAGAGGCCAGCTCACCCTCCGATGCTGCAATCGGCATCCTGTCCTCTGGGGGAGCCCCGGGTGAAACGGCTGGCCCACCCATTACAGATGGACCAGCACGCTCCACGGGGGACTTCAGCGGCTGCGGTGGAAGGGAGGAGTGAGGAGCCCACAGGGAATGGTTACCGGGTGAGACATCCAACACTATCCTCATATCGCCCATCCCACGCGGCACCTGAACGCGGGGTGTGGTAATGGGGACTCACGCTTCGCGGATGAAGGTGAGTCTCGATTTCAACACCGCGACAGTCATTTTCCCGCAATGGGAACACAAACTGTCCACAAAAGCTGCTTCAACGTTTTTATTTGTTGTTTTTTTCCCAAACGTGATGCAACAATTGTGACCGTCAGAGAGGAACAGGGAACGACCGCATCCAGAAACGCACAGGTGGAATGGCCTTTTGAAAAAGACGCAAACGCACCCGTTTTGCTCTTTCAGGAAATAGGACCGAGAACTTAAACAGTGAAGCTCTCACTTTTCCGCCCTCTAACCAGCCGTCAACAAACAAAAACATTCAGAAATTTGTTGCTGTTAAAACAGCAGTTGAGAGCTCAAAGCTTGCGATCACCGCTGCACTCACGCTGTAAATACCACCAGCACTGGGAAAGTCTTCCAGAAGAACACCAACACACTCGCTTGTTGTAAACAACAGCACTCTTCAGAGACATCAAACGATCGGCTCTGAAGCGAAAGGCAACTGGTGCGTGCGTCCACTTCCGTATTTAAACAGGCCCTGTTTACACCTGGTATTAAGATGCGTTTTGGCCGATCGGATCACAAGTAGACGAGGGAGAATGTTGACACCTGGCGTTTTAATCTGTTTAATCTGTTTTGTGCACTTTCAACCACTTCTCTTCTGATTTCTTTGAGGGGAGGGTCTATGGTTGGGTAAATATTTAGACCTCTTCAGATATTTCAATCTAATTAATGAAATTGAGGGTTAATTATCGTTAATTTAGCGTACTAGTTTATTTAGCTACTCATTTATTTAATAATTTACTTGATTTTATCACGGGTAATGACGCATGCAAAATCTAAATCTCTGTCTATAATTTTTTTGATAAAGGAATTTTTTGCACAATATTATAAATATTTACATTTTAAACCATGAAGGCGAGTCAGTGGATATCACACAAGCAATGTGTAAACTTTGCTCTATAGAGTTATGGCGGTGGAGAAGTCTGAAAACCCAGTCAATTATGACGCTGCATTAAAGGTTCATATGCACTCAGAGGCGATGACGAGAGCTGAATCTACTTTAACATGCTGATAACAGTAGGCATATATCACTGTCTTAATTTATTTTTTTTATATTTCTCTTGTGGCCCATAAGTAGTGAAAAAAATTAGAAGAGAAGTATTTAGTTTTAAACAAGTTGTTTTTTAAATGAGGAGTAAGCTTATCTAACTAATCATTTTCCTCGCAGCTCGTCGGTTATGGGGTGATGCGCTATCAAATTATTGCGGGGAAATTGAATTGTAGCTAATAGCCTATTAATTTAATAATAAAAGTAATAATAATAGGCCTAATTCATTAGGTAAGCTGATGGTCTTCTGATCATCGTCTATCACGCACCAGCGCATCCCGTCTATCAGCTGATCATCATCTATCGGCACAACCTGGCACGGGGGTTTTCATTCTCCAATAAGCCTGGTCAAATCCGCCTTCGACTACCTTTGGAAGTGGTTTAAAGGGACAAGCTCAAAATGTTTTAGACCCCTTTTACGCCTGTATTTCACATCTTTCACTTATGATCGGATCGACCAAAATGCACCTAAATAGCAGGTGTAAACAGGGCCACGGACTCAGTAAAGGAAGAAAACAGAAACCTCATTTGACATTTATCATATATATTTGAAATTAGATACTTTTCATACTATGCAAATTTTATGTTAGATAATAATTTTTTATGTTAGATAATAATTTCTCAACATATCTAATAGGTCTCAGATTAAACATGACATTTGTGCCTCTAATTTAGAAATAAAGACACCAGACACATAAATGTACTGCAGACATGGAATGTGCCAGGGAGGATGGAAAATCATGAAAAACATCATTCTGACTGATTGAAGTGCAAAGCCCTTAAATAACATTTTTGTAGACCTTAGGGAAAAAAATAAAATGTTTTAATACATGATATATGACCCCTTTTATGAAATATTTCCTCTATATACACACAAAAAGTGCAAAACTCAGCATACAGCCACAACACTAAATCACAGTGATGCTGAGCAGAGCGCTCAAGCTGAGCCCTTTGCTGCAGGACTCTCTGGAACGTTATAGGCCTGGTGCATTCTGGGCCAAGAGGAAACAGCCAGGACTTCCTCAGTGAGCCAAGGTCTACAGCTGCCTGACGCAAACACACACACCTGCCCACACACCAGCATACATTTTTAACTGACAGAAACATTCTAAACCATGTAAACCTTTTAATGAGGAATAAACTAGTAAGTATGCTTTGTTTAGAGAACCACAAAATAATTATAAATAAATATTTTAATATGTACTACATTTAAGGTACAACACGTTGTGTATTAACAATTGTGTATTGCAACGTATTGTGAATTAATTACTTATGGATGAGAAATACCGCACTATTGCATCTGCAACTAACTATTTAACTTAATTTAATGGAATCAATTAATTGATTGAACTATTTAAATCAGTGCATTAAGTTCAATGATAGAAAAATAAAACAAACAATATTTTGAGGTTTAACAATATGGTTTGTAATGTCTATTCAATTATTTACACACTTGCCACAATAATGTAGGACAATGTGTTTGAATTGATTGAATTTCTCATCAAATATTTATGTAGCTAGTTAGTTATGTAGTTTTATTGATTGCCAGCCCTACTTAAAACATAATATATTCTGCCAAAGCTAATTTCTAAATGCACTGCACTCTTTCATACATCTATCTTACCAATAGTGCACCTAAGTTCCTCACACAGACTGATATGAGGCAGTTTGAGCATCTCCTTCCATTTCTTGCTCCGCCCATTCCGTTTCCCTCCTCCTCCTATGAAACATAAAGAGAGAAACAAATAAGATAAACCCAATGCAAATTACAATACCATTGTAATTCAGCTATTTACTATTATTTTCCACATGGGTGTGAGAAAATTCCACTCTATATATTAATTTTCATAATATAGCCTATGTAATATTAAATGAATAAGCCCTAAACACAATAACCTGTCAAAACACAAAAATATTTAGGAGAAAGACAGAAAAGAAACATGAGGATGACATAAGAGATAAGGCATTTTAACAGACTACAGACAAAGTCAAACAACAATAACAACTGTTTTCCAGAAATCCTTTTTTCAGTCTCCAATCACTTTTCATTCTTCCGTACATCGGGTAATCAATGCTATTATTCCTGAATGCACATTGCCTTAGAGAGATCATGACAGCTGGAAAAAATAGGACCTGTAAGATAATATTAAGTAATCATACCTTGTTTTCAAATAATTGTTTAATGCAAAACACTCAAGGAGCGCTCAAGAGAGAGTAATCAAAAGCTTGCTGTCTTGAGGCCAAAATGTAGAGAAAGCATTCGTCGTACCCAGGAAAAGAGTTTTCCTCAAACTGAGGAATGAGAAGAGTTTATCCTCCAGGATTTACTGTAATTTCAGTGACTGCAAATTCCAGCCACATTACAGACAGACTTACAAGCCATGCTCTTGAAAATACACACACACACACACACACACACACACACACACACACACACACAAAGAGAGAGAACTACTGGCCTCTGAAATTACCCTTGGGGGTAGAAAACATTTAGGATGATTTTTAGGGTCTTATTATCCGGGTTTCCATCCAAGGTTTTAGCACATTAAAATGTTTACCGATATAGCAGATGGAAATGCCAATTATCGATCATTTTTTGCAAATGTCGACAATCTTTAACTTAAATTTAGCGTAAAAATGATGTCAATACTTCAAATATTGCAAAAAACAGTAGCCATTCCTTTCAACAGAAAACAACTAAAGTGTGTGTGTGTGTGTGTGTGTGTGTGTGTGTGAGAGAGAGAGTATGCGCAGAATGCAGGCAGAAAATGAGCTAAAGCCTAAAAATATGAATCGATTCTAGCCAATGTGACATGGTTGTGTATGATTTGGCAATAGGGGACAGCCTGCGACTGTGTGTGAGCACGTGCGTGCGAGCGTTATTGTAAATACACTACTTGACAGTTTGAATCGTGAGACCATTGACGATTCACACCTCTATATCACATGACAGAATTAGCCTATCTGTGTTTATGGTGTTGCTCCCATTAAAGCACCATTTCACTGTTGTTCAAAAGTGTGCATTAAATCTATTATATTCAGATTATTTAATTATTATTAAGAATAAGACATGTTACCTCTCAAACATCATTCATCCTTATGTTTGTAATTTTGTCTTTTTTTACCAATAAAAGTTCATCAGAAAATCAAAACATTTCTGAATATTGCTTGCTGATCAAGTATTGATCTAAAAAGTCTTTATAACGAAGTACAAAAAAAAAAAAACATGACACTTAATAAAATAAATATAAAAATATAATGCCTTGAAAATCTCTGAAGCTCGTAAAATGGGCCGTCTGTCAAATGAAGGAAGGTTGCTGGAGTTTCCAATGCTGACAATTTTTTTTTTTAATACACAACATGTTAATTTTGTACCTGAAAAACTGTAATTAATTTAATAAAATCACGATTTCATGGGCAGAAGCTGGCTACTTGAAAAATGAAAATCACAAACATGACACTTGTTAATAAAATCATTTTATAAATACAATTTATATTATGTAATATCATTTATCTTAAACAAATTAGGAAAATAAAGTGGGTTGAATCCAAAAAGCTCTAAACCAATTTTAGAATTGTAAAAATGTCAGATGTAGACCATTTAAAAAAAGTTATATAGGCCTACACAAATAAAATGTTTAGGTTACAGCTGC
Organism: Semotilus atromaculatus; assembly: GCA_031834385.1. Lineage (NCBI taxonomy): Eukaryota > Metazoa > Chordata > Actinopteri > Cypriniformes > Leuciscidae > Semotilus > Semotilus atromaculatus. The sequence goes on along the minus strand of JAULUF010000023.1, from coordinate 15,531,772 downwards.
ATATATCTCTGAGAATTTCTTTTGCAGTGAGACTGGAAAAACTGGAAGAGAGGGCAACTCTCTGAGAAAACAAACAGTTGCTGAAAATACTATGGAAGTCAATGGGGACCATGAAACTGTTTGTTTACCGACATTCTTCAAAATATCTTTTTTTGTGTTCAGCAGAAGAAAGAAATTCATACAGGAACGACTTGAGAGTTTTCAGAATTTTCACTTTTGTGTGAACTATCCCTTAAAGTTAAGTAACCACAATAAATGTTGTTATTTTAGAAGTTTCAAGAACTGTATGTTCTTCAATAAAACCAATAGTTATTGAGAGGAGTAAAATATATATTTTTTACATAATTAACTAAATGAATTATTATGCAACAAGGGGGTTAAAGATCCGTATAGACGAGGCCCCGCATCACACATGTGATTCGCAGATTAATTTCAAGTTTAACCGCCATAGACTGAAAGTTTATAATTTCCACGTGTTTTGTCTTGCTAGATTACACATTCAGTAGATTGCAATGCAAACCATTCCAGTGCTAGAAGAAGCAAAAGAGTGTAATTCTGTACTCGCACGCCGTTATCTGTGCGCACAACCACACACACCCAAAGCACGTGCACATAGAGAGAGGTTTCAGATAGTGTGCAAACTACAAATTGATTCCTCTTTCGCTTCTCCTTGCACCTGGACTCTTGTATTTGGTATTTCATTTTTCTACTCGGGATTAAATCTATACATTTTCCTTTTTGTTTCTCCCTTACTTTTATTTGGTAAAATTGCTTCTGTCGGATTCTTCCTCGCAGGCTCGTTTGGGGTTTTCGTGGATCACTAGAAAATAGAGCTTCATTTTCTCGTCAACAGCCGAGTTCAGACTGCACGATTTTCAAAGTAGTCGGGTCACTGTTCTTTTCACACTGCATGACTATCTTGGCCAGCATTCAGTCGCTGCTGTGTTCACACTGAACGACGGATCGGCGACAGGAGGTTTCACACTGGAAGAATCGCCGACAACTGTTTGGCACGCAAACTACGTTTCACAATCAAACACACGCGAGAAGTGATAAGAAAATAGAGTAGGAGGTCTCTGCGGAACAAACGTGGGTGTTTCTAAATTTGTGGGTGTTTTCACACTGGTGTGGTGGGTGTTTATAAATCATGCAATGAAAATGATGCCCTTCTCCCGACCCCACCCCTAAGACCTACCAACACTGTGACGTGGGCAAATCAGGTAACGCGGTTTAAAACGCCCCTCTGTTTATGGCCTCGCCCCCTGATCTGGTAACTCCTATTACCGTCTGCAGAGACCTCTATTTGGGAAAATAACGCAAGATCACGCGTGCGTGCGTGAGACCGGAGTTCTCGCGCGAGACTCAAATTGTTATTAAAAATTATAGCCTGCAAGAAGCTTGCGATCCCAATCTGTGAGCTGATTTGCAGCGAAAAGGAGAAAAAAATAAGATTATGCAGGAGGAAATGGTTGGGGAGACGAGATCAACTTGCTGAGCTCTGAGCAAGGATTGTGTGTTCTACAAAGAGAGTTGGGGGTAAAGAAATAATTTTGCAATGTGCTGCTGGTCAAGCAATATGTAGGCTACTTTGTTTCTGTTTGATATAATTGTAAATATCTATTAAAATACTGATATTCTGGTCTATAACTCCTCCCCGAACTCCCCGCTGCTCTGTATCTTGCTCCCTCATTGGCTGTCGGTCATCGCTGATGTAGTTTTCAGTCAGAACCTATTTTTTACAGTCTATGGTCAGAACACTTTTCACACAGCAGGATTTTGAATCGCCGACAGGTCCAGATATTTAGCATGCCAAATATCTCACGGGCGTCAGCGACTCGTTGGTGATTCTCTCAGATGGCGTCTTTGCTCATTCACACTGCATGATTGTCACTCGCGTGAACGAGCACCGATTTGCCTGTGATTTCCAGTAGCACCTCATTGCAGTACACGAGATCCAGGGGGCGGAGTCGGATCCAGATCTAAGGGGTGGAGTTGGGTAGGTTTAGGGATGGGTTTAGGGATCAGGGGGTGGAGCTGGGTAGGTTTAGGGGTGGGTTTAGGGATCAGGGGGTGGAGCTGAGTAGGTTTAGGGGTGGGTTTAGGGATCAGGGGGTGGAGCTGGGTAGGTTTAGGTATATGTAAGGACGGTGGGAGGAGTTGGATCTGGATCCGACTCCTCCCCGTGGATTTCATGTTCTGCAGTGAGGACCATCTCGTGATTTCGGGCATTTGTCGGCGAGCCAAAATCGGGGCTAAAATCGGGCAGTCTGACTCTGAACTCGACATAACAGCTGCGTAGAAGTTATGGGCGAGTTCAGGGCTCGAATTTCGGCGCGGGATTGCGGGTATTGCGCATAATTGTAATCATTCCCGCAGGTCTCCCACGTATACTGCGGGAAATTCCCGCAAACATCGATTCACTTTAGCATGTAGGTTGTATTAGTAAATTAATCCACACAGATTATAAAATAAAATCAGTAATTGTAAAACTTTCTGCGAGACGCAATTTCACAAACAGTGTGAGTGATTCACGCTGCGTCTCTCTCTCGTCTCTCAACATGGGTCGCACAAGGCAATCGTTAAGCGCTGTAGGCGATAATACACTCGGGCAGTGGCGGCTCCAGACTATTTTGATTGGGGGGGCAATGGGGGGTCCTGGTCATTTCAAGGGGGGTCTCATGAAAACCAACAAAAAAATACAGTGGACACGGCTAATAACTGCATATTACTGCTACTCAGGGGCGTTTCTAGGCTTTTCATTTTAGGGGGCTAATCCCCCAATGATTATGATTATGATTAAAAAATAAATAAAAAGGTAACACTTTAGTTTAGGGTCTAATGCTCACTATTAACTAGTTTCATTACCATGCAATGTCAGGGTTTTATAATCACTGTGGTCCCGAATGTGAAGCAGGTTAGTTAGGGGAGTTCGGGGTTTCCCAGAGACATTTTTTATTTCTCTGATCTACATATGTGCATTTTAAGATGTTTTGAAGGCCATAAAATTGGATAACAACATTGATCTTATGCCTAATACAGGGCAGTAGACAGGGCTTTATAATCAAAGAGGTCCTAAATTTGAGGTGCGTAAGGGCTTCAAATTTTTTATTTCTCTGATATGTGCATTTCAAGACGTTTGAAGGATAAGGATAAGAAATAGCTTTAAAACCATGTTAGCGGGCTAGTAGACTATGTCAATACCTGCTCTCACTTCATCTCCATCTATCATCCTTTCTTTTTTCTCAGTAACGTTATCCTCATCGTGCCCTTTCTCTTCCCGTCCTAAAGCTGAGCTTTTTTAATTTACTAAAGGCTACAATTTGTAGGCCTATTATATTATCAATATTTAAGCAATACACATTCATTATTAATCATGTGCCTAACATGATGAAAACGGCTTTGTTAATGTTTCTTCTCCCCTCACAATGATGGTAAACTAATTATTAGTCTACATTACATGAGTCACGTTATAGGCCTATTTTCAGTTAAAAATGGCGAAATTAGACAAAACTATATTAGTTTGCCTGATAATTTTTGGTATTCGTTTAACATTTATGACCTAAAAAAACTGTCCAATATGAAATGTTTAGTTTAGCTACTAACATCTGATCTCGCACTTGACCGTACACCAGTGCTTCTCAATTATTTTCTGTTACGCCCCCCCTAGAAAGAAGTAAACATTTTGCGCCCCCCAACTCTCCACCGCGACTGTAAATGGTATCATTTTTTCTATAAAGTTGTTATAAGTACACCTCTGCATTACATTGTATCCTTATTAACATTAAAGAAAACGAAGAAAAAAAAGAAATATAGATCAACTTACAACAAAGAATACCTTTATTAACATTGTTTTTTATTCAGTAACAGAAAAGACTTAGAGTGTTTTTTTTTTTTTTTGCACTGAGCAATTTGGTATCCCACCTTAGGCCTATATGACAGTGCTCGCTGGTTTACACCGCGAGCAGGAGCGTCGCGCAAGGGCCGATTCACATATAGCGCCTAAACGCGTAGACAACGCTAGGCGCGCCGCGTTCTCATTTTACCAAAGCACTAGGGCGGTTGCGCTCCGGAGGCGTCTGTCGTTGCTAAGCTTGTTGTTGTTAAGGTTCTTGTCACGTGACCTACGGTGCGCTTGCGGCATTCTGAAAAGTCGAGATGTTTTTATCTCGATGCGGCGCGGACGCGCTTGGAAAAAACGAGCGCGTCGCACCGCGACCACGTCGCTTCCATTATGAGCGCGCATACCGCGCGCCTACATTTGAAATAACTAACTTGAGCGCGCAAAAGACGCGATATGTGAATCGGCCCTAAAGCAGCAGTGCAGCGGGGGTTTCGGCGGCGAGTCTATTTTTGCTGCACTGCTCACGCTCAATTAAAGTGAAAGCACACTTTTGATGGACAAAATTTATATGATTTCACACAAAAAGTGTCTAAAGCGCACAGAATTTGCATGTCTGGTGTGTTTTAACAAGAACTGCAGTATGTCAGAAAAGAAAATGAAGACTCAAATTTTATAGAAAATGTACCCACCCATTAAACTTGTTTAATTATTTATTCAGTTTGGGCTTTGAACAAACTTCAAGTCTATCAAGTTTATGACCAACTTCTAAAAACAAATTTAACAAAAGTCTTTGTAAAGAAATGCTTGCTTATATGTCGCCTGGGCGCCGCTGTTGTGACGCTGTACAAACGCTTCCAGTAGTTGCGCTGACGCGCTGCTCACGCGCTGCTCACGCGCCACTCATGCTTGCGGAGTGAAACGGCCGTTACGTTTGTCTCATTATCTTCGTCTCTCTCCGCCTTTCTTTTCATCCCTGTTATTTTTTTTAAATGGTGTCTCTTAAGGGTTTGTTATCTGCACTTCATATCTCCTGTGTGCTCTTTAGGTGAAAAAAAAACCTACTTCCTGCGGCAAAAAAAAATATTACCCGGGATCGCGCGCGCCCCCCCTGGCATCGCTCAGAGCCCCCCCAGGGGGGCGCGCCCCACTATTTGAGAAGCACTGCCGTACACTGAAGCGTCGAGTCGCTCTGCAAAAATTCGCGCTCAGCAGCGTCTGTGAACATAAAGCCCGCCTACTTTGATTTGATTGGTCATCTCAAATATTCGGACATTGACGAGCAGTGACAGACCAATGAGGCTCAGATGAACACACACACACACACACACACACACACCCTCCTGTCCTCTGTTTCTGATTCTGACGTGCGCTTTGCTCGGCGCCGCTGCTGAAGAGAAATATTTTTAAATATTTATTCCGGATATATTTTTTAATCAGGAAGTGGGTGGGGGGTCAAATGGGGGGTCAAAGCGTTTTTTAGGAGGGTCTTGAGACCCCCCAAGACCCCCCCTGGCGCCGCCACTGCACTCGGGCGTTTCGGGAGTCGGGATAGACGGAATTGTCACTTGCATAATCGGGCCAGCATTGCATCATGAGTAACTAAAGTCTACCATTTGCACGTCTTTTTAAGTCTTACCAGTTTAAACATTCACGCGATCTTGAACTATTCGGTAGGCACGCGCTGTATGAGAGATGTTTTTTTTCGTCAAACATACAAGCCGCCTCACAAACAGCTCGCGGGTAACAAAAGTTATTTTTCGTGGATTATATCGCTTTAACAGTCAAAAACATGCGAAAATCATGTCAATTTCGGTCTTGCTGCTGAGTATCCTCAACACAGTCGGTTATGTCTTAATAAGCATACATCGCACGTGACCGTATAATGATGGTGGCTACAGGATCTGTGCACGAGCTCTTACAGTGACAGCAGCCATATAGTCTGTCATTAATTTGGTTGTCAAAACAACAAAACATAGCTTTCATTTTAAGGAAGCAGGATTAATAGCCTATGTATTTAATTTAGTCCGGACTAAAATACTACCCAGTGTTTTTTTTTTAGTACTCTGTAGTACTATTTCTGAATACTAGTGTCAGACCTAAGCAAAAACTTTTCTCTTTATTTCTCTTTATAGGTATCTTTATTCTATTGTATTTATTTGTGCTACTTTTTTCAATTTAATTCAAAGATTGAATTACAAGCTTCCTTGTGTTGCGTAAATTCTTAAGAACAAGATTACCCTATTGTAAAATGCAATGAGTTTAAATGCAAAAAATGCATTTTTTATGCAAAAAAAATGCATTTATCTCCTAAATATTTTGAACGATATTTCTGTATCTATATCTGAACGAAATTCAGGCCCTGGAGTTACTTAGGAATTGTGGGAAATGGAGTTGGACAAAATTATAGACAAAATGACTCAATGCAGCCGGGACACGGGTTTTATCACATAATAGACTACAACTACCAAGTATAATAGCAGTGCACCATCAATCCATCTCACACGCAAATAAGGCACAATCTTCACACTATTAAGCGGCTGTGTTATGAACGTGCAAAACTGTATCGCATGCAGTGGTAAATTTATTCATCGCACCAATTTTTTAAAATTTCTAACCAACTTTATTAGTTAGACTAGAAGTTTTTGATGTGGTATCGGAGTACTTAAAGTGTGCTTTATAAATGGATAGCTAAGTTACCACCCCACCCCTAAAATGTGAAAAATTATCCGATCCACTAACTTCACCTAAAAATATGAAGTTGTTAGTGATTATTAAAATGATCTTTATAGGGCTATTTAATATAAACAAGTCTATCCTAAACATAATTAAGATCTAACATGTTAATACACACAGCACAGATGCACATAGTCCACATGTGCATTCTTGCATTTGATTATACCTTGACAACATATCACTCACTCAATATTAATGCAATAATAGCACACACACACACACACACACACACACACACAACCACTGAGCTGTTTGACCGGTCAAACCCTCACAGATAATACACATCTGTTCAATCTACTCTAAAATCTACAAGGACAGATATGAGCAACTGCTGAAGTGAGACGAAGAAAGAGACAATAATAAACATCCTGGTCAAGACTTCATGCCACAAGCCAAATGTCTGTGTAAGACTGGTAGTAGTTTTTGGAACAGCTAATGTAAAGCTAGACAAGCATATTTTATGTATTTACATAAAGGCACAAAAAGATAAACAGGAAGAAGAGCAAGATGACTGGCTGAAAACAAGAAAAACACTCTTTCACTCTGAATCAATTTGCCTACAGACAAATTTAAGTCCAACAAATACTTTTTCCGCATTATTCGACACAAACACACACCTTAAAAGAAACACAATGTTTATGCTGTTTCAGCATTCCTCAAAATGTATTTGGGAAGTTGATATGAAATACATTCGGAAAGTTGGCATGTCCTACTGTACTCCATCTCAAACTATTTTAAACAGCGTTGTGCTTTCAATCAAATTCAGCATTTAGCTGATATTAATTGAGAGATTACAGCAACGAGTTGTTTAAAAACAGTGGAAAATCTTAAGAGTAAAAATTTCCAGATACATGACCTACCCTTTCCTTTGTACATTCGTATGAATTATAAACCTAAAACATATAAAATCTATAAATTATACCCAAAAATATAAATAGAAACAATCACAGCAAATGCTAAATATCTAAATCAATTCATGAAACCACTCCATTTGTAAACTGTATTAATGTAATAAGCTTAGATGACCTCTAAGATGACAAAAAAATGCTGAGCCCTATCTAAGAAAACTGTGCACGACCTGTTACTTGCTCTACAAAACAAGTACTGAAGAACATCTAGGCTAATCAACTAACACATTTAAAGAAAAGAGAAAGCTATGATGCAATTGTGAACAAAAAAGGCCTTATAAAGAAACTGTGGTTCTCAATTTTTTTAACTCCAAGACCATCATTGTCCAGACCATATAAAGCCCCCATTCTAATGTAGGCTAGGATACAGGTAGTCCCTTAGGTACTTCTGCTCTATTGATGACAATGCTGTTTGTTTTCCATCCTTTTATTAACAGAAACTGTGTCAGTTAATTAAAATAATTAACAGGAATTAACATTCTGATTCCAGAACTTTCAGAACTTTCTGTTCAGAACTGTATGTTCGGCAGAAATAACAACAACAGCTATTCTTAGGACAAATTAAAATTATACATATGATGTCAGTTTATATGTTGATTTTAGAATTTAGCATAAAGTCATTTTGCATTTTAAGTGAATAAGTAAGTATGTTTTTTAGTCTTGCAGCCCCCTTAAAAGTTTGCTGAGGCCCCCTAATTCCCTGTGGAGTATGTAGCTTGTCAAAATAAATAACAGAAATATTAAGTAGATTATCTTAAAGATGGCATGAAATGAAAATTCCAAATACACATTATAGAAATTACTGTGTATAGAATAATTACTATTATTCATCCATGTTTCATGTAGGGCTGTAACTCACGATTATTTTTGATGATTAGTCGATTAATCTATCGATTATTATTATTATCTAGTTATTTTCTGATCAGTCGATTAAAGGTGCAAAACGCAAGTCTCTGAGTTTTTGCAGAACTACGCCCCCTCTGGCGACAAGCGAAACTGCAACCAGAGTGGTGGCACTAGACAAAATTTTTCTTTTCTTTACTTTACGTGGAGTTTGCGTTGGGGTTTGGAATGGACTACAAGCCGGTCTCTTTGAATCCATCTTCTACCTTTGACGCACGAGTTGTCTTCGCTGATGCGGAGAATGGCGGCTTATACACAAACCTGCGAGACATAGCCTGGTGAGCGTGAACGCGCATGACGTCACGCCCAGTCTCAAATTCGAGCCCGAATCCCTCTTATACATTTTACTGTACAGGATTATAGAGGCAATCTCAGTGAGCAGAGAAGGGCTCATTCAGCCCATCAGGCAGTTCTTTAAGCATGTATAGGATAGAAAAACAGGTATTTTAACATGAAAAGTTGTGCAATGCACCTTTAATCCTTTAGGTACCAATAAGTAATAATAATTACTTACAAAAAAATAATAACCACAGCTTCTGCCATAAATCTTTCAATGTTTTATTAAAACATTTTCTCATAAAAAAATAAAATACCAACATAAAATTCATTCAGCGCAGGTTTGTTGAGAATGCAGTTTTGAGTCCTGAAAATGTGCAGGTGTCAGTTTGGTTATAGAATGCGCTTGTGTCAAAAGGCTGTATGAACGCAACCGTATTAAGCGGAGCTGCCATACTAGCCATTAGCATCTGCTCAAGAGTTTTGTTTTGTGTGAAACATTACAGGGGATTATGGATTAATGTGAACAGTATGACACATCAACACATTCCCTTCAAGTCTACGTATTTTTGTAATCGATTACCTCGACGCGTCGTTCCAATTTTGTTACTCAACATCCAATCAACAAGCAATGCATTGAACCAAGTCCCCACATTTATTTCTTTTTCGATAATGTTATGCAAGTCGCAATATGGAAGCCACAATATAGTTTCATTAAAACTTTAAACATTTCGCTAAGAAAAACTTTCAAAAACAATGAAAAAAAACAATTGTCCTAACAGCATGTCAAAGGCTGCAAATTATTTAAAGGTATAGTTAGCTAACTCAATAAACCCACATTTTTTTGTCTTTCGAATGATTTTGGTTTCTCGAGGGCACCTGAGCCACTTCTAATGGCCATCTATTAAAAGTTGTACACACCATATAAAGTTGGATGAATTGGAGGTAATGAGAGATCTTTTCTTCCATACTGTGACGTGCATTTGAGTGTTACGGATTTTTGAAAGAAAAAAAATGTATGGAGGGGAATTAGTTATATGCATCGGATGTTGATTGGATTTTGAGATGTGTATTGCACTTAAAAGCAGAGGCAGATGAACATGACCTTGCAGGTGTTTAAAGTCACCATGAAATCAAAGTTTGCAAATCTTGTTTTTGCAAATCTTGCAAGTCCCGTCCTACATTTTTTCTTGTTCGAGAAGCCGTGTCACTCAGGTATTAATTGTTCACAATAACATCTATAACATGCATTTAAAAAAATATTAATTCCATGCCAACTTTAAAATTAATACTGTCATCCGTGGTCAGTACAGTAAGCGCTTTTAATAAAAGTTCATTCACAAACTTGTATTGACACGAAGAGCTAGTACGCAGAGTTATACCCGAGACATAAACATAGCGCTGGTAAATTGCCATTGGCAATGGTGAAATATCACCTGCATCCAAAATCGCATACTTCCCTACTATATGTAGTAGGCGAAAAACAGTATGCAACAAAATAAGTATGTCCGAATTCACAGTATTTATTAAAGAGTAGGAAAAAAGTACCTAAAAGACCTACTATTTCTGGCGAGATTGCATATGATGGACACTTTAATTTAATATCCCATGAGGCCATGGGAGAGGATTTGTGAATGCTGATGGTATGTCACATGATAATGTCAATATGGCAAATATAGTATGCCCAGATTGTATACCTACTACACACATACTTTTTTAGCGGTTGCGAAGTAACTACTTATTCAAAATAAGTACCTACTCAAGACAGTATGCGATTTCGTAAGCAGCCACTCTGTTTGCCAGTTATTATACAAAACAGAAAAAAGACACATTTGACCGCTCAATTATGCGCTTGACCAATCAGAATCGAGTCTTCCAATAATACCCAATTTATCACAGATAAGACCAGGTCCAGCTAGGAGCAAGCCACCCTCACTCATATCACAGTGTACTCCTTTGTGCGCAGATAGAGGGGCAACCTTGCGGCCTACAGCTGCAGTTCAACCTCCCTCTCAGGTGAAGAGACGGGGATGGGTGTACACTGCGGTCTCTGCGTTATGAATCCAGGGGAAAATACATAGTAACCTCCATTAGGGGTCTGACAGAGGAGACTGTGCATAGGAAGTGCGTACTAGCATACTAAATGAGATGCTATTTAACAGAGAGCACTCATTCAAGAATGTAGGCTATACAGATGTGGCGAATGTAGTAAGATCCAATAAGACGCTGGATTCAGTCCCGTCCATGATAAAGTTAACACGGGATTCGTTTATCGATAATTGATTGCGCCATTGCCTGTGTCTTACCTTCCCTCGCCTTCAGCAGCACGGTGTTGGCAACGATATTCTCAATCTCCATTGTCAGAAAAAAGATCCCGTGCAGTCCCGATACATTTCACTTAGGAGAAAAAAGACGAGGACGGTCGCGCTGTTGGTGGTGGTGATGATGAGGATGATGTTCGGTGGTGAGGATGGTTATGATCGGCGTGAATTTGGCGTTGGCACATTGCAGGTTAATTGTATTTCTCCATATCTCGCTGTTAAACCCCCCACCTTTCCGCTCGCCGTGGACATGTAACGTTACTCTCTCTCCCCCTTGTTAGCATTCAGTGCTCAGCAGTCCTTCCTGTCTCGAGCGAGCTCTCGCTTACACCGTCAGCTCTGGAGGAGGAGGGATCATCTTACAACCAGAATGTAACCAGTCTCGCTCTCTATCTGATTGTCATCATTTACAATATTTGCGACGACTAGAGCCTAGAATACTCAAAGTATTGTAAATATGCTATATATAAAACGTCACGTTTCTCACACACTCAGATGTATCGTCCACTACATTTACCCAGCAAAGACAACAAGGCAGATTAGTTCATCATCTCAGTACATAAAGTTCCAGATAAGCAGGCTACAGATTTGTATTTATTTAACTATTTGTTGGGAAACTGGGCAACTAGATTTTTGCTGATGTTAGCATATTGAAGAGAACAATATTATATGATTTCCATTACATTAAACAAAGTAGCCTACACTATTGAATGTAGCCTACATGAAAGAATCTAATATAATTAGTAACTATCTTATATATTATTAATTTTAATTTTAATTTAATGTTACGTATACTGTGGTATATTTTTAAGGTGAAAAACTAACAAACAATGAATTCACATCATTGGTTCTTCAACAAAGGGGACGAGGTCCACTAGGGGGCCTCAGCAAACGATGTAGGCTACAACATGTTAAACTACATTTAATTCATTTGTCATGTGAACTGTTTTTATTAAAGAAAATAAAAACATTATCATGGTTACTTGACACTCCTAAAAAGTTTGCAAACAAGCAGCATTATCATCATTACAGTAAAAGTTCATTAAAAAGTTCAGTAATCAGTTTTGGGTGTTATGTATTAAGGAATGAATGAATGACTTTTCCCTTTGAAAAACTAATGTAAGAGATTACTTTTAATTTTTCTGGAATTTAATTACAGTTACTGCTGATGTAATTGCATTAAATACTGTATAGACTATTGAACAATTATAAAACAATACCATAACCTTCTCCCTTTAAATACGTTGGTCATTTCAACAATAATTTATGCAATTTTATATTATTTATCAACTGGGCTTTAGAAAGTAATTGGCAATAAGTAATTCAATACTGTGTAGAGAGATCAATCCATACTGTTGAAGATGTAATTAGTTGCTAATCACTTTTTTAAAAGTAACTTACACTGGAAATAATATATAATTAGGCTATATATTACACATATGATGCAAAAAGACAATGTTGTTTAAAGTCAAGTTAACTCATCAACACATTTTTGCAATTTGAATAAAAATGAATGAAAATGTCTCTCAGGGCAGTTCATTTTCATATTATCATTTCAAAAGTAGATATTTCATTATTTGCTGAGGATAAGATTAAATTCACATACCATTATACATATTTTGCACCTATTTTAATATCAGAATTTTTAAGTTGAGCAAGTAATAGGCCAAAATAGGCCTATTTGAAAACAAAATGTGCACTGTAAATTGACATGTTTTTATGTCATACATTTTGTGATACATATAGGAGATCATCATAATAGTATTTACAAATGTAATTCATTTTTCAGTACATCTTGTTCATGCAGGGCCCTTATAAAGTGTAGATAGTTTGTACTCTGTAAAAATATATTGTTGGTTTAACTAAAAAAAAGTTACCTGGTTGCCTTAAAATTGTGTGTTCATTGAAATAAAAAATGTAATACAATGCAGAAGATTGGTTTAATAAACATAAATTCAAAATAATATGTTATCTGAACCTATGATCTGAACCACATTAATTATCTGTAACACCAGCTGGAGTGCCCTTGAGAGCCACCAGAGGGACTACATCAGACTATTGTCATTCCCTCGCAAACTACATCTCCCATAACTCACTTCCCGGACTCTTCATCCATTATTACAATCACCTGTGTCTCATTATCTTGTTTAGCTCACCCCATATAAGGCTGGTTTTCTCTTTCATTAGCGGCGAAGTCTTGTATGTGTCTCACTGCATTTCTCAGTGTGTTTGTGTGCTATTTATCCAGTCTCTCTTGATTCTCTGCCTGTTCCCTTGGATTTATCTCTTTGCCTCAGCCCTGATCTGTTATTATTTGGTTAGTTTGTGAATGACCCTTGCCTGTTATCTGGGTTACGTCTTTGGATTACACTATTCAATAAATATGGCATTTGCATCCTCAACCTTTTTGTCTCAGAGCAGTTTATGACATTATCTAAGTTTATTTGACAAATGAAAAAAGTTGTGATAACAAATCATGAAAATATTATTTTTTACAGTGGGTAAATGAGTTTTTATGGTCTGTAGTTTAGAAAAAGATCAACATTGTGAATTCAATTGACTTTATGTAGATTATGAGTATTGATTGCATTTAGTGAGTTTTATTCAATGAAGGACGTCATCTTTGGTATAATCACTGTCTGGGAATTTTAGGGTGAGATCTGTATGATAACTGCAGTGATTTGCTGACTCATGAGGTGATTGAGGTGGTCGCAAGGCCTTGGATCTCCACCGCCCTTGGGTATATTACAGCCTGCTTCACTCTTACTCAAGGACACAGATACAGCCTGTCTAGACAGCGAACTCAGCTGTCTGATATTCCAATTAATTGTCTGAGACACTGTCACTAAATAAGCTTCCATAATAACCAATACACAATAGACCCCCAGGCTAACCTGCATTTAGTGTCTCTGCAAACTAAAGGTTTTATGGAATGAATATTGTAGAAAGCAAAGCTTATCAAACACCTCTTTCAGTCAAAGTGAATCTGTAATCTACTTATTCAGTATAAATTCCATCCACATCCAAGTAGGCTACTGATAAGGAAAGGCTATAAGCCACTGAGAATTAACATAATCAAAATAGATGCTGAGCATTGCAGTGTTTTTATTCAGTAAATGTGACTTAAGTTATCAAAAAGCAAATCTTATGGCAGCACTTTGCTTCTTCAAAAATGGACAACAGTAGCCTATTCTATTGTGTAGTCACCTTGTACACCAGAAACATAATGTAGTACAGAATCAATGCTTTTCCTCTACTATTGGCACGCCAACTAAGTTTTAATGTGCAGCTTTTGTTTATGTCGCAGCATCAGTACACTATTCCGTTTATTTCATATTTGGGTCTCGAGATTTGGTGACTTTTATTTTGAAATTGTAGCCTTGCCTTTGTCAAATGGGTGTGGTAATGACAACTGCATCTCTACAGTGGCAGTGACAATTAAATTGTGATTAATTGAATACTCACGTTACAAAGTTCTGAACGTGATAATACAACTACATGCGCCTCTGAAAATTATTCTTTCTATTCACAATTGCCCACATAGATTTTTTTTCAACCAACAAATGTGATTTGAGTTTCATATTTTTTTATTCAGAAGTGATACTGCTGCAACCGAGAATTAGACTTTGACATTTCTAACCACACAATTTAAAAGCATACATAAAAAGAAATCATGTATTATGTTACATGATTTCTCTATAAACAACATAAAGCATTTATATGCATATTGAATTTATTTTTTCCTTTTTCATGATATATTTTTTACATCATAATAGACATGCAGTTATTATCATTATATAAAAAAAATCGTTATTTTACAAGTCATATCATCATTGTCAACCACATACGCTTAATTTATCGCTAATTATGGAACCTTTATTTTGAAGAATCATGTTATGACATTATTCATTTAGCCGGATGTGACTCTCCAGTCTTTATTTGTAGACGAGCGCTCGTCCCGTTATTCGCTGTTATTATTACTATCATCAATAATTATTTAGATTTTTAGGCTAATTAATTGTTCGGCGAAACAGGCAAAGCCCCGTGTGGCATTGCCTACCAGTCTGTAGAAATGTCATAAACATGGAGTGAAAGGACGGAGCCAGATTTCCAGTCGGTGGGCGATTTTTTTCCTCTCTCCGTCATTAGTAAAACCGGGAGGAATTTCTGTTTTATCAAACGCAAGTATGTCAGGAAATCACTTTAACGTGCACGAAGTGGGCTGTTGCATCAAATACTTCATATTTGGATTTAATATTATATTTTGGGTGAGTTATCCATTTTTGACATCGTGTGCGTGCTGCTCTTTTTTCATGTTTTTCGCCCGGGGTTTGCATTAAACCAACATCTGGCTTTTTGACACATTGGCTTTGACTCAAATCCTAGTGAGCTGTCTACCTAGACAGCATTGTCAAACGCGCCAATGAGAGCCGTTCTATAGAGAACGTTATTCACAATCACGTATGAAGCCCCAAACCTGTGTTGAATGTTCGTTAGCTTATCTTTCAAATGCTATGACACACTAAAGTAAATTCGAACGTTATGAAAGGAGCTTATCTTGGACCTTCCAAACGCGCTTATGACTCCAGAAATGCTTTTAAAACGTTCCGACTGCACTTCTTGTAATATAAATAATGTTCAAAATGTTACACTCTTTGCTGCTAAAAAGTAATTCTGAAATGCTGTTAAAGCATTCCAAATGCACATACCGGTATGATGCTATAAAAAAAAGTGCCACTCTAAAGTTCATAACATGCTTATGATCGACACAAAAATGCTGTCAACTTTTCCAAACATGCTGTCTACGCAGGCAGCTCAGTAGGTTTTGAGACACTACCCATGTGACAGGTGGTTTGTGCTTTGTCCGTATCAGAGGTCAATCTATGGAAGCCTATTTCCACCACATAAGAAAAAATAATAATTTTTGTCATATTTATGTAATAAATTGGTCGTAATTTCACATCTGTACATAACATCTTAAACTGTACACCTGTAAATAACATCTGCACATTCATAAAACTGTATATGTGAATTATGAGATTTAAAAAAAATCTAAATTATGACTCAAAAAAATTCAATTTATGCAATTACTTATGCAAACAATTTTGACTTATGTCATAATTATAACATTTAATCAAAACATTTAAGTTAAAATGTCAAAAGTATGATGACATACTAAGTAATAAGTATATGACTACTGTATGTCATATGCCACATTCTGTCATAATTATGACTTTTCAGTCAGATTTTCTACTCATGTCATAAATTAGACTTAGTGTGACAACATTTTATGTCAACTAAGACTCATAATTGTGTCGACTTATGTCATAATTATGAGAAAATGTCAAAAGTATGGCATACTAATAAAAAATTATGACTACTGTAAGTCGTAATTATGAGATAAAAATTTTTATTAGATAAAAAATTGAAGTTCACTTTGTCATATTATGAAAGAAAATACATATCTGCCTTTTTAAGTCAGAATTTCAACATGTCAAATTAGATTTAGTATGTCATAATTTCTAATAATTATGATTTACAAAAGATTTTCTTTTCTTGCTTAACTCATGTGGCCGAAATAGGGTTCCATAGGAATGAATGTGAATGTAACCACAAACTAAATGTAGTTTCAAAAGTAATTTATAGTGCTGATCTGATCTCTCACTCTGTCTGACACACAAATACACACCCTTTAGCTGCTGGGAGTGGCATTCCTGTCCGTGGCTCTGTGGGCCTGGAGTGAGAAGGTGAGTGAAGCCCATCTTTTCACGAGCACTTCATATATCAATCTAACAAATCAAGTGAGGTCTTGGTCTAATTAAAGTGAAATAAAGTTAATGTTCTCAGTTTTGTTCCTGTTTGTCTTTCCATCAGGGGGTCCTCTCCAACATATCCTCCATCACAGATCTGGGTGGGTTTGACCCAGTGTGGCTGTTTCTTGTGGTTGGAGGGGTGATGTTCGTGCTCGGCTTCGCAGGATGCATCGGTGCTCTGAGGGAAAACTCCTTTCTTCTTAAGTTTGTATGTCATATTTTGTTTTGACCAATAAGTTTAAGAAGAACCTCTAAGCAATATGCATTTTTGTGCTAATAGTGCACCTTCCATCTGCCATTGAAGTCATGTGACCGTGGTGTAGTTTGTTTATAGCCTGAGTTAGCTTTTTTTGTATTTTGGCAAAATTTTATTAAAATTGTGTTACTTTGTGAAGATATCATGATGAAAAAAATATGCAAGAATCGTTAACTTTTGTTGCTCACATTGCTTTTTTTTATTTATTGCAATAATCAAAAAGCCAATGTAAAAATCCTATTGGCTTTTTGATGAGTAAACCAGAGTGATGTTAACTTCTAGGTTGGCCTACAAAAATACATAATCACTGCAAGGCAGCAAAAGAATAGTGTTAAAGTTTTAGGTACGGTTAGGTTTTAGGCTTTCAGGCTGGCATAAATTAATTTCCTTGTTATGACACTCGACATATACTTTGTAATCTTTATCTGTCTGCTGTGCAAATGTTCTACTCCAAATGCAACTTCTGTGCCCCATTTTGCAATGTAATGTGGTGAAAGTTGTTACAGAGATTTGCAAGAATGTAGGATGATTGCAATTATTACATTGACGTCATGACTGCCTGTCAGATTAAAGATAACTATAGCAATGACTATATTAGTGTCCTCCACACCAACACAATATCTTTCTGTTTATTATGCACACGCTGCAAGGTCATTCCATGTCAAATCAACCAAATTTCAGAAACTTCCCCAGCCAAGTTTTTTTTATTGAGGAAAGACAAACTAAATATATATTTTTTTAAATGTATTGAATGTATATTGACTAAGTAATCCACTATTTTGTAGAGGGGTCAAATTGACAGTTTGGAGAGATTTGGAGCCAAATTACAGGGGGGTAAAAAAATAATTTAGAAATATTGGCAGCATCATTATTTTATTTTTACACAGAGATTGGTGGGTCTATTTGTCAAATCTGTTGACTTTGGCAATCTTTGTTGCATTATATGCCAATGGTGACCGTTAAAAAATGGGGGGAAAGCACTTTTTTTGCTCAACGTTTGTATGCTTGTAACTCAAGAAGTATTAAATATATCTTAATATCCTTTTAGAATTGGGGTTTTAACAAACGTTTGTTTTGGTATCTTCACTTTAAAGGCCATATATGGTTAAATCACAGAGATATGGAGATCTTAATGTAGCTCCATGAGTAAATTGGTCAATTGTACACATTTTCAGTGGCCAAAAAACAAATGTGGGTCACTTTGCATACATCTGGTACTTTTTTAAATTAAAGAGGAATATCTGAACAACAAATAATGTTGAAACTAGATATGTATCTCGTTTTTTTTTTATATCAACACAATTGCATAGAATATACCTACTGTGCAGACAAATGTGAATAGAGAGTGCAGGTGTGTAGATGTGTTTTTGAATGGCTGGATATGACATGAGTAACTACGTGGAGGGGTGGGATACACTGGGCTTGAAAGTGTGTGAACTTCCTCTCCCACAGGTTCTAGTGGTCTGCGTTTCTCCTTTCATATGAGAGAGGATGCTGTGAGAGCTTTGTGGGAATGTCAAGAAGGGTATTACAAGAGGCCCATTTCCTCTGTAGGGTTCTTAAAACATCTGGAATCACCAGATGAACTGTGATGTCACTCTGGAAGTATTCATTGCGGTCACAATGACAAATCACCGCTCACTGTTCTTGTATAAAAAATTGTGTGTGCAGTTGGAGATGAGCTTTGTGAAAATATGCGAATGTTTTGAAACAGGGGAAAAAAGAACTACGTCATCGCTAAAAAAAAGGAACATTCCTCTGTAAATGTGTCAAGGGATGTTGGCAGGGTTAGGAATCATAAAACAGAGAACATTAACTCAGTTCAATCTGTTGTGGGAAAGTAACACGTTCTTTGTTCATTGGAGACCCTTAGGGCAGATATTATCCATCATGAGTTGTGTAACCCAAACTCTGCTGTCCTCTTCTGCAGTTTTCCGTTTTTCTGGGAATCATATTTTTCCTGGAGTTGACAGCGGGAGTCTTGGCGTTTGTCTTTAAAGACTGGATTAAAGACCAGCTCAAGTTCTTCATCAACAACAATATTCGAGCATACAGAGACGACATTGACCTACAGAATCTCATTGATTTCACGCAAGATTATGTAAGGACACACTGGCTCACAAAACCAAACCATGAAAAGTATATACAAACAGTGTGTATATATATATATATAGGGCTGTCAATGATTAATCACGATTAATCGCATCCAAAATAAAAGTTTGTGTTTACATAATAAATGTGTGTGTACTGTGTATAATTATTTTATATATATAAATACATACACAGGCTTGTATATATTTAAGAAATATTTGCATGTATATACTATATATAGATTTATAAATAGTTTAAATTATATATATAAATTGAAATATTTAATATATAAATAACACATTTTTCTTAAATATATAAATGCACGTGTGTGTACTTATTTATATACAAAATCATTTTACACGGTACAAACAAATTTATTATGTAAACACAAACTTTTATTTTGGATGCGATTAATCGTGATTAATCATTTGACAGCCCTAATATATATATATATATATATATATATATTGTGTGTGTGTTTGTGTATGTTACCACTTTACAATAAGGCTCCATCTGTTAACATGAGCTAACAATGAAAATACTTCTAAATCAGTTAATGTTAATCTTAGGAGCTGCAATCTGTTCTAATCTGTAATGGCTTTCATCTATTGGTTGGTTCACACATCAATATTCATTGCATGAATGTTTCTGCAGTGGGAGTGTTGTGGAGCTTTTGGGCCTGAAGATTGGAATCTGAATATTTACTTTAATTGTACGGACACCAATCTGAGCAGAGAGAAATGTGGCGTTCCCTTTTCCTGCTGCACCAAGGACCCTGCTGTAAGTAAACACACAGACACGACTTCCACTGATCTTATCACCTAGAATGTGTCATAGTCTTCTTCCAGAAGACCTGGGAACATAAACCTACACACCCACATACAAAACAACAGTTCTCTATTTTATAATGCTCAGGCCCTAGGATTTAATGTGGAATGTTAAGTTGATGTTTTAAGAGAACTTAATCTAAGCTTTCTTCCTGTTTTTCTTCCCAAAGGAGGATGTGATCAACACTCAGTGTGGATATGACATTCGAGCGAAAGGTGTAAGTACTCTACTCTTCTGCAAAATAATGTTCGCTCAAAAATTCAGTCCTTATTTTCATTCATTTTCTGAAGCTGTATTACAGCTTACTGTGTTTTAATAAGTAGAATTGTTTTATATTTTGCATGTATTTCATTTATCTTTGGCTAACACTGTCAGAACCAGACCCGAGCGGCGCGACACAACAAAAGCAACTAGAACACATTCAAATCACTGATGCTGTCTACACTGGATGTGACACACATGACAAATTCCTGACATTCTCCAAGCGCTCACACTACTGACACAAAGAACAAATAGATTTGCAGCGGTCATTTTGTCACGTCCAGTGCAAACAGCCTCAAACTGTTGGTGTAGATACAGTGTAAAGGTGTGTTTTTATGTGTGAAGGACAACGAACAGAAGATGTTTATACACACGAAAGGATGTGTGCCGCAGTTTGAAAAATGGCTACAGGAGAATCTAACCGTAGTTGCCGGAATCTTCATAGGAATTGCACTTCTGCAGGTGAATAAACAATGACAATCAGTGTAATACACACACACACACACACACACACACACACACACACACACTCAGTGTGCATTTATATGTGTCTTAATGTTGTGCATGTGCCACTGTTAACAGAAATGAAGGGATAATGGATAACTGATAATGGAAAATTTCATTCACCTTGAACATGATACAGTGCTCTGCAAGAATATAAAGACCTATACAGTTCTCTCATTTTACATTTACCCTACTCTAATTTATAAGGGATTTATTTTATTTCTAGGTTCTGAAACCTAACAATTATTTAAAATATTTTCAAAAAGAAACCAGTTATTTTAAATAATAAAATAATTAAAAATATGTCACAATGTTACTGTTTTACTGTTTTTTTTTTTATCTAATCAAATAAATGCAGCCTTGGTGTGAGTTTTTTATTTATTTATTTATTTTATCTTACTAATTCTACCCAAACTTTTGAACAAAAGTGTAGGTGGTTTGATATTTATAACGCTCCTGAATGTTTTCTCCAGAACAGAAAAACCACGCTTCAACTGATGCCTTCGATGTCTTCTATGTTTAATGTCTTCCTCTCAAGAATAAGAACATCACAAACATCAAATGGACACCGTGAAAAAACTGAAAATAAACCAAAATTACAATTAAATTACAATTACAATTACAATTCGTGATGAAGTGATTTTTGCCATGACATCATTTGATATAACTTATTAAATTGAAATCAATACACACAGTACCTTGAATTACAAATAAACAATAACCAAGACACATGCAACATACCGTGTGTCTTCCCATCACAATTCAGGAGACATTATGATATATTTTTTTATTAAACACTCTTCTCGATTTGTGTGCGACACCTCGTGTTTCTCAGTTGTAGTTTTTTGTTTTTTTCACGCAAAATAATCAAATCGCATGACCAGTACGTATTATATTACTTATTTTCTTCAGTTGGTGTCACTATTGCCAAACTATCATGCAAATCAAATACAATTCCCAAATAAGTATTTAAGTATTACGCAACATTTATAAAAACAAACAACAACAAAAAAAACAAAAAATCTAAAAAAACACTATCTGCGACAGCTACAATATTACTTACAATCTCTGACAATTAAATAATTAGGGTTTTCATTTATCTCCAGCTTCTTGTGAGTGCTTTTTAATTTCAGCTGCTGTCCTTCAAATTTACAACCTAAACAACCTGCCAAGTGTGCATATTTTATTGATTTATTGAAAGCTGTGTGCTCTTAGGATGTTTGAACACTTTTAGAAGGCATTAAGCCTAGATCTGATTTAATGTCCAGGAACCCAGCTAATAAATTGTTGTGCTGCTATGTTATGTGTAACTCTGTGTTGTCTTGTTGCCTGATACATTAACCCATCCTCTGCTTCTAGATATTTGGGATCTGTCTGGCACAGAATCTACTGAGTGACATTGAGGCGGTCAGGGAGAGCTGGTAAGAAACATCAATGATATGAGAAGTACACTGTCTTGAGCTCTACATTTTGATCAGAGCCACCACACACACACACTAATGTAAGGCTGGGAAACAAGGAATGAAAGAATAGCAGAGTCCACACCACAACTATAACAATAAAGGCAAATGATATTGCCTTTAAAAAAAAAACCCCAGCAGATAAAAACACTGAGAGCTCGATCAGAATCCATTCTGCTTTAATGAGCTCAAGCATTTAAAGCGGCAGACAAAACTGCTGCTCACTCTTAGAATAAACAGAATGATGTCGTCCGCTGGCGGGGACGCTAATATATAGTGCCTGTTCACACTTGGCAGGTTTGGTTTGTTTAAAACGAACCTTGGGGCGATTGCTCTGTTAGTGTTTGATGGTACTAGACAGGCAGATGGTGTCTCATCTTGCTAACATTTTGATCTCTCTCTCTCTCTCTCTCTCTCTCTCTCTTTTTTTCATCCTCCAGTTTGTTTACCTGAAGCACTTGAGCCGTTCTGCAGACAGAGCCTCCATCTCTCTGTCACTCAGCAACAGGGTTTGCATTGTCATCACAGTCTCCTAGCAACCAGTGAGGGATTCCATTCATATACCTCCTTTATTACATTGTACATCGACATCTTCACGTTTCCATCATAATGGTGTCAAATGATAGATTTGATTTGAATCCTTCTTCAAATATCAATAGTATTAACATTCTGAATCTACATACAGCTAATTTGTCTTCCTTAAGACCATCCATAACGTAACAAGAAACACTAAAGGCCACTTGCATTCTGTCTGTGTTGTGTTTTTAAAATGTCGATCTTATGCCTCAGATGAACGTATTTGAAACAATGAGCTCTGCATCGTGCAAAATGTCTGGTAGATAATTATTAGACTGCAGTTCATCAGTTTGGCAGATGCAACAATGATTCAGTCATTGAAATCCTTGTTTGTAGGTAAATACAAACAAGCTCAGTATTTATAGATAATTAGTTGGCCTAAACAAATGAGCGCACCTTTTTCCTGCATTTTCTGCACTATTTGTGGTGGGGGTCTGCGTAATTATGCTGAATGGAAATTTAAATATTATAAAATGTGTTTGTCAGTGCTAAGAGAATAGTTGTATTGGTAGCTGAAAATAAGGCTGATTAGGCAAAATATTAATTAATTGCGGGGGATGTTTAAAATGTTGTGAATTACTAGCATCCTGTGGAAATCTGCTCAAGCCCAAAGTTTACTTTGGCCGTCCGCATTCAGCACTGTCCCTGTGATGTCATTTTCGTCATCAGTAGGACGGGGGACGCGTACAACAACGCATGTGCGACTGACTTGACCGCTTAAGAAATAGATAGTGCGCATGCGCCATACACGTCTTTCCGCGCTCAAAGCCAAAGGACTGTGTACGTTGAAAGGACAGCGGTAATTCTGCTGAGGCAGATTGTGCTAAATGATGAGTTACTGTCTACTTAACACTACATGAGGATCATTATGACTCTCAGATGTATAGAATTCATTGAGACTATTTGTTCATTTTGTTCACATTGTCAGATTGTGTGTATATTACCTGTTTAATGGATTTTATTAAAACAGGTGCTTTTGAAACTAAAGGAAAATGCACTGCATGCTTACTGGAATTACACTACATTTTCCCTGTGTGTTCAGCTATATGAAGATATTTTTGTGAATGGCTCTGTTTATCTGTACTGGATTTTGAAATGATAGCCACTGTAAATGGTGTCACTAGAATGTTTTAAAAAACATTAGCACTGGAATTTAATACTCAAATTCTGGGGAAGTTATGAACAAAACTTAGCAAACTGGTTCGCATGGGTGAATATGGGGGAATTACAAATGTATTTGAGTAAAAAGTACATATACTTATTAAAAAATCCAGCCAAATAGAGAGTAAAAGTTGCTAATGTCTTTGATACTCGGTAAAACTACAAAATAGCTAAAAAGATACTCCAGTAAGTACAGTAACTAATTACATTTATTCATATACTTTACACCACTGGTTGATTTGGATGGAAGCATCTGCCATATTGAGAAATGTAAATGGGGTGGAATATAATTGGGGCTTGTTATTATGAGATTCACCTGTATTTATGAAATTGAATCATGAAATCTTTCTGAACTCATAGTGTCTGTCAGAACGATGAGGGGAATGTTTTGACTTGATTGTGAAATGAATCTGCAGCCTGTTACATATAGTGGTTTTGTGGCTTTTGTAAAAACAGGGTTTGTGACATTCTTTGAAACACAAGCTGATTTAATGAATCCATGTGGTTGTGATCATGTTTTTTCACTTTACACTTTCCTGATGTGTATAACCTTAATATATCATAATATGTTTGTTTTCAGTTGGCTAAAGTTTTGGACTGTCTTTGTGAAAGGTGAAGTCCAAAGAATAGCAAAAGACTGCATTTAAACTGGCTTTCACTGGTTTTGCAGTATGTGCACAGTGAAACTGGAGAACAGGGAGGCTTTAGTATGGAAAATGTGCAGATCTAAAAGATTAACTTTTTTCTAGCACTTGTAATTTAGCCTGAATTTTAGCCCAGCCTAAACATAGCTTAAAATTGTGGTCGATCATTGACTAGTAGTGCCATAAAAAAATTTAAATTAATTTTCGTGCATTTTCTCAGAAAAATATGTGTTATTCACATAATCACACAATCATCTTGTTATCACCAGAAAGTATAGTTTTTCTGACTAAATATGTATCTAATAATGGCATACTTGGGGGGTTAAAACTTTTTTTTTTTAAACTGGATCTGCTTGTCTTATTTGGGCAGAACTTTCTTTGTATTATTTAATTCTAATTTGTTCTCCCTTGTTTATGTGTTATTTGATTTCTTAAGAATAATTTTACATTATCTTAATTAACAAATGTTCTAACAATTTACATTGTTTTCCAAGATGGTGGTATTGGAAACAATAAATTTTATATGTTTTTGTATGTGTGGTAAGCCTGTGTCTATGTCTGTGACTCTTTTCTAGACCCTACTCATTAATAAAGTGTTATTAATTGTCTCCAATATTTAATTATCACCAACCTATAAGGATTATGTGCAGCATGTTTTTAATGTGTTTTAAAGTTTTATACTTTTTAAAAATAAAATACCATTGAGTGTTAAAAAACAATAACAAACCTTATTATTCATTAGTTATTTAAAGGTTATTATTTTATCAATTGAATCATAAACATCAGCTAAGTGTTACTTAAATTTAATTTTAATAGAATTTATTTAAATATGTACTTTAAAGTTACAGCATTTTCTTTTGTGTTGTGCGTTTGATAATTCAGAATATTAGCATAACAATATATTTTAGCTATCAATAATGTCAATTACCTACAGGCTACCTGTACATCTGAAGGCAAAACATTCCTAGTGCAGTTTTAAATTTGCACGTTTGATGGCGCTAGAGGCATGAAACCATGCATGAAACATTACGCAAGGTGTAATAGTAACTGCCCTGTAAAGATAAACTGATAAGGGTCTGGAGTTAATTGTGAAAATTACATAGAAATTCGTATTTGCTCATACATAGAGAACTGTGCAGCAACTGTCAAAACATTGCAAAGTTATGAGTCAGTCATGGTTCACGTGACACGGTTAGGCTATAGATTAACCTTTGCCTGAGTCATCATGGTTTATGAATAATTGCACAAAGCCTGGATCTTTATCTCAGAAGGTATGATTCAACGCTGTATTTCACTGATGCCCCTTTAAAACTGTATTTATTCTTTGAAATCCACTAACAAACATCAATGTATAAATATGAAACGTGAATTGTAACATTAGTATCCTATACATAATACACATACACACTTAACTAAATTTCAAGCGTGTGTCCACCTCGAGACCTTGCTGAGAATGAAACCGCGATGTCTAAATCACCTTAATTGCACTTGCTTATACAACCCTCCTTCTTCCTTTGGGAAGCAGCATGGGTAATCTGAGCAGATTAGGATCTGCTGTGTCTTCTTAATCCCACCACGATTAAAATAGGATTAGAACTCATCTCCTGGCCTCAGTTTCACAGTAACTGCTCAGTGGCACTGCCACTCTGTCTTTCTGTCCCAGGGACCAAGTTTTGAACACCCATAATGTCATTGTCCAGGCAGCATGGCATTGCTCACTAGTCACTACCAAATTCTATACACATATGCATGTATGGCCATAATTTAACATTGTTAAACAAACTGTTTTATAGTCTATGGTTTGCAATTAAGATAATATACTTCATAAGAGCACATGGGGTAGGGCAGTAGTATGATTTATCCATTCACATATATATAGCCTATTTTTTTTTAAGTGCCCTTGTAATCTTTAATAAAAAATAACTTCCCCCTCCCTCTTGCCACAACATCTCTTCTCTGATGACGTGTTTACTGGCGTGAGGGCGGGACAACCTGTCCCTCACATGACATCACAGCAATGGCAAACCACAATGATCCAACGATCCAATCAATTCCCAATGAACAAAATCAAGTCCGGTCCGATGTGTAACATGCTCCAGTAAACTGTAACTTCTATGTCCTTGATTGCCTTACGTCATGTATAAACTTATTTATACAAATATTAAGGACACACATTTTTATTCAAACGTAGGCATATTTATTAAAATGCCAAAACATAATTGTTACAATATGACGGTTAAAATTGTGTGTATAATTATGTAATTCATATAAAGGTGCATTAGCTCTCTATCGCCATCTGTGGTTAAACATACAAGTGCAAGTTATTTTTTATTTTTTTTAACTGGAAGCAGATGACACCGGAAGCCTCAAATGGCCGCACCTGCTTTTACGAAAAATAAAATAAATAAGGTGGATTTAAACCGGCATCACTGGACAGCATACGTACGTACTAAAAGAAAACTAAATCAAAATAACATTTCGTACAGCTTGTTAACATCTGCTACAGCCGCCTACGGGACCAACACTAGCTACTTCCGCTACTTCAAGGCACGCAGTAATGGCGGCGCTGCTTTACTTCCGTGTTTCGCCGGATTTGTGTATAGAGCCACCCACAGTAAGAAAGTCCTACAAGTCGTTGGCTATTTTCGAAAAAATGCAAGTAATTAGCGTTTTTGCTGCTAAAGTAGCCCGACCTTCTTTTCTTTACTTACGATGAAGACACCATGGACCAATGACGTGAACATTGATTTTTAATCTACTCACTCATTAATTGAAGTTTTTACCTCAAATTTCTTCTGTAGTGGCTTTATGTTTTTTGCATTATTTTATGTGTCTTCTTTATATAAGCCTAACTGTGAATATATGAATATTGACCCTAGTTGCTGAAATTGTGACATCAGATGCGGCTAGGGTTGCCACCTTCAGTGTGGCAAAATAAGGGACACCCATTCACGGCCCCCAATCACAATAACTTATGGTCTGACCTAGGGCTGCACGATTTGGGGAAAATGTCATATTGCGATTATTGAGGTCAATATTGCGATTGAGATATGTGATTGCGATATAATAAACAAATGGTTTCATGAGTCAACTTGTTTGGTTCTAAAGCAAATGCACTCACAGATTAGTGATGATTCTGAAATGTGTATTTCTCAACTCAAACTAGCAATAACAACTAAATAATTGATAACACCTATAATGATAAATAGCTATCAATTTTTTTTTAAACATTTATTAGGCTTCAAAAAATATAACAGCTTTTAATTTAAGTGAACTTCAAACAATCCTCACATAAACCCATAATAAATGTCATATTTACCCGTGACCTTCCTGTCTAACAGGTAGGACATATACAGAAATTGAATAAAGTTATTAAACAGTCTACGCTGCATAAATTATATAGACTAATCCTTATTAAAGCTAATTACTGACAGAAAGCTTTATTGATAGCTGGCCCTTTAAGAGCGCTGCTGACAGAGACGCGGATCTAACACTCGCCTCATTCTCTCACAACTCTTTATGTCCATTATAAGACTGCTCTTATGTTATGAAAATACTTGACAAATGACATTTTTGCATAATTGTGTGTGTTATTGTTCGTTCAAGCGCGAAAGAGAACTGTATTCTTTCGCGCGGTCTGTGCATGCGCTACTGGCGCGCGTCTTTCTGTGAGTCACATTCAGGACATTCACAAGCAGCGCGCTCTCTTTTGACTTGTCGTGCATTGGTTTAAAGCAGGTTTGAAGTTTTTATTCAACTATGTGTGGGCCTTATGTAAAATACGGGACAAATCGCGTCCCTTATTGATTTGATACGGGACGCATCATTTTACTTGTAAATACGGGACGATTCCGTATTTTAAGGGACGGGTGGCAACCCTAGATGCGGCTTTATTATAATCATGGTCATGGATGCATGACTCTTCATAGACACACAGCTGGGGTCAGAGGTTCGTGTTTCATCATTGAATTCAGGAGGATAAATCATGGATGCGACATAACATAGAGAAGATATTTGTACCGTAGTTTAATTAAATGGAAGTTGCAATCATCCCTCTTGTGACGCATATCCGAGCAACTTGGCTTCTTGAACAAGCAAGAATGAAGGCCAGGACTTCATTTTGTTGATCAGGAATTAATTGGATTATTGGATGGTTGTGGTTTGCTATAGCTGTGATGTCATTTGAGTGACAGGTTGTCCCACCCTTGTGCCAGTAAAAACGTCATCAGAGAAGATAAGGGATGTTGTTGCAAGAGGGAATAATTTTTTCATTTGAAATAAATACTGCAATGTTCTATAAAAAAATAAAAATGCTCAATTCTGATTTCATGGTGGCTTGTTGTCACCAACTAATGGAGTGTAATATGTAGTAGTTATAGCATTTTATGTAGGCCTAGGCCTATACCAATGCCATCCTAATGCCTAAACCAACCACGGGCAAACTAAATTAAACTGCAATGTTTGTACAGTGCAGTGTGAATCTCCAGAGCGTCAAGAACCGCAGGAGGAGGATGTTTCACCCTGCAGAACAGAGTTAGCCTCAGGTCAGATGTGTTTGCACACTCTACATGATTTTCCATATAACTGCAAGGACCAGACTCCTGGGCCATTTCCTAGAAGATTGTGTGGTTGATTGGAGGTGGAATTAGTCAATAGTTAAGCTGAAATGTCCTCTATGCGGGGCAGGGTCAGGTTCAGCTGCATCCTCATGCTGCACTCATATGCTATTTAAAGCCTAGCGAAAGCTCTGGCCTTACAGGCCTAATCTTCTCCTCACAAAGATGCATTAATCTATGGCTTCAATCTATGGGGCTGGATGACAGCTTTAGGCCCAGTAAGAGTGGGATGGGTTACAGCTGCTTCAGAACTCTATGGTATTGGCGTATATCTTGTCCTTGCGTGCGGGGCTCGGTGACATGCATCTGTCTCTGGGAACAGGCCCTTGAGAAAGACCGGGAGGGATGAAGTGGTAGGGGTGCAGTGTGGAGATTGCATTATATTTGCCATGGCTTAAGAGAGTGGCTAAAGGTAATCTTAACCCTGCAACACAGATGACCACTCAAGACTGAGATCATAGCTAAAGATGACTATTTTTGACTAGTACTTGAACACAGAGAAATAAAAGATTTTCATTTAATTGAATAAATCCCCTCTAAAAATCTGATGAGCAATGAGATATATAAGTCTGGCTAAATATGTAGTATTATGGTATCATATCAAAGTATAAAGTGTAACAACAATAATATTATGAGTTTACAAGTGGAATTTGGGTTTTGGAAAGGTGAACAGTTTTTTTTTTATTTTTTTTACCAATTACTTTACAAAGATTCTGCTAATTGTTTTGTCAGGCATTTTATCATCTCATATTGATTGAGAGTACATGGAATATTTGCACTTTTGAAAACCTTCATGATAAAATGGCGCATAATGCCCATTGACACATTATGTGTTCTCCACACCATTGCAGGTTTTGTATCCAACTTGGCAAGGACAAAACGAATGGGTAAAGGATGGGGCAAGGAAGGAGAGAGTGAGATGAGGGAGGGAGGGAGGGAGCGAGAGAGGAAAGATCAGACCTCCCCTTTAACCTGTGGCAGCAGTAGCAGCTTTCTTGATCCATGACAGTGAAACAGCAAGGGGTTGGTGTCCATAAGTCTGTGGGATTCTTCTGAGAAGTTCACCATACACGGTAAACCACCAGATGTGAAGGTAAATTTATTATTTAATAGTGGTATTCTGGCATTTGGCATGTTTTTCCTCTGTTTATGTTTTTATTATTTCTTAATGAAGAGTTTTTCCATGTAAGTGTATATATGATCTATAAACCCAGTGCAAAAATACAATGAAAGACATAAGGTAATTCTATTAAATGAATGTGAAATGGTGGGATGATTATTTATCCTATTCAACTTGGAGATTTTCTAAAAATATGTCTTTAAATCAAGGTCAACAATGCAAGTGGGGTTCTTACTGTGCTTGTGCATTCAGCTGTTTACTGATTTGTTTCTTAATATTCCTATCATGCAGATATGAACACTGATTAAGCATATTTATAAGTTTGTGTGATACAGAATGGTCTGGGATATACTGTGAGTTAGGGTAAAAGTAAAGGCTGTGTAAATCAGGATAACAGTGGCCTATAGATCCGATTAAATCCTTAACTTGACAGATGGACTCAACAGAGGAAGCAGCCAGGAGTTTTAAAATTTGAAAGATATAAATGCATAAAAATGCAGCAGAGTTGTTCATGGTTCTAACGTTAAGTTAAAATATGAATTATTGTTCTGACTTGGATGAGCCATGCTGAAGCTGTAAAATCGTCTTTCTACAGAGCTATTTTATTATTATTTTTAATTGTTTAATTTGATAATTTTTATATTTTAATTATTATTAATTGATTTTTATTACTTATAGTATAAATGTATAATTTTTATATAATAAATGTAACTATTTATTGGTTTAACTTATTGTTGACATTGCTAATGAAATAAGCCATGCAACACTCTTTTTGCTTATTGGATTAATATCTCATGTGTGAATGAATTATTACTTTATTAGTTGTATGCATTGTGTGAGCACAGGACCTGTCAGCCAGATTATAGTGGTTATATATTGGTTTAGGCACATTAGCACATGTCCTCCTGTAACCTATACAGATCAGAACAAAAGTGACTGCACACTGTGATTGTTACATTTTTGATTTACAGACACTACGGAGTTGAATTATTGGCAATGTTAACTGTAACTAACTGTCATATCATTCAATGGTTTAGACTGTTTTAGATATTGGTAATCATGTGTGATTGGATTCTATTTTAGGACTCACGTGGTAGCCTATATATAGGCCGCCAAAAAGGAGAACGATAACTTGTGGGGTGTCTAGTCTAATATGATTTAATATATAGTATCAGGGTGATCTAAAGTGACCTTTTCATGACCTGTTGGATGGCTTTGTGTTTTAATGTTATGCACGTGAAAATATGTGCTAAAATGTAAATTAATTGGTTTTATTCAAGACTAATATGAATCATTCTGACATTTGTATTTACACCAACTTAAGTCAGATCTGGTGGACAAAGCTAACAAGTGCATGTTCTTGCTTCTTACAACATGGCAATTTACGTCGCAGATTCTTTTTGAACTATGAAACTATGGGAAGATAAAAATCGTCTATCACAAAATTATTAGATTTTTAGAATATAAAATTATTAGAAGTTACAGTAGGAAGTGAGGTGAGAAAAGTCAAGCTCTCTGTTGCTTTGTTGACAGTCCAGTTGTCACACCGATTACTGTGGATCTACAGCTCAATGGCACTATTGTACTGGGAAAGAGAGCTTTGTATGTGTGCCAAACCAAAACCACAGCATCTGTCATCTGTCATTTCCATCTTTGATTAGTGAACCTGTAGTATTAAAAATGTTGCTAGATTTATTACAAAGACCGATACGCTCTGGAAGTTAATAGGTTACAGCAAGGTGACTAACACCCAGATACCTGATTGGATGAGGAAAGCATCTGTTATGTTAATCCTACTTAAATGAAGTAGGAGGAAAAAGTAAAATGAATATTCATGCCATTCAGTCATACTAAAATGTTATATTTTGGTATCACAGACTGGTAATTATGATATTTGTGATATATATATTTTTTTTAATTAATTATGTTTTTTATCCAAAATACTAATCTTTCTCTCTCACACACTCTTGTGATATGTTGTGTTTCAGAGATTATTATGAGGAAACCATTAGAGATTCTGGACCCTTCGAGGAATCGGGGAGTACATTGTTCCTGTCAGGTTTAGAGTAGGAGTGTAACCATGACCGGCACTCCATAGACTTCGGACCACCGGACCCCAGAGCTGCCCGTCAACAATGGATCCCACGTTCCCCAGCATCAAACTGGGGTCAGATTGCACCCCTCTGGAGCGGAACAGCAAGCGCCACCGATTGCAGCATGTCAGGAGGAAACTACGTCCTTCACGGATTTTTGGTTTTATCCTGAGCCTCTCTGCCCTCATATTGTTCCTGTCCTGGAGTGCCTTTACCCTCACTTTGGGCCCGTTCCCGAGATGGATGCCACTCACCTCTTTCGCCAACCATGAGGGACTTGCAGAGCCAGTGCCACACAGAACTCTCCTGTCTTCCAAGGAAGAGCATAATGTTTCAGCAGATACGCCCATCGCCATGGCCTCAACCGATGAACACAGCCAGGGCGACTACCCTACGGATCTGTTCACACTTGAGCAGAGGAGGCAGGGTGCTGTCTCGCTGCACATGTTCGGCATGATCTACATGTTCATCTCCCTCGCCATCGTGTGCGACGAGTTCTTCGTCCCCGCCCTCACCGTGATCACAGAAAAACTGGAGATCTCGGATGACGTGGCGGGCGCCACCTTCATGGCCGCTGGAGGCTCTGCACCCGAGCTCTTCACCTCTGTGATCGGGGTGTTCGTCTCACACAGCAACGTGGGCATCGGGACCATTGTGGGTTCTGCTGTCTTCAACATCTTGTTCGTGATAGGGATGTGCGCTCTCTTTTCACGTGAAATTCTCAACCTCACTTGGTGGCCTCTGTTTAGAGATGTCACCTTTTATATCATTGGACTAATTATGCTGATTGTCTTCTTCCTGGATAACCACATTACCTATGGGGAGAGCATTGCGCTGTTAAGCTGTTACGCTACCTATGTCACTTTTATGAAGTACAACGTGTCTGTAGAGACTTTGATCAAGACTAAACTACTCAGGAATCAAGTGAACATTGAAGATCCTCCTAAGGTGAGTTGCATTCCTCCAAGCGAATAATTTGCTTCCCAGGGCAAAGGTGGTATTCAGTGGATGTGAATTACAGATGTCTCTCCTTCCACTCCTGTTAGGAAACAGTATATCACTGTGATTCTTAACCAGTGGGGCTCAGCAAATATATATAAAATAGATAGATACATAGATATCTATCTAATATAACTACAACTATTACAGTGGTCTTCAAGTTAAAAAGGTTGAGAACCACTGGTATATTATGAAGATGAATTTGATGTGCTATAACTAGTATTTCACAATAACTTTGCTCTAAAATACACCATTGTGCAATTGCGGCACTTTGAAATATGCACTTATGCCCCTAAAGGGACAATGGTGATGGTAAAAAAAAAAAAAAACATGAGATAGGGGGAAACCTTGTTTTCATGAGAAATTTTGTGTTTGCTCACAACACTTTTAGGATGGATATAATATGAGGTGGAAGGTAAAAACTATTTCCATGCTTTTGCCAGCAAACATGTTAAATAAAAATAGTTTTTTTTTAAAAGGTAGTATGTTGAATTGCATCTTTTATGCATATTAAGGAAACCAATAGAATAGACTGATTCAAAAAGACATGGCAACATCTACGCCAGTGGTTCTCAACTGGTTTGGCCATGGGACCCACATTTTCCGATGGTCATTAAGCCACGACCCACTTTTTTTTAGGAATATATATATATATATATATAGGCATGTTATTATACTTTTTTTTTAAACAAGCAAATTTATTTCACAAAAATTGTTGACACACATTTTAAAAGAGAACAATACATCATGGTTGTTTAAATGAATCAATGAGCATTAAGCTGTGTTGTCAGCAAGCCATTTCCCCATTATGCTTTTGATCAGCGCAGTCGGTGGAGAGCAACTGCACTTGACTGCAGAATCTGACACGTCCGCCTCGCCGCCTCGAGAGTTTTTTTGACACACGTAACATCAGCATGACATCAGAGCAAGGCAGACCGCACTCGGACACATTTCTAACCGGCATGCATCTCGCAGGTGATCGGTGATTTTGCTCATCTCAAACGAGCCTAGGATCTCCTGTGACAGCAGCTACTGAATCAGGACAACACGTTTTTCTCAGGCACTTAGGCTATCTATCTGACAGAAGCGTCAACAGCTTTCACGCGAGTCTTTCAAAATAAAAGTCTTGCGACCCACTTTTGGTCGTGACCCACCAGTTGAGAAACACTGATTTCCGCTATATGAATTTAGCGAGCAGCAGTTGCTCACTTGTTTTTATGGTGGATTTTGGGAATTTCTAGGGTTGTTGAGCAATTACAACAGAACTAAGGAGCTGATTGCAGTAGCAATGGGAGTTGAACGCAAATATTGGCTGAGAATTAGCGTTCCCAATGAAAAGAACACAGACAGTTTTATCACCTCTCTGAGCCGGATTAGGCTTTCTATCAGGTGTCACCTGGACAGAGCAGACAACACTGCTCTGAGTACACAATCAGCTGAGTAAGACCAGAACCCCTGCGGTACCAACAGAGATAGACAGCAGAAAAAAGAGACAGAGAGAGCGAGATCAAGAGTAGTAGAGATGAGGCAAGATGGAGATATAAAGGAAGAAAGGTAAAAATCTAAAAAGCCTT
Source organism: Semotilus atromaculatus (assembly GCA_031834385.1). Taxonomy (NCBI): domain Eukaryota; kingdom Metazoa; phylum Chordata; class Actinopteri; order Cypriniformes; family Leuciscidae; genus Semotilus; species Semotilus atromaculatus. The sequence continues at coordinate 15,496,794 of JAULUF010000023.1, read as the reverse complement.
TTTGCAGCCAGACATCTCAAGAGGGATGGATATCTATATTTGTATTTTCTTGACTCAATTAGCTTTGTTGATATTACCTCAGAGAGTTCTTAGGGTTGGTTTTGTGTATCAAAGCTCAATTTGTGACAAGCAGTATTTTGTCTTGATTTGCAGTGAAAAAATATCTAATATCATCCTTCAAACTAAATGTATTTATTTAGAAGCAAAGCTGCATGATATCAATTGAGTTAAAAAAAACTTTGTCCAGACTCAAGGTCCATTAGAAAAGAGACAACACAAAATTGCATACAATACAAAACATTTAAAAGTACCAATATTTTCTCATAGGTGAGTGGTATTGTACCACACTTTGCCTAGGTTTTGACAACAGCATAATAATAGTAATTCTGTGAATTATAACAATATAACATTGGCAGACTTTTTTTTTTAAACTTAACCTACAAAGGAGCAGCATAAAAAGAAGTACAGTTTGCTCTAAAAAGGTTTACCTGATCCGGACACACATACAATTTTCTCACCAACATATTAGCTTGGGTATCTAACATACAACGCTGCCTATACATATCCTCATCATCACTCATTTCATCATTAATGATATGCCCCAAATATTTTGTTTTAGTGCATACATTTAGTACATGCCCTGACAGATAAAAATCTGGAAAATTAAAGTCCCTATCCCCTTTAGTTCATGGAAACAATGTTTTCTGATTACGATAATCAGAACATGTATTTAGCAGCTGTTGAAAAAAGCTAGCACTACTCATGTAAGTTATGTAAGATGATTGATTAAGATATTACCAAGCATACATCCAGTCTTACATTCACTTAATTGTTCTGACAATTAATTCCTATAAACGTTAAAAAGGGCTGATAAAGTAAACCTCCCTGCCATTCTCAATTTCCTGCTCCAAAAGGAGCTGAGACACTATTATTACCCCATTTTATTGTCATACTCTGATTAGCATACCAATATACCAAAATTCTTAATATGCTATTAGGCAAACCCCTTTGTCTTATTAACTCTATCAAAAGCCTTAGAGGCGTCAATTAAGCCAATTATAACAGAGGAATTTTGTCTAAACATTTCTCTTATAACAGAGAATGTCAGGATAAACCTCACAAAATTTTGTATATATTGTGATTAAACAAGGAAAAACTAAATTTGCCAGCACGGTAACATCAATAAACTAAGAATGAAGATATATTAACAGCAGTGTATTACATCTTGTTTTAAATATGTTTAGATTTTTTTTTACTGGGAAAAACTATACAAATACTGATTAGGTCATTAGGAAAATGTATATATTTACAGTGCAAAACGTCTAGAGATTCACATCAACTGTTTACTGAACTGTTCAAATGTTTTTGTGTGTGTGTGTGTTATTGGACAAACACCACAAACAACAACTGGTTGGAGTTTTTTCTCTATCAAATACGCATTATTAATAAGCATAAATCTGACTGGCACAAGTAACATCGATGTACATAGTATATGCAGCTGATTTTTATATTTCCAGTTGATCTTGATTCTATTACAATTCTTTGGTAAGAACTTGAACAGTGGCTCCAAAAAGTATTTAGACACATTAGCCACAATACAGTACAAATACAGTTTATAAAACCAACATTTATTTGCAGAAGTCACTAATGCGGCGACATTTTTAAACATGTCCATAAGTGTCCAAATGGTTTTGTGGCCACTGTATATCAACCCACTACTATGTGATATGAATAATGTATGATTGTATGCCATGCATTGTCAAATTAACATGAATCTGGATATATCAGTTTAGTGAAATGTATTATTGGTATGGTTTAGGCCCATATGAAGCCAGTCAAGGTTTACAGCTCTCGTTTGTATCTTGTCCAACCTGCTGTGTTTCGTTCAAACAGCTGGAGTCGGATTTGTTGTTTGCAGATGCAGTTTGTCCCACATATGGAACACAGGTGAATCAGCCTACCGCGCTGCTTTGATAGGCTTCTTAGAAATGCATCAGGGGCATTTACATTACTTTTGAGAAGCATTAGTAGCATGTTATCTAACCCACATTCATTAGTGTTAGATGGTTCTTTGCTGGTAGATTGCTTTTTAAATGTAGGAATATCTCCACAGTACATTGGGAATATGATTCCAGAAAGCTTGTGAAAATGTTTCCCACTTTTCACTCTGAATTGATTTGACAGGTAGGCCTAGTAGAAGATGACAGTGTTATAGAGCACTTTACAAATGATTTTCTTTTCACCCTTCTGGATTGGAATGAAAAATGGCTTTGGTTTGGAAAGACTTCTAAAATTAAAAAGAATAGTCAGGGGGTTGGTAGGGCAGTTGGGACATGTGCTCTTTGCTCCTTTAGCCGAAGCTCGGGTTAATCCAATAAGACGTGATCCTTTTAGTACTGCTAAGTATAGACAGGTGTCCTGTTCTTTTTAAAACAGGACTCCAATATAGAGTATTGTGGGAAACCAGCAGGTTTTTGAATCACGACATCAGATTTCTTTCTAAGACCTTTGTGTCTGTTAGTGTTTAATGTAAGTTCTGAAACATGGCGGATATCTTAATCTCTGTTTGAAGTTTATGACTCCCTACCTGAAATCCTTTGTAATCCCAAATCAACTGCTTAGAAGGGGTGACGCCAACCAAAGTAAAAAGACTCTTAGTGCTTAGGGAAGTGACCTGCCTTCTGAAGAAGACTTTTTAGGGAATAGGGAACATTACAACAACCCTTTTCACTATCTGTCCTACAATAGACAATTACATGGGAGACCATTTTTAATTATTAATAATTACACCGTGCTGCGCACTGTGGATAATTTGAAACCTTTTAATTGATTAGTAAATATGGTTATGCATTTTAAGTGATACAGCAGCTGTGTATCCGAGTAAAAAAATAATACAAACACTTCTTGAGAAAACTTTGCATAGTTATTTTGTTATCTACCACCACCTATTAGGAGTCATTGCGAATTCGGTTTCGTAATTCATTTTGTGGTACTGTATACTATTCTAAGTGCCCTCTGACATAAAAAAACAAGTAGTGCATTTGACTTTCTGGTTAATATGTTAATGCTTAGAATATTTAAGTATAATTATAAGTGCTAAGGATATTTAACTTCATGTGAAAAGTATAGAGGGGAGAGTGTGAGAACCTGGTGTAATTTGTTGTGCGAGGTAATTTGTGAATCCTTAAATGCATCTGTCTCTAAAATTGGTTACCTGTCACCTTAAGCCTCTTTAGTGTGCTCACCTGCTTTCTCTGGTTAACTACAGGACCCTTGTTGAGAGACACTATAGAGGCAATTCAAGTTCCCAGATAACCCGTGTGACTAAATCTGAAATGAACTCCACAAGATTATTGACCTCGTAAACAGTCAGTCTGTCTGTTTTTCACAGATGTGTGCAAAAACAGTTGTTGCAGAATTGAGCTCAATTGGATCTTTTGCTGGATTCATTTGAAACAAAGATGATTCAGCATCTTCAGTGTCTTTGTTACATCATGCTGAATTATCTTCATTAGTAAAGGCATCAGGCCAGGAGACTAATGGGAACGGACTAATGTAACGGACGGTCTATTTATCCATTGTCATTCTGACTGATGCGGACTGATGGAGTTACTTAGTTTTGGAGTTTAGGTTTGGGGAAGTTTGAATTAGGTTTAGTCTTTTAAATAATTTAAGAATTATAAGATAAAGTGTTTGCATTTCTTACCGTGCATTTATCAAGGTTTAAAACCCTGTAATTGAGGGTGATGAAGTGAATGAAAAGTATGAATATGCAAGCTGAAAATTGACTGCATCATTGCTGAAAAAAACTGAAATTCCACAGTGACGTGCTATAAATATAAATATAAATAAATATATATATATATATATATAGAGCGCTTGCTTGCAGTACTATATATAGTACTGTAATGGTGGCATTGCATGGATCCAGCTTGCTAATTTGTCCAACTAATTGCTAAAACTGTTACTCTGCAAATTTCATTAGCTGCTCTTGGTAAGACTGCCCTTGATCCCATTGACTTCAATTTCAGCAGCATCTGTGTCTTGTGTAAGGGTACATGACATGCTAAATACAATGACAAAGTTATATAACATTTGTTAAATGTGCTTTGGCTTTGCAATGTTTTGTTTTTTTTCCACAATCCACCTCCACAATCCATTTTTAGTCATGCATAAAGTTTCGGATTTAAGGTTTCACAAGGTCAGTTGTTTATTTTCTAACATTTTCACATGATGTCGACAGGTCATCCTGTTAGAATTTAAGCTGTTGCGTACTGTGTACATTACTGGTGAAACATCTAGAAATCATTTTATATGGTAGCTCTTCAACAAGGTTGATTCTTTTCCTTTGTGAACGACTCTTAAAAACATGAAATGGACATATATTTTGTCCTGTCCTCTGCCTTTCACATCTCAGCTAGTTGCTAAAAATGTGCATGTTGTGATGGTGCCATCAGACCATCAGTACTGTCATTTTCCTGCAAAATGATTTATGACTCAAAAGGTCAGGGCAAAGATGATTTTGAATCACATATTCATGCAACTACCTTTGTGATGAATGGGAACAGTCTCTGCAATGTGCTACTTTGTAAAAGAAATGCAGTGAAATATACACTATTTCAAACCATTTTCTACCTCAATTCTTTTACCTTGTTTAAAATGGTTTGCTTTAGACACCAGTAATTTTAACTGATCTTAATGCCTTGAGGGTTTGGTTACGCTCCTTTTTTTCTGACCGTTTTGTGCTTAATTTTATGTTACAAAAAGATCTTCAGATGATTGCTGTGTAATGGGTTTGTTTTGTAACGTGAATGTGGACTTGCATCTGCGCTAAACGTTTTAAAAATAGATTCCAAAACAGGGTTTTCGTAGCGATTCAATAGAAGAACCATTTTGGATTCCCCAAAAGAACCTTTCAGTGAACAGTTCAAAAGAGATTTTTTTTTCTTAGTGTGCAGAGTATTTTAATAATCTGAGGAATGCCAGTGTAATAGGTGGTAAAATATCAACTTCAAGAATGACAACTAAAACTATAACGTTATACGAGAATAGCGAAGTCCTATGACAATAATGATTGACACAGGGAAATATTGTTGGAATCACATTTAGAGTGTTTTTTTCTTAATCTTATTGACGGCCAATCAGAATCCATCTGACTTTAAAGTGTGAGCTGCGGTTATGTTCATGGCAATTGGACAGTAGGTACGAATAAACATAACGCTAATGAAATTTTCATTCTTGGTGCGAACGGCCTTAACTCATGTTGGCCTAGCAGCAGGACGTCCGTTAATGTCAGACAGCTTCAGCAAGCTGGTCTCCTGTTGGCTGACCTCTGCTTTAAAGCTCATAGAGCTCAGCTTTATTTCCACAGGCATCGCTCAGAGCTTATCTTCCACCTGCAGAAGAGGGAGGAACATGAACAGAGAGCAAATGGCAGGGCCCGCTAATCACAAGCGAAACGTGCTTAAGCCCTCTATGTTCTACTGGGATGATTAGGCTTAATTAAGGCTGGTCGTGTGTCTCTGCTGAGCCAAACTCATTTTCTCACGAGGACACTGCTGGTGCTGCCAGAGCCACCCCACTGGGCAACTGCTTATTTCAGTACAGCGTACCCGTTAGGAGTAGAGCTTTCACATCTGAAACTCATTTTGGAAAGTAATGTTTATTGAAAAGTGTACATGTATTTAAAATGTTTTAACAATTATGAAATAGTTTCACAACAAATACTTTTTTTGGCTCTAAAACTTATATATAATATATATATAATAATTCACCTTTCCGCATAAGTTTTTGTGTAGTATTTATATGGTTTACTTACTGCATATTTATTGGATGGTATTAAATGCAGTCGTTTTTTTTTTTTTTTAAAGGATGTAGTGCTCGACGCCACATCTGTATGAGATTTTGAGGCTGAATTTTGTAAGGAGTGATTTTGATATTTTGGTTTTAGTGGTGTCTTTGAAACGGTTATTGATGGTATTTAAATGTTGGGTCAAAATTCTATGTTAGGTCTTCCTATACAATACTTAAGAAGTGCTATTTAGGGTCATGTAGAAGCAGAAGACCAGAACAGGTCTTAGCTGTTTTTAGCTTTTCTGTGTAACAGCTTATCGTATTCTTGGTTACCCACAAGTTGACAGATTGATCTGATCTATTTTAAAGGAGGCCTTAAAAGTCCCCTTCTCTTTGTTTTTGTTCAGTTTTTTGTTTCAGGTCATGAGGGAGTCCTGTTCTATTTATACATTTTGTTTGTATGTACTGCCATATGTACTGGTCAACAATTGTTTCACTGTGAATTAAATGAAGTTGTATGTTAGTTAATGGTTAAAATATTACTACTTTTATTATTTTATTATTATTATTACTTAATAATACACACCCCACTAGGATCTTGACCAGAAAATACTTGTTATAAAAAAAATTATCTATGGTGAAACTTATTTTAAGTTTTTTAACTAAGTTTTTTAAATATAATTTTGTATATACTTAGATAGATTGGTAGATTTAAAGAATCCTGAAAATAATGCATCAGTTTCCACAAAATATGTTTAGCAGCACAACTATTTTTAACATTAGTAATCATAATAATAATAATAATGATAATGCATGTTTCTTGAGCACATTAGAATGATTTCTGGAGGATCATGTGACACTGAAGACTGGAGTAATGATGCTGAAGATTCAGCTTTGCCATTACAGGAATAAATTACATTTTAAAATATTAAAATATAACAGTAATTTTAGTTGTAATGTACAATATTTTTGGATTAAACAAATACAGACTTGATGAGCATTAAAGATGTATTTCAAAAACAAAAAATATATTTAAGGATATGTATTCTTAAATACATAGCCTACACCCCCCCTAAGAAACACTACTCTTCATAGAATTCAATGAGTTCTGTTTCTTTCTTTTTCTCTCTCAAGGTTATCACTGCAGTAGATGAGGAAAATAAACTTTCTGTAAGTATCAGCACTTGTCCTCAACATCTACATCTGTAATAATTTAAGGTAATGATAGACAACACAATTAGATATCTGATGGTATTTCTTCTTTTTTCCCTATAGGCTATGCCCCGCCTCCAGAGAGGAGGAAGCTCCGCCTCCCTCCACAACACTCTCATGAGAAACAGCATCTTCCAGCTAATGATTCACACACTCGATCCTCTCAGTGACGGTAATGTGCTAAAACAAACACTCCAAATGTACAAATATGCACACATATTAACTCAAGTTGTAGATTTGTAGTCTTATTAATTAAATAATAAACTGCAGGGAAGTTCAAGGAGAAGGCATCAATTCTACACAAGATCGCAAGAAAAAAGGGAGAAGATGAGGCAAATGGAGTTGGTGAGTTTAAATGTTTCGTTAAACAATTCGTTCAACGTGGAACAATTGTACAATTTTGTGTAAAATCTGGATGATCAAAGTAGTGTTGGCCATTTATCCACAGAAAAGTAGCCATTCCAAAAAAACTTAAGTGATTGGTGATTTGGTGACGTCAGCCGAAAAGTTCTTTCAAGATGCAGAACTTCTAAAAGAATACTATTAAAAACAAGCACTTTTTTCTTTGGAAACTTCCAACAGCAACATTTCGATTTTTTTCCAAAAAATTTCCTTCCTATTGTGCCACAGCCTACATCCAGATAAAAAGATTAGTAAATATTTATGTCTGTCATAAGCATTTAAAATCTGCTGATAGTGCTGGGGTTAGTGCTTAAATCACATCATTACATATTGTAATATTAAAATAAGATTTCAAATGACTAAATTGAGATTCCTGTTGTTTTATTTCTCTAGCCGATAAGAACCTTCCCAACAGCAGTAACGTGGAGGTAGAAGTCACTCCGCCCATGAATGGCAGTGTTGGAGCAGAGGTGATGTCATCATACACAATAATCTAAACACGACCAGATCACCTCAGACATGTCCAGCATACTCCCTTTAATTGTTAATATGATGTTAATGTGATGTCAGCATCGGCCGGAGTGACTGCAGTTACGCCCACTGAGTGGCAAAAAGACTGGGCGGCAGCATTTCTTTTCAGCGTGAATGCCACGAAAAACAAACAAAACACATCCAAAATGGGAAAGAGCTTTGCGATTAACTGTAAAAACTTGATTTTACAAGAAATCTGAGGTATATTTTTACAGACTGCCGAAACTTCAGAACAGAGAAGCAAATGGATCGCTGCAATTCACAGAAACAACTGGCAAGCAGTGAAACGTGGATTTGCAGTTATCATTTTGTCAATATGCTGAATTTAGGAGTAAAATCATCACACCCTAAATATTGTATTGTTATATATTGTATTGACAACTCATCAATTAAAAATTTACCATTGTATATTCTGCATAATTGGATGTTTTTAAATAAACACTGACAAAAAAACAAAAAAAAATTTTAGGGCTGGACGATATGAATATATAGAATATTGATATAAGTGATCGCCCGAATTTAGACCTACCAATATTGTATTTATATAAAACTTTCACAGGTAAATTTGCTTATTGTATTTCCCCGGCATCGAAATCAGGCACATACAAATATCAGGAAACACAATCCCTGGCTGCATGTCAATATCCATGGGTCACTGGATCCTTGGTAAGTTGTACGGAACACCAACTTTTAGTTTAAACTGATAATCATTTGTTTTACTCGCGTTTTCGCAGTTTCCCCAATTAAATCAAGTCACGCAACAGCTCTTTTGCCACTCAGTCCGGCTGAGGGGGTGTTCCGCCGGGGAAGTAACATCAATGCATACCCTCTATACTAAAATTTCACTGGCAACTGACTGACATCAGTGTGTTTTTGTGGTTCTTATCTCAAAGGCTGAGGAGGAGGAGGAAGATGAAGACCAGCCTCTGAGCTTGGCATGGCCAGACACACCGAGAAAGCAAGCAACATACCTCTTAATCTTCCCTATCGTCTTTCCATTGTGGCTGACACTGCCAGATGTCCGCAGAGAAGTATGATCGAGTAGCATTTTCTATTTTTACATTTGAGAAACTGACATATTTAATGCTGTTTATAACAGCAGACAGCAAAGCAGATCCTGCCGTTGTATTTGAAGGTGCAACATGCAATTTCTGTGCAATAGTGGTACTAAAAGACTTATTCCCTAACACCTGCTATTTTAGGCTGTAAAACAAACATATTACTTGGTGTTTATATATATATATATATATATATATATATATATATATATATATGTATATGTACACAGTATATATATATTTGAATAGCATGACACCCCTTCCTTAATTTTCCTTCTGTTCTCTTTTCTTCCATAGACGTCAAAGAAGTTCTTCCCGTTAACATTTTTGGGATCTATTTGTTGGATTGCTATTTTCTCCTACCTGATGGTGTGGTGGGCTCATCAGGTACCTCAATGTCTTCACACACACCTGTTCTAATGCCCTTTCTTTTACCAATGTATTTAAATTACTGTTAGCAATACTCTAACAGTTAAAAATTAGGCACACTGTAGGTATACTGTATGTCCAAAAAAGAATAGAACTGTTGAGTGAAAGAGGAGCGTTATCTTCAATGCGAGGTAGTCATAGGTGAAGGTTGATCTATCCTATCACTCTGCTTTAAATCTGTAACTCAGAGCAGCACAATAAAACCAGCCAAATCCTAAAGCCAATTAGCTATTCTTGTCATTTTCCTCAGAGGCAACTGTTCTCTAGCACTGCATCAGCTCCCTCTGTAGAAACACGTCAGGCATCAGCCAGGGTTTCCAGAGAATCTATAACAGTGTTTCACCCAAAAATGACAATTCTGTCATCATAAAATTGTGTTTTAACAGTGGAATTCCGGGTGGAAAAACTACACCACCCATGATGCTGTACAGAAAATTACACCAATCAGAGTCGAGATGCTCCAAAGTAGCTCTTTAGCTCCACCCACTTCCATAATGCACTGCAAATGACGTAATCAAGTCGATCTCCCTAGCTTTCAAAAGGCTGAAATGTTTATATATATATGCATAGTTTGCAATAAATTATTGTATAAATACATACAGTATAATCTACAGTTGTAATTGAGTAGTTTTTAAATCGATTATGCTGGTCGCAATGCTTCATGGGATTGTAGTTCTTTCCCTCACTTAAACCATTAAGTACACAGTCTTGTACCTTTTGTCTTTTTGTCTGGTTTTCAAAAACCTTTGTACTTCAAATCAATTTTTTCAGTTTTGTGATTCACCTCGCAGCTTGATTGGCTTGGTTCATGGCTTATAACTCTTTAACGAAGACTATTTTACAATCCCTTTGAGAAAAATTGATGAAAAAATAAATAATCCGGAACCAGCGACGCTGAAAAAGGGGATGGCCACTGTTGCACTCTATAGAGTGGTGCCGGTATGACATCACTTTGTAGTCCAAAAAGCGGAAACGAGTTAGCATTTTAGCACTTCCGGTTCCATCGTCCTTAAGTCAATGGGTTTTTTGAATGGGGTTTTGGTTAAATTGCTGAAAAAAGGTCTGTGGTGAACACAAGCTCAAGACACTTTCACGTTTTATTCTACAACAAAAAATACATCAGTATTACCCCACTCAAGATTTTTTGAAGCTGTTACCAAGGAGGTAATCCACCAGTCAGAAACTGAAGTCTCCCCGGGGGCCGCCATTGGCTAACAAGCCTTCACCTGCTGTTAGCATCCCATTGACTCCCATTCATTTTGGCATCACTTTGACAGTGAATAACTTTACATCTGAGGCGTCTAAAGACTCAATTTGTCCATTATTTATTTCTAAAGAAACACGACAATGTATAAAAGGCTCCATTACCTTGTATCTTATGTTATGGCCCTGTAGAAGAAGTTTTTGTAAAAATAGGCTAACGATTGCGTCATAACACGCGACTCCGTGTCGCACAGTAGAGAAATTACCGTATAGACAGAAGTAGAAGCTCGCGCACAATCGGCGGGACGTGGAGGCATAAAGTCAAGGAAGAAGCCCATAGAGAGTCATAAAGTGTCTCCTGCTGCTAGCTCATGGACAGCTAATACTCACGATCTCCGGCTCTGCAAGATTCAGAAGGGAATGATTCAGATTCCTCTTGGCACAGCTACTAGATAGAAGACAGGTTGCTCACATGACATCTACGTCATCAAGCTCAGTTTGAGCCTGTGCAGTGCGCTTGGCAATCAGGAAGTGAGTGCTTCTAATTGACTTCACTTTGCTCCGTTGAAGTCTATGGGGTCGCTGTGTCCATTTCTTTTACTGTCTATGGCTGTTACGTGTCTTGAAAAAGGCAGTTGCTAACAAGTACACAAAATAAATGGAACTACAGAGGCTGTCGAGGAGATTAAACGTCATCAAGTAGAACAGGTAAACTCAGTCCGCTTTTTCAGCCTCATTATGCTGATAATTGTGCTCTTATAAACTATTCTAACTCAAACGTTCTGGGAAAATGTTTTTAGATAAAAACTGAAAGAGTTTTCGGAAGTTTAGTGATGGGGACGTTACATTCATGGGAGGGACCGTAGTGTAGTTTGTTTATAGCCTACCTTTAGCTTTTTACTTCTGGCGACTGCATTTAGGCTTCAAAAGTTGTTCATTTGTGATAATTATCTTGATGGACAAAACGTGCAAGTATCATAAACTTTTTGTTGATCACAGAGCTTGTTTTTAGTGATAATCCAAAAGAAAATCCTATTGGGTTTTACTCATGGGAACCAGTGTGATGCGAACTGCCCGCTAGCCTACAAAGTGACGTCATACTTGCACCACTCTATTTGCCCTTACAGAGCATTACAATGGTAACCATAATTCCCACCAAAATAGCCAAATTACTGCATTTTCCTATGCTACTAGAGTAAAACCATAATAAATGAATTTAGGAATGTAGTAAAAGCTTACAAAGTCTTTGTCACTTAATTTCTATGATGACAGTTGTTGCTAATACCAGGTTGGCATTATTTTATCAAATTGTTATCAACTGTGGTTTATATTTGTGCACATTAAACACCCAATGCTAATTTTTCCCGCAGGTTGGTGAGACTATTGGAATAACGGAGGAGATCATGGGTTTAACTATTCTAGCGGCTGGTACCTCCATTCCTGATCTCATCACCAGTGTTATTGTCGCCCGGAAAGGTCTCGGCGACATGGCCGTCTCCAGCTCAGTCGGCTCCAACATATTTGACATCACTGTGGGGTGAGAGATCTTCATCATCAACTCAATAATCCTCATTTAATTGCAATCGACTACCTAAAACAAGCTTCTAATACATCGCCCTGTGTCTGTTCACTGTCCCCAGCCTGCCATTTCCTTGGTTACTCTTTGCATTACTGAACGACTTGGCTCCAGTGGCCGTGAGCAGCAACGGTCTGTTCTGCGCCATCGTTCTGCTCTTCCTCATGCTCCTCTTTGTCATTATCTCCATCGCTGTGTGCAAGTGGAGGATGAGCAAGCTGCTGGGTTTCTTAATGTTCCTGCTGTACTTTGTGTTTCTGGTGGTCAGCGTAATGCTGGAGGACAAGGTCATCGTCTGCCCAGTCTCCATCTGATTCCTTTATCACGCCCGCCGTTGTTCTTTTTTCCAGGAACAGACTCTCCTTTATTGCTCCGAAGGCACTCCAGGGCATACGAATTATAACACAGAAGCTGCGCTGTGGCACTGCATCTATATATCCACTGGCTTCTGAGTAGCAGGGCTTTCCAAGCAGTAGTTTGTTATGGGAAAGTAGTGCAATATTCTGAATGCACTCTCAAAAGCAGTACATAGAGACTTGATGTACTGTAGATTTTAGCCATTTTTAATATGCTGCAGGAGGAGGCTGGACTTTAAGAGTGAGGAGACACCACATCCAATGGGGAAGCAGACATCAGTGGGGAATGTCTACAGACTCAGGAAAGGACCTTTGGTGCAAAGATGCAATAGTAAATAAATCAAGATCCTTGTACTGTGCTTTAAAGCTCATGATATCATAAGCCTTGTGTTGCACAATAACTTAAGAAAGAAGGAAGAAACAAAGCTCTATATTTGCTTTGTCTGAATGCTGGTCCTTTCTGATCGTTATCGGATTATTTTCATTCTGAGTATAATATATCATATAATTTATTGAATAGACTTGTAGTCTTCAGAAGTCTAAAACTGCAAATAAACAGTGTCCGACACAGATTTGAAACGCTCGTACTATTGAATATAATCAACCACATTAATGATGCTACTTGTAAATGTGATATTTTGTATGCTTGTTCTCTGGGACTGATGTTTAATTTGATGTGATTTGTTTGGCGGAATCCAATGAATGGATGAATAGTGCAAGACATTCTCTGCTTGTAGAGGAGAACCAGTAATCACACTCTTCTCACAGTCAGTTACAGTTACAGGTCTTCATCATCATCCTGTCTAGAACATTGAGCAGGGTTCATGAACTTTTATTGACTCTACTGTTATCAGAGCTGCCAGCCGGTGTCAATTTAAGTAGATCTGTACGGCGCACTTTTGCAGAACTCTTTAAGAATCTCTGCCTGTATCTCTCATTCCTGTCTTAAATAATAATTTCGGATGATGGGATGAAATTTGGAAGTGAAGGTACTAAAGAAATGGAACAACCAACAGCTTTGCAGTTGACTGTCATTCTTAGTTAAATACAAATGTATCTATCCATTCATAATTTCAGTATATTTAAATGAGTGGTGGACAAAATAAAATTATTTCTAAACCTACATGTAAGCGGAATTACTTGGAGGATTTCTATTTATTTGGGAATTATTTACAATTTTCAATTTGATCTTAAATGCTGTTTTGTGGTGCATGTGAAACAATCATTGGAGGAAGTAATTCATAGTTTTTGCTTCAGATTTTTGAGATGTTGATATGGTCCTTGCCATAAATCATTGTTAAAAATAATGTTAAACTCACATTTCTTTGCTCATAAGGGCAATGTAAAGCTTCAACTCTGCTTATAGTACCATGGTGATGTATTTAGCAACAAATGTTATTATGCTTGTATTGCAAAGCCATTAAAACATACATTACATTGTAATTTTACTTAAGCACGGTATAGAGACAGTAAAACACTTACCTACAATTGTGGCTGATGTTGTCTGATGTTTGTGAGATTAAACAATAAATATCGAACCCCCTTCAGTACCACATAATATATTAGATCATTTAATATGATATAAAGTTACATAATATAGTCATTTCTAATGGTCATTTCATCTTATAAAAATAAATAAATACCCAAAAAATAAAACTACAACTGGGTCAAATGCTAACAGGCGCGATTTACAACAGTTAACAGCTATTGTAAATAATTAATACTTTTAGAGAGGATGCTACAGTTACTATTAGAAAAGAGACCTACATTTTTAGCCTCAAACATTTTGTCAGTCTAAAACGTTTCCGCTTTGTTATTAGCGGTCAATGGCATGTGATTCAAGACATCTTTCAGGGGATGGCGATAGTGAGAAGCTCAAAACACCAGAAACACGGAAGCGGAAGTGTGATAAGAATGATGATGCACTGAGCTGTTACATTTGTTTACATCAGACTTTATTTTTCACTTATTGGTAAAAGACACGTACCTGTCTACAGTGGGGCATTTCAGACCATATTACTCGAGGATAAAGCAGTGGTTTTTCCACCACAACCGGAGAAATGAGGAGCTCAGGAGTTTTATTACTTCAACTTTTGCTGTTGATTGTGCCTCACATCCGCTGCTGGAATGATGGTAAAATGTATTTTATATTATGAACCATACAGCTAAATAAACAATTCTAATAAAATTAGAGATCTCAGAGAAGATAGATGGGTCAGTCTGAGTAAAACAAGTTTTTATTGGACTTATATATATTTGCATCGAAGTTTCAGCTTTAGTGGATGCTTTTAACGTTACCCCGCTGAGACGCAGAGACAATTATTTTTGTTCATTTCGATCTGAAGTTCATATTTTTGTCTTTTTTAAAGACATTCTGTAACTTTTTGCTATAAATGTATCTTAAATAGGACAGTTGGGCCGTTTTTGATAAATATATTTTGGGGGATTGGCGGACAATATGATAATATAAATATGTGATGATATTGTATTATTTTACTAATACCTATTATTAGTATTACATAATAATGACGAAAATGATAATCATTATAATATAAAGAAAAAGCATAAAGTGGAAAATATCAATAAAATATGTGCATTTTTGTACTATATTTATTTTATAATAAGGAGGATGGTTTTTGGGGTGTAGCAAATATGTGTAAATATATTATATGTTATTGATATTTGATACTAATAATAATAACCAATAATAATAAGAGGAAAATACACAATTGTTGGTTGTGTGGCCAATATGATAATATAAATGTGAGGAATGGATAATTTATTATTACATAAGAAGAAGAAAGAGGAAAACATCATAAACAGATTAGAATAATTTGTAATTATTAGTGCTGTCAAACAATATTTTTGTTTATATAATATATGTAAATTTATACACACACACACACACACACACACACATATATATATATATATATATATATATATATATATATATATATATAGGAGCTCATTATATATATACACAGTACTGTGCAAAGGTTTTAGATCGGTAAGATTTTTTATGTTTTTAAAAGAAGTCTCTTCTGCTCACCAAGGCTGCAATTATTTGATAAAAATACAAAAAAAACAGTAATATTGTGAAATATTATTACAATTTAAAACAGCGGTTTTCTATGTGAATATACAGTCAAGTGTAATTTATTCCTGTGATCAAAGCTGAATTTTCATCATCATTACTCCAGTCTTCAGTGTCACATGATCCTTCAAAAATCATTCTAATATGATGATTTGATGCTCAAGAAACATTTATGATTATTATCAGTGTTGAAAACAGTTTTTTACATTTTTATTTCATGACGCTATGATGAATAGAAACTAAAAAAGAACAGCATTTATCTGAAATCTAAAGCTTTTGTAATATTAAACTCTACCCTTCAAAAGTTTGGGGTCAGTAAGAATTTAAATTTAATTTTTGAGGGAAAGAAATATAATAAATCAATACTTTTATTCATCAAGGATGAGTTAAACTGATCAAAAGTTACAGTAAAGACATTTCTAATGTTAGAAAATATTCTATTTTAAATAAACGCTGTTCTTTTGAACTTTCTATTCATCAAAGAATTTAGAAAAAAAAATTGTACACAACTGTTTTCAACATTGAAAATAATAATGAATGTTTTTTGAGCATCAAATCATCATATTAGAATGATTTCTGAAGGATCATGTGACACTGAAGACTGGAGTAATGATGATGAAAATTCAGCTTTGATCACAGGAATAAATTACACTTGACTGTATATTCACATAGAAAACAGCTGTTTTAAATTGTAATAATATGTCACAATATTACTGGGTTTTTTTGTATTTTTTATCAAATAATTGCAGCCTTGGTGAGCAGAAGAGACTTCTTTTAAAAACATAAAAAATCTTACCGATCTAAAACTTTTGCACAGTACTGAATATATATATATATATATATATATATATATATATATATATATATATATACTGTATAATCATATTTATGGACATAACAACAACTTTTATGTTAGATGCAATTAATTACGATTAATCAATTTGACACTAACAAAAATATAAATATATAAATATGTAAATAAAACAAACCAGAAGGAAAATATAAATTAGCTTAGTATCTTTAAAAGGGCAGTTCGGTTGCAGATGCAGACAGACAGATAAGAAGTAATACTACAGTCTTTGTTCCTTCAACAGATGCTGTGTTACTGCATGATGTTCAGGTGCTGACGCTCTACAGAGGACGCTACACCACCGCACGCCGCTCCAGCCCCGTTCTACAGCTGCAGTGTGCTGGAGGGACCGCTGGCTGTGGGTCGTTTGTTCCAGAGGTGGTGCAGTGTTACAACAGAGGATCAGATGGCATAGACACACAGGTCAGGTTAAAAAATTCCCTCTTGCGTACGGTCGGTAACTGTCTCGGACCTATTAGTAGTATTTCTCTCTCTCTCTCTCTCTCTCTCTCTCTCTATATATAGTGGGAATGCAAGGCTGACATGGACAACTTGTACAGGTTTGGGCGTGTGGAGGTCTCCTGTGAGGGCTATACCAGTCCTAATGATGCCTATGTACTGAGAGGCTCATGCGGTCTGGAGTACACGCTCGAGCTCACGGCAGAAGGGAAGCAGCAGAACACTCATGGCTCGTCTGGCTTCTCAGGATTTGCCTCTAGCTTCTTCCAAGGATCTTCCAATCAAAAACACCAGCACAGAGGAGACCCCTATCAGCAGGCTGACAGCCACTATTCCTCCCAGAACAGCCCGACTGGCGATGGAGTGGGTGGGCTGATTGCAATAGCCTTCCTTTTGCTGGTGGCATATGTTGTATACAAGATGTTTCTGTGCAGTCCTTCTCACGGCCACCAAGGTTACAATAGAGATGGGACTCAGGGATACGGCGGGGCCTCGGATAACAGCCATGACATGGGACCGCCACCTCCTGGATTTAAACCAGATTATTACTCAGGTAATAATCTATTCAAAGAGCAAGAGTTTGGTAAGACGTTGTAATTCATTGTGACATTGTAATAAAGGATCAGGTGACACTGAAGACTGGCGTAATGATGCTGAAAATGTAGCTTTGCCGTCACAGGACCTAATTACATTTTAAAATATACTCGGTTATTAGAAAACGGGTATTTAAAATTGTACAAATATTTCTCAATATTACTGTTTTTTTTACTGCGGTTTTGATCAAATAAAGGCAGGCTTGGTGAGCATAAGCGACTTCAAATACATTAAAATCTTTATGATTCCAAACTGAAACTGTAGTGTAAGGGACCATAATATCCTAGTGTGCATAATAACCGAATATGCATAATATTTGCATATCTATTTGTGGCTAGTGTATAAGATTTCCATTTTGTGGGTTCTCTCAGAAGACCACTCCAGCTCAAGGCCCGGGTATGGCTTTTCCGATGCGCACACCAGACCTCAGAGTTCCTGGACCGGTTTCACTGGTGGAAACAGACCGGGTGGGGGTGGATTCTGGACTGGAATGGGCACAGGTGGAGTTCTTGGATATTTGTTTGGGAGTCAGAGGTAAGAAAGCTAATTTTTCTCACACATAATTTGCAACAGTTTATACAGTTACACAGAAGTCACTTTCAAACCGAGCAGCTTTCAATTAGCCGGCCAACCAGTTGGAACTCATTGTGAAATTCCTGATGCCATGGATTCTTATTTCTGTTGGCCAACCTGGAAGTTAGCATCACTCTGGTTCCCTCGACGAAAACCCAGAGTTTTCCATCGGCTTTTGAATTATCATAAAAAATAAGCTCTGATTAACAAAAGTTTTTGATGTTTAAATGTTTTGTCCATCAAGATAATTTTCACAAATGATCACAAAGCCTAAAATTACATATTATTAATTTATATGCTATATATGACGAACTACACCACAGTTGTGTGACTTCAACGTCACCATCACTAAGCTTCCAACAACTCTTGAAGTCTTTATTTTAAAAAAACATTTTCACTGAAAGTATGAGTTATAATAGTTTGCAAGATCGTGATTATAAACACAACAAGGCTGTGAAAGCGGGCTAGTGTGTAGATGAGTTTAGCTGATTATGTTTAATGTCCACCACAATGTCTGTAGTCCCATTTATGCTACGTTCACACTGCAGGCTGAAACGACCCAATTCCGATTTTTTTTGCCCCTATGCAATCTGTATCTGATCTTTTCATGACAGTCTGAACGACACAGATCCGATCTTTTCAAATGCGACCCAGGCCACTTGGGTGTGTGGTCCAAATCCGATATGTATCCGATCTTTTGAAATGCGCCTTCAATCTGAACGGCCATTGATATGCGACAAACGTCATAATTCTGCGTTGAAGTAGGCAGGAATGAGAAGATAAACAACAACTATGGCGGACGATGCTGAGACCAGTCAATGGAAGGGAAGCGAGGTTTCTGATTTAATTCATATTTGGGGGGACAGCTCTATTCAGGCCAAACTCGAGCGCTCTTATTGGAACCGGAAATATTAATAACTTTAATATTGCTAAACGAGCTCCACTGTTGACATGCATGTTTAGTTACTTCCGCAAACAACAAGTTACGTCGTTGACCGTTGAGTAGTCTTCTGCGCATGCGGGTCATTTCACGTTCACACAGGAGATCACAAAAGGTCGCATTTAATTGGAATTGTGAACGGCCTTGCAAAAAAATCTAATTAAAAATAATAATAATTAAGCATCATTGAGCATTAAGCCCCTGCAGTGTGAACGCAGCCTTAGACACTTGTAGCAACCGCTTTCCTCAAAGACATGTAAAAGCTTAAAAAAAAAAAAAATTACGAGTGAGTTATTAGTTGTGAGTTTTATGTCGTAGAGTAAAAGATGTACATCTCTTGAGCTTGTGTTCATCACAGAACTTATTTTAGGCTTTTAACTAAAATCACATTAAAAAGACTTCAAGAACTGGAACCGGAAGTGCTAAAATGCTAACTCGTTTCTTTGTTTTGGCCCTGCACAACTCTATTCTGCCCATTCATAAATGTGACCACACCTTAATAGTGTTTATCTTTAATTTATTTGGCATTGGTACGGTTTGCAACTGTTGTTGTTAATCATGACAGATTGGATCTTGTTTGTATTTTTGGTAAGATTTATATTTGCTAACTACAAATATAAATCTAACTGCACTAATTGACTTTTATGTTGATCGTAGACGCCAGCCACCAATGGGGTTTGCTAGACCATCTTATTCCAACAATCCTTCTCCTGCACCAAAAACAAGCTCAGGAACACGAACCGCCTCAGGTAAACTCCTGCTTATAAATAAAGCTTATAAACCCTATTATAGATATTAGATTTTTTTTTAAAGTCCATTTCCCTCCTAAAATGTCACTGTGCACTAGGCTGCATTTTTGTTTTGGTGATATGTATTTATGGTGTTTTCTGATGCAGGTTTTGGAGGAACTAAAAGAAGATAGATGAGATATGAGCGTCTACTCTCACAGCATCAGTTCTCAGATCGGACGTGATCAACAGGCACATTACAAATATTTACAACTTTTTCTTCATACTACTGTTCATTCATAACCCAGACGTTGCATGACCAGAGGTAGCATTGATCTAGATTGGTTTGTTGCCGTTCTTTTTTCATGCTGGATTTAACTATGGATAAAAAAAAAAAACACCAAAAACAAGTGATTCTACTGTTTATCAAGCATTTATTGCAATTTTTTTCCTCAAAAAAACAATGTTATTTGAATGTTTTAATTTTTAAAGGCCTTTATTTTCCATAGAATTATATTTATTGAAATATTTAAAGTCAAAATGAACCCTATTTACTTAATGCAAATACGTGGTCTTATTCTGCATTGATTCAATAATATTCCAAAGAAATTTGTATTTTATTATTAAGTCTATTAAATGCCTCCTTAAAAAAAAAAATCCGAATTTATTCTGGCTCCATTCTGGCATAGAACTTCCACTTTTGACAATCTTAATCAATAAAATAATTCCCTGGATAGATTCTCATTGAAAATTCTGTTTTATGGTAAAATTGCATTTTGTTTTATGTTGACTTTATATCTTCATAAAAAGATATAATCAAAATCATGTAAAATATTATTTTTTTGTGTGTGTGAAATTAGCTGTTACTAGACCTACTGTGAAAAAGAGCTGAAGCCATTGGCTATCGTGAAAACATGCAAACTGATACGTTAAGGCATAAGATGTCAATTTGCTTACTCTATTACTCATTGTCTTTATATTAAAATTCTGATTTGGAAAAGATGTGACTGACTATACTGTGACATTCCTAGTAAATTATTTAATAATGTCAGGGTGATGTTTGTAGGTAAACAGGTGTGTAGACCTTTTGAAAGTTGTCTCAATTAAATGAGCATGTTCATACAGAATACAACTCTGCATAATGGCCTGGTTTCACAGACAGGGCTTAGATTAAACCAGGATTAGGCCTTAGTTCAATTAGGACATCTAAGTATCTTTGATAAACGTGCCTTAGAAAAAAAACATTACTGACCTGCATGTTGATACAAAACAATGGCGCTGACGTATTTTAAGATATGTCAGTGCAAGTGGCTTTCAGTTAAAACAGCTCAAACATGCATTTTAGTCTGTGAAACCAGGGGAATGTGTCTTTAGTCATCATGATTCAGATTATAGGCACATCAAGGTTTTTCACTTGATGCAATATAAAGATATTTTATTCATCTATTCAGGTTTAAAATCGTAACTATTTTATCTCATATCAAAATATCCCTTTATTTGTATTCACTATATATATATATACACACACACACACGAAAAGGTACATCTGTATTTTATATATTGTATTTATATATTATATTTGTCACATTTTATACATAAAAAAATATATATATTATATATTTATTATATATTTAGAATCACATTAAATAAATCTCACTTCTTTTGTAATTACAGAATAAACAACTGACATTGACATTGCAATGAACAAATATTGTTTTCAAAAAACACACAAAAAAAAACATGATATTTTACTGCTGAACCCTGAGACAATAACAATTGATCAGCAGATCTCATATGAAGCGTTCACAGATCAGCCTTCTCCTCATAGCGACAAATACAGGATGATCTTTGGCTGTCCAGGTAAGGCTTACATCCCAAGTGCATGACAGTATCAAACAGCAAAGTCACTGCTGATTCACAGGCTGTGAAAACATATGGGTATAAAGGTTTGACCTCAGCATAATGTCCAAGAAATACAGTAGGATATAATAGGCCAGCTATACATATCCCGCAAATGGCAAGCAATAAATAATATAAAATAGATATATAAGAATTAACAATACTTTTTGTACATTATTCAACATTTACTAATAGGCTTGATTATTCAAATCAAATGGTGTATTTGTTAACATTAATGTTCTTGTGAACTACATGAACAATCAAAGAACAGCTGGAATTGTAATAGCTAACATTAAAAAAGATTAATAAATAGTGTAACAAATGTATTGCTCGTTACTTCATGTTAGTTAGACCTTATTGTAAAGTGTTACCAATAAAACTTTTTATTTCACAAGTCTGACTTTTTATCTTGCAATTACAAGTTTTATAACCCGCAATTGTCTTTTTTTCCCTCTGAATTGTGAGATATATTCGCAATTGCGAGCTATAAAGTATGAATTGCAAGATAAAAAATTCTGCAATTCTGAACAAAAGCATTGATAAACTATAAACTCTACTACGAAGAAAAATCATAATTGCAAGTTTGTATTTCACAATCTCAAGACTTTTTTTCTCAGAATTGTGATATAAACTTGCAAATACTTTTTTTTATTCTGTGGTGGAATTAGCAAGACTGTCAATTACCTTGAACGCTTTGGGACAAGCCCAGTGTCGTTTGTAAATTCTTACAAATGTTCTCCAGACAGACCTGGAACTCCTCATCACAGACATTTTTCTTTCTCCCACAGGTATCATAGCATTGATCATGCTCATTGCAGCATCTGGTCAAAGATGGCATCCCAACATCAAACTGCAGTCCACCAAAAAGAATATTAAAAGAGTAAGAATTTAAATCTCAGACAATTAGTGAAAGCCACAAAACAGCAATACCAATAATAGCCAGCTCCTACACAACAGAAGTAACTGCGTGTCTTCCCTCCTCACCTGAAATCCAAACAGTGGGGACCCACATCCGTTGGGTGGAGGGGATTTGTAGTTGGGGCGAGGAACTGGTGTGTACCCTATAAACAGTGTTGCTTAAGTTACTCTGAAAAAGTAATTAATTAATAGCTAATAATTTCATCTTCAACATTAGATTACTGTACTACTTATCTCTTACCAAAAAGTATTGCATTACTTTCTAAATCCTAACCTCGACCAGTCGACCGATACAAGGATAGACATGAAATTGCTCTTCATTTTTTTTAAATAGATATCAAATTGCATAAATTATTTTTGAACGGACCAAAGTATTTTAAAGAGAGAAGGTAGGCTACAACAAAATACATTTTATCATTAGACGTTCAATTTTATGTTACACCAGAAGTAGCTGTAAATAAATTACAGAAAAATAACTTTCCCTTACTTAATATTTCATTGTGATGATTGAACCCCTACTGGAGAATTAAACCAAACTAATGACGGTGCACGTCTTTTCCCTTTATGTCAAACACAAATGTATGCATATTTAATTTTATATATATGTGAGACGTTTTTTTATGTTTAATAGATCAGTTATTTATGTCTTATCCCTCTTAAAATCTGACCAACCGTCGCTGCACTTTAAGTGACACCGTCCGTCTGAACCTCCGATCAGGTCCAAAGCCATGTTAAGGTATGCGTCTATGTTGTGAATCCCGTTCCGGATGGATTTTAATGTCTTTCTCCAGTCTGGAGGTTTAATTTCTTCAGTAAATCCATCAGCTTTAACCACATCCATCAATACTCCAACAGAGAGCAGCAGTGTAACGCAGGAGATGACACGACAGGGCATAGTCCAACAAATGCCACTTTACAGGCTAACGTTATCCCTACAAAGTAAGTTAAACTATTTGTTTTATTTACGTTTCCAAAAGTGAACTATCATGTTTAAATAGATCTGCGAAAATAAGGCTGTTTTTACTAACTTAATAGAAATACTTATCAATCAAGTACGAGTCGGCGACAGTATTTACTTCCTGCTGATATATGAGCAGATTTCTTCTTCTACCACATTTACATTGAATGGCGGTTGGCAAACTAACTGGTGCAATCCCGCCATCTACTGGACATCTATCTATCCCTCTATCTATCTATCTTTAATAAAATAGAATACACTAATAATAAAACATTTAAATTCATAAATCAAATAAGTAACAATAAAACAACTTTATGTAAATAGGCTATCTTAAAAGCAAATATTAAGATATTCTAGGCCTAAATATAAAAGGATATTATTTATTAAAATGTAATAATAAAACGTTAAATTCATAAATAAAATAAAGAAAAACAATAAAGATGTTAATATATTTAATGAAAATAAAAAAAATAGAAATAGATTTTGTAAAAAATATCTAAAGCTATTTTTATTTAATAAAATAAATGTAAGTATCATCATCAAAAAAATTATTAAAATTATAAATCAAATAAGGTAAGGTAAGGTAAAACTTTATTATCCCACAGGGGGAAATTTGTCTTGGGCCATCACCCATGCTGCAGTCAGTACACAAATAACACACAATAATCAACAAACAAGAAATAGTAAAAAAAAACAAAAAACATGTACAGCTCCAAATTCTAAAATAATTTAAATATCTTCTGAATGTATGGAACCCCGCATATAAAATATATGTGCCTACAGTATTTAGGGAAGTCAAGGTTCAGATAAAAGACACATAACTGCTTTTTAATAAATAAACACTTTTTATTAATGTTTCTCATGGTTCAAGGTTTTTTTTGTTTGTTTTTTTTTTGGAAAATAAATGCACACGGACCCACTCGCAGCCTTGTTCTTGAAAAATAAGAAGAGTTTGGAACTCTACTCAAGAATTACAGTAGGAATGGTAAGATCACAGTACTGGTTGTCTGCAACTTTATAGCCTACATCATCCGTCTCGAAAATCTGAAACGATAAAACTACATAATATATGCACTATGCAGCTTAAAACAAAACAGATGTCTCCTGCACGTCATTACATAGGTAGGCTACATTATCATCAGTTGAATGTGTGGTGGACAGGACATGAAAATCCATCAATACTAAAAATAAATGTTTATGTTCACATGTGGATTAAATAGCAGTTAATAAAGTATTGCTTCAACTGATCTCGAACTTCTTTATCTTCAGTAAACACATAAATGAACCGATCAACAACTACACATACCTCTGCTCAGCCATGAACTGTGATCGAAAGCAGATGATGTAACATGCAGGTAGGCCCGCCCTCACGTGATACTGATTGGTCGATTGATAAGCTTAAATCTGATTGGCTAAAGAGAGCACAGGTATATCCATATATCAGCAAATTTAAGCTCCAAGCACAAATAATCGACAGGTAATGTCTTAGTTGCCCATGTCATTATTCAGGAGTTCCTGGTAAAGACCTTTTAAAATAAATATTTTTTCTATCTTTTCTTAAAGGTCTATCGTTATTATCAGTGTCAAAATGCTTCAAGAAATTAAACCATAACACGTTTTCTATGTCCCCGGCTTAACTTGTAGCTACGTGCAAATATGTGTCAATTATATATTTACATAATATCATCTTTACACATCAAAGTGTAGCCTACATTACTGGGAGAACTCCAATATTATCTGTCTGCAGTCCGTCTCAGCAGCACGAAAGGACCGATAGATGGCGATGTTTGACTAGTGGCGCAAAATATCCAAAGAAGAGAAGGACTAGACTGCAAGCTCGTAAACAGAACAGAAACGCTGCTGGACTGTCATTTAATATTTCATTTAATTCCTCATTAGACCAGCTATAAAAAACAGAAACGGTTTACGGTAAGACGCCACTTTATAGATTAATTGTCGTTAAAAGTCTCGAGCTCTTTGCTTTCTGTATAGTAACCAACTATAGTTGCTACATAGTGCATACATAGATATATTATTATTACCACTTTAAATTTATAATATATTTAATTTGATTTGTGATTTCTCTAATATTGTATGAATTTTTTCATTATTTTTTTATTTGTATTGATCTGATGAATTATAATCAACTCAACTATAGTTTATGCTTTATACATACTGTAAGTTTATAACATTACATTTGATTTGTGATTTCTCTAATAACATATTAATACGTATTAGTACTCTAAAACATATGTATGTACTTATTTATTTATTCATATTGATCTTATTGCTTGTGTTAAAATCTCGAAGGATCTTGATTTTAGTCATTGCATAATTCCAATACTGATATGTCTATATGAATATGTTTTAATTGCTTACTTATTCTTTTATTGTGAAATAAATGAATGAATTCGTTTTTTTTCTCCCAAACTGATATTGTATATAGACTGATCATGGATGTACCAGAGGCCAGTCATTCTCAAGAAGCACCAGCAGGTTCTGTAAACTCTTCACACGAGTCCAGCGTGTCCTTAACACCACACATGTTGGCCAAAATAGAACGGAACAGACAACGGGCATTGATGCTCAGACAAGCCAGGCTCGCCAGTAGACCGTCTTCAGCTATAGAAGGCACGTGTTTGGAAACTGTACAACACATACAGTACTTGAAATTGCTTGAATTAGTACCTAATTTGATCATGTACCATGGTTTATAGTAATCTGTCTTCCCTCAGGTGCTACTAGTGCTAAAGTGGCAAAAACTATAGACTCTGGTGCTGGGTTCTTTATTGAAGAGGAGACAGCAGAGGATGAGCAGCAGGAAAAGAGAGTGGTCCAGCAACCAGGTGACCAAAAATGGCATCGCATACATGCAAACAATTGTTTTAAATATCTATTTTAATTAATATTTCATGTAAGTGCTTTAACAAAAAAATGCACGTTTAATAACTGTTACCTGCCCAATAGACATCCTTTTATAATCCTAAGTGACAAAAAAAAATACTAAATATGTGTGTGTTTCAGCGCCAGTGATGGAGCCTGATTATCTGATGTGTGAGGAGTGTCAGAAGCCATTTATGGACTCTTATCTCAGCAACAGTTTTGATTTGTCTGTGTGTGATAAATGCAGGTATGTCATCCATTCAGTACGTGGTCACCGTGGGTTAAAACATGCTGTTAAAACTTGTTACAGAGAGTTTACTGGCTGGTGTTGTTAGTATAATGTAGTTGTTTTTGTCTCAGTATTTCAGTTCCGTTACTTTATTGTGTTTCCTGTGCACCTGCAGTTCAACAAGTGCTCAAAACAAGTACTGTAATGTGTATGCGTAATTCGTTTTATAATTGCATATGTTTGCATAGAGACAATGAAGTGAAGCACAAGCTAATATCTCGCACTGAAGCGAAACAGACTTTCCTTCTGAAGGATTGTGATCTGGATAAGAGGGAGCCACTGCTGCGATTTATCCTGAGGAAAAATCCTCACAATCCACACTGGGGAGACATGAAACTCTACTTAAAGACACAGGTAGGTTCAACATATCCTCAAGCCAGAGCTGTAAATATAACCTTCTTAAACTCAAATCCCTTCTAAGGACAAATGAAATTATTTTTCGTTTGTTTTTGAAAGAAGCTCCTATGATTGCCAAGACAGCATTTATTTATTATCGTAAAGTAATGTAGTGAATAGTATTGTGAAATATTTTTACAACTTAAATGAACTGTGTTCTATTTTAATATATTAAAAAAAAATTTTTTATGAATTGTCAGCATCATTACTCCAGTGTTCAGTGTCACATGATCCTTCAGAAATCATTCTAATATGCTGATTTGGTGCTCAAGTAACATTTCGTATTGTTTTCAATGAAAGCAGATTTTGCTGCTTACTATTTTGGTGGAAACCGTGATAAATTTGTCTGGATTCTTTGATGAATAGAAAATAAAAAAAACAGCATTTATTTGAAATAAAAGTCTTTTGTAAAATGATGTCTTTGCTGTCACTTTTAGTCAATTTAATGTGTCCTTGTCTTTTTTTTATTATTCATGTATTATTTGCAAACATATAACAATAATTACCTTTACTATATTTATAAATTAACTATAAACCCAGAATAATAAATGCTGTAAAACAGATTTCATGTGTGATACCTAATGCATCAAATTAACCAATTGAAAATTGAAGTTTTACTATATCAAGCAACTGTTTTGTGAATTTTTGTATACCATTTTGTATTATTTATTGAATGTTAAGGTGGAAAATCGCTCTCTGGAGGTCTGGGGCAGTGAGGAAGCTCTGGAGGAAGCCAAGGAGAGTAGAGAGGAGAACAGGGAGCTTCAGAAGCAGAAACGCTTTAATAAAAAGGTTAAAGGTATGAAAGCTCTTGGACGGTCAGATTTAAAATGTGCACTAAAATCTTTTTCCTCTTGAAAAAAGGTTGTACACTTAGAGAAATTAAAAGTTTTAAAATTCTCGTGAAACAAAATTATTTTGTGCACCTTCAAATGAAAGAATGAATAAACTGAGACTTAATTTGGTCACAGTGTGGAATTATACATTACTCTCAATCTTCGTCTGGCTTTCAGAGCTGAGGCGGGCGGTAAGGAGCAGTATGTTTAAGAAAGATACCAGTATCCATCAGCATGACTACGGCCCTGAGGAGATTATGGACGAAGAGGAAGATCTCTACAGGAAAGTGTGTCAAACCTGTGGACACGAACTCACTTTTGAGAAAATGTAAATGCGTCTTCAAACTACAGTACAGGGAAGAAGCATGGTCCGGATGCAGGTCAGCGAAGAGTGATCCCGATCACGTTTCTGGTTCTCGACACATTCCCTTGGCTCGAAGTCCAGATACTGTACTAGACTTGATCACAAGAGGGCACTGTAGAACTACCATTTTGAGAAAACTGCAATCAAAATGATAGATGATGTAAGGTTGCGTTTTTGTCGTTTAGGGGAGAGTATACTGTTGAACATGTTCTATATCTGTGAAATGGAGAAGAAAAAATACTAAGGAAATATTACACCCTTTCAACAGTGTATTTAATATTTAGGACCGGACTACCAAAAACCTGCTCTTTCACATGTGATATTATCGTAAAGGACGATGCAAAAGCACTAAACTGGTCCAAAGTTGAGCTTGTAACAGGATCTTGTTTCTCAGTCTCCTACCTCGTAAAGTCCAGTGCCTGTTTGCTCGGCGAGGGATTTTGATGATTCCATACGTAGACTGAGAGATTCTCTCACGGTGTTGTGTTTCAGCCTCTCTGTGACTATTGAAAGTATCCGACAAGGAGCACAAACACACTCTTCGTCCTCACCTTTCATGCCAAGGTTTCTAGATGCTTTTTTGCTGTATTATAAATAATGAATTTAGTAAATGAAATGTTTGTAATAAATTTTTTACAAATTAGAAAATGTTTCTCCACTCTTGTTTACATTTTATTATCTGATGTCTCAATGACCACAAACATGCATGTTATTATTCTTCAGGGACGCATATGATCGGACCAGCGACCACATGCCCACTTTAATCATGGCAAAGCTTGTGTATGTGAGTAAGAGTGAACGTGTGATCGTTCCTTTTGTCATGATGTCCACTAAGGCAGGGTTGCACATGCCTTGCATTGCTGTCATAATTTGTGTTTGCCCTATATCTTGTTAGCTTTTTTGTCTCTATCCCATTTAGGCCACTGTAGAATATGACCAAACGAAGGACACCTCCAGTAATATCCTGTATTTATTTTATGATAACCTTCTAATAATATAATACAAATGTATACATTTATTGTTGTTGTCAATGAAAAAAGTTGTGCTGCCTAATATTTTTGTGTAAACTGTTTTTTCCACGATTCTTTGATGAAATTTATTTGAAATGTATTTTATTTTGTAACAATTTAAAAGTCTTTACCCCAAACTTTTAAATGGTTGTGCATGTGCAGAGCTTGGTTGATTTTCCATTAGCTCTTTCTCATAGCTAGCTGTTACCATAATTTATAAGGCACATGTTCACTGCTACAGACCATACATTTTCCTCCCATTGATTTAATGGCCTGCATATTCTTTTTGTCAGGCTAGGTCAAAACTCATGTGTGAACTATTGACATACTATGCACGCAAAATTATTCAACAGTGTTAAAGTCACAAAAGGGTAATTAATTCATTCCTCAAGCCCTTTTAGTGGGGCATTTTTATTTCTGTTCTCATGCCTAGTGCGTTCTTATGACCTAATTGTGAAGTCTCAGCATAGCAGTTCTGAAATTGAAAACCCTCCACACTTTTATCATCATTCACACTGACTCAACTAATGCACACAGGGACATGAGATGAGCTGTCTACTAAATTGTCCACCTGCAATCACATAAGTACTGTGATAATAGGTCTAAAAGTCTTTTTGTTGCAAATAATAATATATATTATATAGCTTAATATTAGCTAGGAAAAAAAAATACTGATATAAATTGTTAAGATTGCTTAGTGTCTCTGTGCTGCTGATGATGTCCCCGAACCCCTGCTGACCTTTAGGGTCAAAGCAAGGCCGAAAGACCAGCAAAGCATAGCAGAGTGAGAATGAGAAGGACATACCACGCTAATGCCTGTGCTTTGATTAATGGCACTCATGATTTGCCACCTGCTGTTTTATATGGCCCTCTGTGAGTAACTGATCTCGAAGTGCTTGCATGTGTGGTGTCCACATTTTAAATAGCTGCCTAAATTTATCAGCTTTGTAGAGGTCGTTAAAAATTCAGACACTGACAAGTTTGTAAGCAGTTTGTGTTCTGGTGTGAAAACGGCCACTCTGAAGAATTTAATGTAGTCTGTTATATATGCAGCTGTCATAGTGGATCCATCGTTCACCAGTTCGGACTAATGATGTAATGCATGAGATGAGTGCAGGCCCAACTACTCCAT
This sequence comes from Semotilus atromaculatus, assembly GCA_031834385.1. Taxonomy (NCBI): domain Eukaryota; kingdom Metazoa; phylum Chordata; class Actinopteri; order Cypriniformes; family Leuciscidae; genus Semotilus; species Semotilus atromaculatus. The sequence goes on along the minus strand of JAULUF010000023.1, from coordinate 15,466,308 downwards.
ATGCAAATACTTTACATACTTTTAGCAGGTGTCCTAAATAGCCCCGTACCCGGCTCCTCCACGGCTCTGGAGGATAGATTAACCATGGCCGGGGAGGGGTATGTGCTGCCTTTTATTATATTAAATACAAATATAATTTGTTCTATTTCTTTATTTTTAATTAGTAATTTATTAAATTAAATCATTATTTTAAAAGATTTATAAAGCTACATTAAATAAAATAAAAAAGACTGGTTTATGATAGATGTTGTTATATATCTTTTGTGAGCAAATATGGGATATTTAATTGTAATATTTATATATATTTTCATAGTTTTTTTCCCCCCATATGTTTTTATTAAAACGTAAACTGCTCATGTATTCCTCAAAAATGAACAATAGCATTTGTTAATCTTCATGAATGATCTATGAGTACTAATACATTTTCAACATTTCAAATGCATTTTTTTTTTTTTAAGTTGTTCAATGTAGTTTATGATAACATTCATTTATGTTAACAAATTGTTAAACTGTTCTGTAAAGTGTTACCTAGTAGTCTACATAAATATGCAGGACAAATAAAATAACAATTATATATTTTTTTATTAACTGTCATACACAATTATAGGACTTTGACTGAGAAATACTGACATACAGTTATTGAGACCTTCCCAATGTGACATCTAGCCCTGGTCTTTCATAAGTTATTGTAAAGTGTTACCAAAGTTTCAGAATTTAACTGACTCTATTCTCTCCTCATGTTGCAGTTTAAAAATTAGGATTTAGGCAAATATGCTGTTATTAAACTGGATGTCATCTTAGATTTATCGTCTCCTTTCTTATTGGATGCCATGATTTCAGACTGTCATATCCCTCACACCTCTGCAGTTGTTCTTTTCTCTCTTTCTTTGTTGGGTACTGGTTCTCGTGTCTCTTTCCCAGACCCAACTTGCCTTCTGTACGGTTGGCAGCAGGCACTGGCTCTAATACGGGCATGCAGCTGTCGTGGGCCAGAGGCGGACATTGATAACATTCAGTTGACAACAAATGTTTCTATACTCGCGTTATATATGCGGTTATGTGCTTCTAGGAGGCGGTCGCCCACAATAGACCTGTGGCTCTTCTGAGCATAGTGTTTTGCTCTAAGCTTTGAGGGCTATGACATGATGTCTAATAATACCTGTGTAAAGTAGTGGAGAATAGGGTAAGATGTGTCATCCCATTGATCTAGGAAACTACCCACAATTTTTTTTAATTAATAAGTATTAAGGACCCATATATACAGTTGCCTATGATTGAGAGATTAACATGAAATCTTAAACTGATGCACATTGTTTTGACGCAACCGTTTGTGCCTGTTAAAATAAACTTTCTAGACAAAAATAATTTTAAACTAAATGTATCAGAATATATAATAACAAATTTGCTAGTAAATTTCCAATGTATTTTTTCTGACAAAAAATAATTTTAAACTAAATGTATCAGAATATATAATAACAAATTTGCTAGTAAATTTCCTATGTATTTTTTTGTTTTTCAATTTACCCAAAATGTGTCAGATGCTTCAGGGTAAGTTGTGCCAGTGGTTGACCTAATAGTCATAGTTCCTGCATTTAGATACAAATCTTACCAAACTTAATATTAAATATGTGCATGGGAACACAATTTCTTTGAGTAATTTGATAGTTTGCTGTTAGAGAGAATCTTTGGTTTTTCCAAAGAAAGGAGTAACATTTTGATACATTTTGCTGCTTTCCTGAAGACTGTAATAATGTATCTAGTTTGTTCAGTCCACTCAAGAACATTTTTTTTGTTTGTTTAAATACAAATATAATTTGTTGTATTTCATTATTTTTAATTAGTAATTTATTCAATTAAATCATTATTTAAAAGATTTATAAAGCTACATTAAATAAAATAAAAAAATATAAATCCTTCTTAAGACTGGTTTATGATAGATGTTGTTATATATCTTTTGTGAGCAAATATGGGATATTTAATTATAATATTTATATATATTTTTTTTCATAGTTTTTTCCCCCCATATGTTTTATTAAAACGTAAACTGCTCATGTATTCCTCAAAAAGCTAAACTTATCCCTTAACATAACACTGTCACAATTTAATGTCAGCTATGTAGTCATCGTTTAGAATTACGTCATTATCATTACTTGACACATGATTAGCGGTAAGGGGATCATACCTGTGCAGTGAGACTCTCACTCTCTCTCTCTCGCACTCTCTCTCTACTCTCTCTATCGTCGTCTCAGTGTCTCCCTCGCTCACTTTCCCCTCGCGCACAGGTCCAGTTCAGTCACTCGCACACACATACACACACACAAACCTTACTACGGTCCGGTGTCAGAAGCAACACCACTGATCTCCGTGCGGGACGCCGTTAAGAGCAGATGGAGACACTTCAAACGGCCGTCGCGAGCAGAGAGGACACCGGACCGTTGAAAAAGCCGCTGGCAGACACGAAAGAACACTGCAGTGGCGATCACAGCGAAACAAATTATGTAGACCTGGGCAATCCAACGGACATGAAGTCAGACAGCACAAAGACTGTAAAAGTCACGTTCACAGGTGAAGGGAACCAGCTGGCAATATTTAAATGTAAAGGCGATGCATCCATCTCCGGGATTAAGAGTCCTGGAGAGCAAGAGGAGAATGAAAATGCAGACAAAAGTTTATCGAAAGAATGTCACGAGGGAAAGTGCCATTCTGAGAGACTTTATGAAGCGCGCGTTCCACTAATAAATGATTACGTGGACGCGGGGTCGGATGTAAAGACCGAAGATTCAAAATCGGCGTCGTTTGAAACGGAGGAGTTGCAATACACCGACATGTACTTGAACAGTCGCTGCGAATCAAAAGACAGCACGAGCGCAGCAGATGTAGAGGCACACTATATAACGACGCACGAGATCCAGCTAACGGAGTTAGATCACGATGTGGATTACGAGTTTGGTCGCGGATCCTGCTTGGATTTCGAGGATGATAATCTGGTATATTCATTTGTTGACTACGCATCATTTGAAAGTGACGAGACGACCCTCGGTAGAATCCAAAGCAAGTCCAAGAGCAATAAGGTTCCGCCGACTTCACGCGCGGCTAAGTTTTCCGCCAAAGGTGCTCTGGTCAGCACCGAAAGTGAACTTTGCGAATCCGATAAATGTGCCAGCTCGGATGAAGGCGGCGGCGGACAGCTTGGAAATTCGTCGGGACATATTCACCTGTCAATCAAAACGTCTTCGCGCGCGATCAACGACCCTGCCAGTGTTTTAGGTCAGAGGAATGTCCGCTTTCACACAAGACGTGCAGGTGAGCGGAGTCATTATTCATTCAGAAGCTCTGACTCCAAAAGCGAGACCCTGTTTGACCGCTACTTTATCCCGCCCCCGGGTCGCCAGCACCTCGCGAGCAAACAGAGGGGGAAAGACATCAACGAATATTCCAGTGGCGCGTCCAGTTCCGTCAGCGAACTGGATGACGCGGATAAAGAGGTGCGTAATCTCACCGCGCGTTCCTTCCGGAGTTTGGCTTGTCCTTACTTTGATGCCATAAACTTGAGCAGCTCGAGTGAGTCCTCAATGTCAGAACATGGACTGAGTATTAACAAATGGTCCGCTTTCGTCGACTTAAATTACGGCAATTTGACACGTGAGGCGCACAAGAACTCTACGCCTATTTTTGAAGAAAATAAAAGCGCCGAGTGTACAAAAATAAAAGACGTGGTTCAAACCAATATGCATAGTCCTCAAACTAAAATAGTGTCGCTGAAAAATAACTTGAACTCTCAGCAGGCGTCTAAGAAAATAGAGATAAGAAGCAAACCTGGTGAAACCATCACACTGACTGAAACCTTGAACTTCGGCTGTAACGTCGGATCGGGAATACCTGCGCGCGAGAGGCGCGCGAAACGCGCGATGAATGCCATAATTTCACGTTCCACAGCTGATGTTACGGGTACCACGCCAACCAAGGAGGAGTGTGAAGCAGAAAGTCCACTTGGTGAAACCTTGGAAGATGCCCACAAGAAAGCCATCTTCGCCTCTAGTATTTTGAAAAATGTCATTTCCAAGAAAATGCAGTTTGAGCAAGAGCGTAAAATGGAAAGAGGTGAAATAAGCGATACATATTCTGTTTCATCAGTGTGCCCTCACTCTAAAGATTGTAAAGAGACTGTAAAGAGCTTACAAAGACAGACTTCAGAAACTGCATCAGGACACTCTCAAGAGGAACTCGGGGATGCAACAGACCAGCCACAAGAGAACCCAAGTTCCCATGCTGCTGAAATCAATGAGTCACCCTGTGACCCAGAAATTACCTCTAAATTAGACCCTAGCGAACCACTAAAGACTCCTTTGACCCCCAGCCAAAAAAGTGCTTTCAAATCCTGGAAAGATGGAGAGCAGGAAGCACAAGGAGATAGAGAATCTCAGTGTGCACTGGAGGAGGAGGAGACGCTGCTAGACACCTCAATTAGACCTATGATGGAAAGCAGGGAAAGTGTTGAGGGCGAGAGTAGTAATATGATTAAGATGTCTCACTTGTATGTCCCTAGCTCGCAGCTTATGCCTAAGGAAAAGGAAGCTGCTGGGCTTTCATTACATAATCTGAAAGTGACTGGAGATCTTGCAGAGTCAGATGGGGGAGGGTGTGGAAAACTGAGCTCTGGCCAGCTCCCTTGCTCAGCGGACACAGACCAAACCTCACAGTGTCAAAAAGTTCCCGAAATCAAAATACACCTTCGAAGTGTCAAAGAAAACAAAAGCGATCAGTTTAATATCACCAGTTTGTTAACACCTAATATCCATCACATTGCCAGCACTAAAAAGGCAACAAGCGAATCTAAAAGCCATTTGTTGACCATATCAGACAGAGTACCACATTTTATGGTAAGGGATATTAGAGATAGTAAATGTAAGTTCCAGACTCCTATTCATCAGGTTAGGGATGTGCGCAAATTGGTAAAAAGCTCATATCGGTTTGTAGCAATAGAAAATGCTTGCGCTTCTTCAGGGACGGCATCCACAGCATTACGAGAGGAGAGCAAACCTGTTAATAGGGGACCTGACAAAAAAACATTTCCTACACCAATGGTAATAAAATGCCAGTCTGTGAACACAAACATTGCCACAAAACCCTCTGAGCCTGTTAACAATGGCAAGAGTGTGGCTGAAACATCAAGATTATCCCTAAATCTCTCCTCTGAGTGGGCTGCTAAAAGTGCCTTACCCAGAGTGCCATGCGCTAAGCAGCCTCTCACTGAACAGCCAGAGTTTAGCTTAAAAATCGACGCTAAAGCGGCAAAACAAAAATCAGAAAAAGCAACAGACATCAGCGAGAAGAAACCAGAGTCGAAGGTTTCAAATCAAATAGCGCTTGAAAAGTTAAAGGCAGCTGTGAAAACTATGGAGCAGCTATATGTTTTCGATAGGAACGAATGGAAGCGCAAAACGCAAGCGCCGCGACCAATCACAGACAGCCACGTGCTGTCGCTCATCACACGAGAGGAGCAAGGAGTCACGACCAAAACGGACTTTGAGAACGAATTTGGGAAAGCGGACACTAGCTCGCAGCTGCACGCTGAAAAGTTGACCACCGGCACTCAAAGTTGCGTCGATGAGGATAAAGTATGTATGCCAACAAGTTCTCGTGGTCAGGAACAAGCTAAATCAGCTAAATCAGTAGCCCAAAGGACAGAGTCTTTCAGTGACAAGTGCGTATTTAGTCTAGGCAGTAACCTCAAAGCACCTAACCGTATAAACACAGTGAATGATAGCGCTCAACAAATGTTTTCTAGTAGAAACTATACATTTAAATCTCATAAAGCACCTTTGTCTGTGAAAATCTGTCCTTCTAAATCAAAAAGTGAGGAAAAGCACCAGAAAGAGCACCAGCAGCCAGACTCTGACAATTACTTAACAATCCCTGTTAAAGCTCACGCTTCAGATTCAAAACCCTCACACGCATTTGGCTCCAGCCAGTCTCACCCAAAACCTTCCCATCAGCCCCTGCAACGCTCACCTATTGTAATGGAGTCTTGGTCTCCTGAAAGTCCGACGGCCATGATTTTTCACCACGCCGTGCCCCTTCCGGCTGTACCTGCCGCTCAGCCCCAGCTACTCTGCCTCACACCCCCCGCAGACATCTCACCTGCTCACATCCAGCGCAAGCTGCTGCTGGACCCCACCACAGGCCAGTACTACTTAGTGGACACGCCTGTGCCCATGCAGCCAGCCGCCCAGCGGTTTTACCATCCTGAGAGTGGACAGTACTTGGACATTCCTTTATCACTCACGCCAGTGCCTGTGTCAGTCTCGCCGGTCGCCCTCGGTCCTGCCGCGGCAGCCTATCCCCCCACATACTTGGTCTACCCCTCGACCCTGCTGCCGCCCCACCCGCACCCGGCCCCCCAGTCCCGCTCGTCCACCTGCTCAGAGGCCGAGGATGCGGTCGAGACGGGCAGCATGTATCTGGTACCCCCAGGCACCGCAGTACCCAGCAGTACCACCAAACCTGTCATCAGTATTACATCACAGCAAGGTGCCCGTATTGTTGCTCCTCCCTCCTTTGACGGCACAACCATGAGCTTTGTGGTGGAGCATCGATAACAGAAGGTAAGTAACCACTGCATGGCTGTGTGTGTGTGTGTGTGTGTGTGCACAGTAAAAAAAAAAAATGAATGTCAATATCAAATAAAGTAACACTTCTTTAAAAGAAATAATGCCTTCTCGGAAGCCTACCAAAAAGTCTACAATGATAAAGTAATCAATTTGATGTTGAAAATTAAGACAAAAAGTAGCAAAGCTTTTTTACAAAAATAAGTTTTAAATGACAAAATAATTAATTTGCTGTTAAAAAGTTAAGACAAAAAGTATTTGGACACTTTCTTAAACATAATTAATGTGATGACCTACACCATGGGCATTGACTTCATTTACTAAAACATAAATGTGATTCTAAAATGCAGTTTTATATTTTGTTGCACTTTAATTCATACATTTTCAAGTGTGGGCAAAAAACTAAAAAAAGGGCCATGCCAAAAGGCCAAAACCGTTCTTTTAATGGTCTTAACCATTTTAATCACAAATCAGTCAGGAAATTAGCAAGAATTTAACAGGTACTAGATAAAGTAACTTAGCACGGAATAGCCTTCCCCTTTTTACAGGAAGAAGACTCAGTGTTGTTCCACTCAATGTTAATGTTTTCAAAACAGTTCATGAGTAGTTGAATCGGAAAAATGTCTCCCAGTTGGTTTGAGTTTAATGTGAGACCAAATATTCACTATAGGGTTCAAATATGGACTCTGACCAGGCCAAAACATGAGCCTGATGGACTTGTTCACAAGACTTTTCTTGTCTTTGCAATTTGGGCAGGAACATTGTCTTGTTGAAAAATATAATTTTGACCCATACAATGTATTGTTGGCTATTGCCACAAACATACCCGTGCTACTTGTGACTGGTTTTGTGATTCAGGGTCACAATATATTTAGGCCTATGGACAGATAAAAATGATATGTAGCAATATTGTGTAAAAAACTGAATGTGAAGGAAATTCATTCATTTTACTTAATGTAGCCTATGTGCATGAGTAAAAGTTGAGCCTTGTTGGATATTTTTTCAGGTTTCTATGTTTTTAATGATTTTTCAGTCTGTGAGATTTACTGACATTTACATTATCACCAGTAACACATTAGATTGGATTTTCCCTCTTGAATCAAAGCAGCTTGACAAAGGATAGTACAAGTAAGCAAAATAAAGGCAAGTGAGTGGCAAGTGAATAACTTTTCCATTAACTTGATTTTGCAAATGACAATGTGTCAGTGTTGACGTCATTTAAAAAAAAGATTTTTCTAAGGTTTTTTTTATGATGCACATCGACAAAATCATAGAAATACCAAACACTGGCAACTATTGCTGGCACTTGACAGTATGCATGTGTGAGTGTGAGCTGGAGCGTGTGTAGCTGCATGTCTGTGTGTGTGGAAAGGTCAGCGGGCGAGTAAAGTATTTGTTGTGCTGAGGCAGTAGGATGACAGCTGCTGGGGCCGATCAGAGGGCCTACTCGCTGCAGCAGGGTCAAACCTTTTTATAGAGAGAGACAGAGAGAGAGGGACCTTCGTATGTGAACTTTTGAGATCCTACAGTTTGCTGAATTACTGGCTGCAACGATGAAAGCAATACGTTCATCGACTACCTATTGGACATCTATATTTTCATTCACAATTTCACTCTTCTTTTGTTTTGTGGCATTCTATTTGCATTATGCTGCATGGTGTACAGTAGTATACAGTATATAAAATGTGATGATAGCATGTCATCTATGGGTGTTTCTTCAATTATAAACACCTTTGTGTCTAAGGGGTTGCTTTAACAGTCATTTTAATCACAACTAACAAGTTTTTTTCTTTTTTTCTGGATGACATTTCTTTAAAATAGAAAAATCTAAATAAATATAATTTGTGAAAGGATATAGCTGTAATTTTAAAATAGAAAAATCTAAATAAATATAATTTGCGAAAGGATATAGCTGTAATTTTGTCAAATTATGCAAAAAGGGGAAACTATTATTTAACTGTCTACATAAAATTCTAGCTAAAAAATCAACATATAAGAAAGAGTATTTTTATTGGATTTTTAAACAAAAAAAAAATCGCAATAAATTAAACGCGTTAATTAAATTAAACTTTAGATTTACATTTGTTGGTTAAAAAAACCTGATACCATTCTAAATTAATTCAGAATGTATGTCCACTGTTGGACATTGTTACCAAATGAAATTCAATAAGAACAGTTCTAATTTATTTGATAAAACTCCACTGGACCGAAAGTGTGCACAGTTAAAGAAACACTTAAATATGTGTAAGCTATTAGATAGATTTTTATCTTTTTTTCATTGATATTTATTGTTTCTTTGATTAGTCTATTCTCTTCTTTTCCTTCTCAGGATGGTCTTTGTCTGTCTGTCGGAGTTTGTCCTCCTCCCACTTCATCAAAAAGAATTCCTTAGAAATGTTTCAGTTTCCCACATGTCTTCATCAATTCCTGGTGTTGCCTCCTGATCTGTGACTTTTGTAACTTTCAAAAGCTAAAGATGAAACATTTTGAAGCAGTTTTTTCAAACTTATGTAACATTTGCTGTAGTCTCTAGACTTTTTGAGGCAACAAATTTTTTTTTTTTTTGCCCATCCAGCCTTCTTGAAGCGGCGCATAATAAGGGAAGATGTTGCTTTTCCAGTTTTCATTTTATTGTATAAAGTGTTTGTATTTTTATATTTTTATGGACTCCTTTTTACCTACCCGTAGTAGGTAGCAAGTTCTGATTGAGTAAAGCATGGCTTGTGTGAAAGAGAGAGAAACAGAGATCGAGAAAGAGAAATGTAGTGTGTGGTGTCCATGTTGTGTGTGTGTGTGTGTGAGAGAAAGAGAGAGAGACGGAACAAACAGTGTGACTGTTTCCTCTTACTGTGATGAGAATTATGGTTATAGCAATGGATCATTGGAGGGTTCTGTATATGTGTCATTGTGCTATAATCATGCTGTTATAATCAAACTGAAAACTTTGTACTTTTAAAAAGTAATTCACTATTGTCTCAATTACCTCAGTTTGCAGTGCAGGCATGTCGCTATCTCATGGTATTTTGCCTCCACAGTATTATAATCCTTTTGCTTTTGTTCTGTTTTACCCTTCTTTTCCATCATCTTGTCCTCCCTGTTCATTTTCTTTTTGTCTATTTTGTTACATTGATCATGTATTAAAGGTATATGGATCTGCTGGCCAATCTATGTACCACTTTTAGAAGGAGAGCATTGTTATTTTTGTCAGTGTTAAATATCTTTATAAATGTGATATTTAAATTAATTCCATAAAGATGATGACGCTTGGTTTAAATTTAATATAATAATCAAAAATTAAAACTAAACATTCTGTTCCATCATCAGAGTTGCTACCACTTAAAAACATTTACCTTTATAAAATTATGGAAAAGTATTAGACGCATAAGTCTATTATTAAATCAGAACACAAATATGGACACATGCTTAAATTATAATACTTATTTGATATTTATTGTCAGATTATGGTACTAATTTATGATACATTCTTGCTGAAGAGTATTTTGAAAGTTTATAAAGTAAAGTATTTGAATGGCTCTTCATTTAGTGGAACATGTACGTCATTGCACTATTAAAATCACTTATACGACTAGTTCCAGTGATGTTAATAGTGCGCGAGTAACATTGGAGGAATCTATTGGCCCACTCAGCTGCCTTTTGTAAGGCAGTTAAAAAGATCACCTAGCCGTTGGATGTTCTGTTAAAGGTTGAGAGTTAAAAACCATTCAAACAAATTTTTTGCTGCCTTAAATTTTTAAGTACAATCAACTTGGATTCAACAAGTCATTTCAACTTAAATTACATTAAATTGACTTAAAAATGTGTTGAATCTTGTATAATTTACCATATAACTTATTGATCGTATCATTTTTGGTGTGGGTGGCATTTTATAATTTTGTTTTGATTTGCACTGTATATGCATTCAAAACAAATAATACTTTTTATAGGGGAATGCATGAAAGTCATGTGCTTTTAGGCTATATTTAAAAAGTTTTGTCAGTTAAAATGTGCTTTATGTGGTAGCCTATTATCTAAATATCATCTAAAACTGTTTTTATTAAAGTCAAAAATATGAAATTGATCTTAAGGTAACAATTGCTACCACTTCTTACAGTCAAGAAAGCAATAGCTTATGTGAAAGTGGTATCATCTTGAATGGTTTTATTGAAGTAAAAAATATGAAATTGATCTTTAAGGTAACAATTGGTGACAATTTAATAAGTAGGCTATATTTTAATGTGTCCACGATCATTTCTGGCACCTGTCCTGACAGAATGATGGTGATGGTCATTTTATGATGGTGGTCACTATTCCCTCGCGGATTTGATGTACTACATCATGTACCCTTTCTCACACCCTCGTGTAGTGCTGTTGACCTCAAAAGGCCTTAAATCTTCAACAGAAACAGATAGTTGTTGTGGGGCCCGTTTGATTTACACAGCTGGCGGAGGGTCATTTGACCTGATGCCAGCGTGCTAGGTAAGTTTTCCGTGGGCTCCTGAAACTTCACCCGCCAGAGGCATTAGCTCGAGCTGACAGTTTGTGCGTTTGTTTACGCGGTCGCCATGGCAGCAGCGCCAGTGACAGACACGCACGCTCAGCTGCTGTTCTCCGCGCGATAGGAATGTCCGCGAGAGCGCAGTTGTTGGTTCTCAGTTGCCAGCCGCCCCCAAGCGGAACTCCAAGTGTTATTCAAAACGTTTGACCTGCAACAGTTGCGTGTGTTCATAACAAGAAGTGATCTTTCGTAAAAAGCACTTATTATCTTTGTTGTGCACACTTATCGGCATTTAATAATTGAAGGTCAGATAAAAACGGAATGGGAGTTAGGCTATTAGTTTGTACTTTGGGCATTTACACTCTTAAAAAATAAAGGCTATGTATGTTTATTGCCATTTATGAGCCCATAAAGAACCTTTAGCATCCATAGAACCTTTGCATTGCACCAATATATATTTTTTTAAAGGTTCTTTAGATTTTTAAAATCTTCACACTACGATTGTTTATTTGATTTGATTAACTGTTCACTGAAAGGTTCTTTGTGGAACTAAAATTGTTTCTTCAAAAAACCTTTTAGAAACTTTATTTTTAAGAGTGTAAATGCTTAAAAATTATCATTTTTAACGTTTATTCATCCAGAATGTAGGCTAGGCTACATCTAAATTTTCATATTTACATGGTTTTGTTGAATAACACTCGCTCTCATACAGTTCATTGCCAGCATGGCCAATAAAAAGTATTGATTGTATAGACACAATCTGAGAAGTAATTGAATTCAATAAAAAAATATTAGATGGTAAGCTGAGCTGAGGCATGTTGTCTGCAGGCTTGGGAGGGTTACTTTAAAAATGTATTCCGTTACAGTTACAAATTACTTCATAAAAAAAGTATTCAGTTACATAATCCAAGTACCACAATATGAAAGTAATGTAACTGATTACTTTTGGATTACTTCAAGGACAGATATTATTTTAAAAAAACAACAACTTTTATTTATTAAGAATTTCACAGCCCTGAATAAATATTTATTTAAAGGACTATACAGACATCTAGTGGTCTGTATAGTAATACATATTATTTTGTTTTATTTTTAACTAACCTGTAAGCTACAAGGAAATAATAAAAACAGAACATTTAAAAATTCTACACAATCTACATATTAGTTTATTTTAAAATAGGCCTACATGTTGACTAAAGCCGTGATCTTTCTTAATTTGCCTGTCTGGACTTGGGCCGTTGGCAGTGGGAGTTCCCCTACGTGACCTAGCAGCGAACATCGCGTTTAGTGAGAATAGATTATGAAAATACATTTTAGGTGCCATGTTGTTGGCATTTTCTTCTTTAAAAACAAAAAAGCAGCGGAATTTCCAAGAAATTAAAGCATTTTTACCCGTGGGCAGCATCGTTTCTAGCAGCAGTGATTCAATCCGTGTCTGAGGAGATTGTTGTAGACTAGAGAGCTGTTATTTTGCGCATGCACCAGCGGGTGGCACACGAGTCGTGTCGTGTCTCATTAATCAAGCAACGCTTAATATAGTGTTATTATGCCAAAATACAGATTTATTTAGTTTTAAATGAAACCATTGTAATCCTGAAAGTATCCCCCCTTTTTTCAAAAAGTAACTATAATCTGATTACTACGTGTTTTGACGTAACTGTAACGAATTAAAAAATTTTGTATCCTGATTACATAACGCCGTTAACGTTACATGTATTCGGTTACTCCCCAACCCTGGTTGTCTGTTTAAAAAGGAGGCAAGTCCCTAAATATATCCCACCTATACTGTTAGGTATATAAGGTAAGGTAGGCAATTTTTGGAGTGGCTAGCAATAGCAAGCTAGCTTTGAAAGCATAAGATCCCACACTCCCTTCAGAGCGTCTCCAAAACCACCTTAAAAACACATGACGCACACAGCAGAGTTTGCAAAGTGTCACGACGGCGTTAAACTTCTTCATGTCTCAAAGCACATAACATTACAATAATAGTGAACAGAAACTACTTAAAGAGCACTGACCTATAGGACCACCTGACTGCTGCAGATTCATTTTGGCGTTGGTAGTGTTGCCATTGAAAGGCATAAATTCGAGTCACAAACCGCTCAGAGTATGACGTCACAGGTTTCCATCTCTTCCAAATTACAGGTGTTATTATGGCGGGAACTCAGCATAAGCGCATTGTTTTGTAAAAGGGGCTGCTGTTTTGGTTTCGGTGCTCGGTGACTGATGTCTGTATAACTCTGCATAGCATGAAACGTGCTGATGATGTGTGATGTCTACACTGTAAAAATTAATTTTGATGATTTGTTATCACAACTTTTTACATTTGGTCAAATCAACTTAGATAATTAATGTAGTTCAGATAACATAATATTTAGAGTTTCTATTTATTAAACCAATCTCCTTTGCTGTATTAACTCAAAATTTTCATTTCAATGAACTCAAAATTTTAAGGCAACCAGATAACTTTTTTTTTACAGTGAATATGCGAGTAGGGTGCTTTGAGGTATGATAATACATACGCTGACTGGCAGGTAGGACATTGTATTGATTGGATGAACATTTTATGGTCCTACGCCTTCCACAGACGAGACATATACATATTAATACATTTAGACCCACTTAACTTAGTGATGGCTATCAGAATGTGAAGAGACTTTCAACCAGCATAAATAAAAAAAATCTAGAACAAATTGCATACACTGCCTTTAACTTTCTGTTTCAGTAGATATAGAAAATTTCAGCTTAAGACAAGCTATTTATATTTACTTTGTACTTGTTCTATGTTCTCAGTACTATTAACAAGATATGTCAACTTCACTTCTTTTTAGCAATCTGTCTACCACTTCCCAAAGTTTAATGTACTGTATAATGCTGTACATAGGTTTATTCAAAGCCATGTTTTAAAAAATAAATTCAGATATAAGCTATCAAGTTAATTAGTCTGCATTTATCCTAATTTTAGCTTAATGAAGCCTCGGTAGACAATATATTCTATACAAAGGATTGACACTGAACGTACTAATAGTTAAAGATCTATTCATTATTAAAAGTTACACTTTCAATGATATTAACACCAAAAAGATGACAAAGAAAATCCAAAAAAAGACTTTATTCATGGTTGATTATCTTCCCATGTACAAGACTGCCATAAATATTCTCAAGAATGTAAACATCTGGTGTAATCATGGAAACCAGACAGCGTGAACTGCCTGTGGAGGGATGAAGTGTGTCAGAAAGCCCTCTGATTAAATAAATAACACAGTTGCGCCTCAAATACACAGTCCTGTTATAATGCTATAATGTTACAATTTATAAATATCTAACTTTTGCTTTTAGGGGTTGAATAATTCTTTCACATGATGAGAGTGCCATTGGTTATCCTGACAACATTTTTATACATTCCTCACATTTATAAAAATGGACAAAAAACATTAATTGAATTTGTGCTGATCATTCTTAAATGTATGAAACAGGGCTGGACAAATTGTAAGGACTTTAATATACTCTTAAAAATAAAGGTTCTTTATGCCAATCAATGGTTCAAATAACATCCAAGGAAACTTTTTTTTTTTTTTTTGCTGCACAAAATGTTCTTTAGAGTGGAAAGGGTTTATTTAGATCAATAAAGGAATAGAAAATTCTGTCACTAATTACTCAACCTCATGTTGTTCCAAACCCGTAAGACTCTCGTTCACCTTCGGGACACAAATGAAGATTTCTGTCCCTCCATTGACAGACTATGCAACTACCACTTTGACATTTCAAAAAGTTCATAAAGAGATTGTAAAACTAATCCATTTGAATTGAGCGGTTTAGTCCAAATTCTCTGAAGAGCTTGTTCGCTTTATCTGATGAACAAATTTAATTCAGGCTTTTATTCACAGATAGACATTCATCAACTTCAACATCAGTTGTGGTAAATGGAAGCTCAAGCATCTTCACTTGACGTGCGAGAACCAGTGAGGTTTGGACTTTTCCAGCATCAAAGTGTTAGCTGGAGGGACAGAAATCTCTCAGATTTCATCAAAAAGATTTTCATTTGTGTTCCGAAGATGAACGAAAGTCTTACAGTATTGGAACGGAGTAATAAATGACAGAATTTTCCTTTTTGGGTGAACTACCCCTTTAAAATGCTCTTCACGGTAATAAAAAAATGGTTCTTTTAAGAACTGTTTACTGAAAAGTTCTTTGGCAAAGCCAAAATGGTTCTTCTATGGCAACAATGCGCAAAACACCTTTTGGAACCTTCATTTTTAAGTGTCCACGTGTCCAACAGGTTTTAGCACATACAGTCACAGCAAAACATACTTGTACAGAGTGGTTGTCTGTGTGAAAACCTTTTACATTTGCTATAGTTAAAGGATCCAGTGCGGTCCCAGCTGGTCTACCAGGCCTGCTCAAAGACTTTCTTGCACATGTTAGAGTTCTCCTGGTGTAGAGGAAACTCTGAGCCTGGCACCAGCTGATCTCGGCTTCTCTTTGAGGAGAAAGTCTGTCCTGAAGGCAGCTTCTCCTGCTTGGACACCATCTCTCTAGAGTGCATCAGAAGCAAAACAGGTTAGTTGTGTTCATTTAACACATTTTAAAATGTTATATGATTGCAACCTAGAATCTGATATGTTGATAGATACCTGAAGGGGAAAGTGGTTTTGTCCATCCGCATGCAGACGAGGAAGGGGTACTCGGAGAACTGCACAGTAGTGATGAAGTCCAGGGTGGCTTCTGTCTCGAAAGCTACTTCCACTCCCGCGCTTGCAAAGTCCATATCCACTGTCACGTTTCCAATGACGACCAGAGCTCCCCTGCACACAATGTCAAGGATGAGCTTAGCAAGAACACTAAAAACTCTAAAGGCCTGTTCACACCAAGAACGATAACTATATTAGCATCTACACCAACGAACGACAACGCTCTGTTTATGATAAGTGCGTGCTGCAGTTTTGTCGTTGTTTCTTTGTGCCATTATTGTTATAGTTGTGGTGTGGACTCTGCTATTTTCTTTTATATTTAGGATGGTTTTTAGAACTATATCTTTATCGTTATAGTTATCGTCCTTGGTGTGAGCAAACCTTAAGAAACCACACAGTAAAACATTTTTTTTTTTTTAAGCTTACTCCACTATTCTAAAAGCTTCCAGGGACAGTAATGCGTCTCTGTGCAGATTTTCTATTTTTATTAATTAATTCATTAAAAAGATTTTTTTTTTGAACCAACAAGCAGAGTACAATTGTTCAAATATGATTTTTTTTTGGTTCAGTCCCATTTACTCTCTTCCTAGTAGTTTGTTTGCCAGTTTAATTTAGGCATGATGCATGTATATTCCTGATAAGAAACATAATAATAAACTTAAAATACATTTAAACTTATTTGTTAACTAAAACTAGAGCTATTAAGATTATATATAACTATTTTCATTAATCGAAATAAAGCCAAAATAAAATAAAATAAAATATACATATTAGATTAAATAAAAAACGTAAAAATAAGAAATCTTGGCTTGGCAGCAAACGGAAATAAAATAAGTTTAAAATAAGTCTTTTTTTATAAAAAAAAGAAATGACAAAAACACTAAACAAAATGACTAAAACTGAAAATATGAATGCTATAATAGTATATAAATAGTACTAAAATAACAACTAAATTATTATAGTTACAAAATTAGAGTTTAGAAAATAACACCTGACCCTTAGGGTCATACCTTTGGATGTGCACAACTTGATTTTCCTGTATCTCAGCTGTATTTTATGTAACATCTCATTCTTCCTACAGCACATGCCACATCAGCGAACAATTTGTGATAGAGATTTATTGCCTCGGTCTCTGCTGAGTCAGTTTTGGTGTTTGGGCTCACATATCACATGAGACAGTCTGGCTCCATGCTTTCAACCTCCACCTTAAATGATCTGTTGAACATGGCCGCCCAGTGCCCGTGATGAGTGGGCTGATTGGAGGCATGCTAATCTTGTGCGCCCGAGAGAGCTGTGGTTTATTTCGTTTCTAAACATAACCCGCTTGTGTCTGACTATGTGTGTCTGTGTGCGTAACTATCTTTCTATCGGTTTCCCCGCTTCAGTGTGCCCACACGCACATGTGTTTACGTATTAGGTTGTCTGTCTGTCAGTGAGTCTTTGTCTGTCTACTTGTGTGTGTGTGTGTGTGCTTTCAGAGAAGGTAAAGCTTGCCTCCCTGATCCATACACCTGCCCCTGCCTGTCCTGAGGGCTGGCAGATGTAGAAAAGCAGATGTCACCCAGAAATACCCATCATGAAACAAAGAACAGCAAACCCGCAGCACTAAATGTAAGGTAAAAAAGAGACATTTCCTCATACAGTAAGAACTTGGGAGTATTTTGTCTTAAACAACATGGAATCAGTTCAAATGTAAAGATGGTGAAATATCTGAATCTGTCCCTGAGAGCATTTGGTTTCTCACAATCGATATCATAACCTAATTTTACCCTCAACCCCTGATCTTTAACTCCTACCACAGCATCTTTCCATTGCCCTCATTTTCCGCCTGTCTCATTTTAGCCAAGTTGCCATTGCTTGCATCCACAAACTAACAGTAAGCAAGCAGGTGCAGTTGTGGCTAAAGATGTGGATTAGCATCGAATCTCTCTGAAGGATTAAGGATGTTATAATAAGATGCACCGGCATCATATTTACTGTCATTCGAAAAACCGAGTGAAGAAAAACATCTGGCAATGACTTCTAAGCAAAGTAAGCTTTTGATTTTATCAAAACCAACTTTGCATCCAAAGCAAACTAGGGTGAAATGTCTTACATAAGGTCATCATAGGTTGTTGACCCATGTGGGGTTCATTTTAATCAGAGCACGGATCTTCATCTGAATGCACAACACTGACTAGTCCCATTCAAGGATGTAGTTTAAAAAGAAGAAATTCACCTGTTGTTGACGCTCGTCTTGGACTCTCTGTACCATAAGCTGAACTCCATCCCTCCAGAGATATCGATGGCCAGACTGCCTTGGAACTCAGCACTGGCTCTTAGACCAGACTGAAGAGGAATCACCTTCAAAGAAAGTGAGAACGTACAAAAATATTACTTTGAGGTCCGGTTTCACAGACAGGGCTTAGATTGAGCCAGAATTAGGCCTTAGTTCAATTTAAGTGGCATTTATAAATGTGCCTTAGAAACAAAAAAAACATTACTGGTGTGCATCTTGAAACAAAACAATTGCACTGACATATTTTAAGATATGCTTTCAGTTAAAACAGCTCAAACATGAATTTTGGTCCAGGAATAGTTTAAGCCTTGTCTGTGAAACCAGGGGGTTAGTAACATATTTTTATACATTGCATGTTTATAGTATGTTAAGATTTTTTTTAACATCATACACTGGTCATAACGTTTGGGGTCAGAAAGATTTTTTTAATCATTTTGAAAGATTTACCAAGGCTGCATTTATTTGATCACAGTAAAAACAGTAATATTGGGAAGTATTATTGCAAATTAAAAAAACTATTTTCTATTTTAATATATTTAAAATGAAATTTTTTTCCTGTATTGGCAAAGCTGAATTTTCAGCAGCATTACTCCAGTGTCTTCAGGGTAACATGATCCTCCAGAAATAATTTTAAGAAATACTTCTTATTTTGATCAATGTTTAAGACATTTGTGGTGCCTAATATTTTTAGTATTCTTTGATAAATAGAAAGTTCTAAATCATTTATTTGAAAGACTTTATTTGTAGCTCAAACAGTGTAGAGCGTTGGCGCTTGCAACGCCAAGATCATGGGTTCGATTCCCAGGGAAAGCAAGAACTGATAAGATTGTAAATGTGTACCGTGAAATGCAATGAAAGTCACTTTGGATAAAAGCGTCTGCCAAAATGCATACATGTAAAAATGCTAATTTATTTGAAATAGAATTGTTCTGTAACAATGTAAAAGTCTTTACTATCACTTTAAAAAAACATCTTACTGACTCCAAATTCTTGAATTTAGTGTATATATATATATATTATATATATATGCTGGAAATTACATAGTTATAATATAGACACACTTTCAAACCACGCTAACTAGGTGTTTCAAATCATTTCCATCATTCACTTTCAGAATGCAGCACTGGCCCCGTAATCTGTCCCACAAATGTCACACACTGCCCCCAGGCTGTCAGGCAATGCTAATTGATTGCAGAACATCTGCTGCATGTGTCAGATCTACTATGAAGTGTGATGAGTCAAGCGTCTCTTCTGTACGTGCATATTAAGCTGAATGTCATACCTGTGAGTGGTCTGTCAGCAGAATAAGGCCCTTCACCACATTGATCGGATCTCCAGACATAGAGAACATCTTGGACATCAGGTCACTGTAGCCCTTGAAGAAGGTCACTGGGCGGAGCTGAACATCGAACAGAAGAGCAGACATGCCAGCAAAAGACTCCAGTTCTTCTTCTCCTTCATCCGCCGTGGCTGCAATTAGAGACTCCAGACCTTGTGCTTCAATTGTCACCTGAAAATCAGAATGCAGGCACAAAGCACAGGTGAATATCAGCACACACAATGCATGTTAATGGCATATGCTGTACAGCAATATGTTATGGTAATGATGACAGTACCTGGAGGCCATGAAGGAGGGCACTGTTGCTCTGACCATAAATGTTCATGTTGCTTCTCCTCAATACACCTGAGCCAGAGTACAGGATGTCCAAATTGTAGGTGCAAGTTACATCAGCAGTTCCTGTTGAAATAAATGATATATACTACAGACACTGCTACAAGACACAAACAACAAGATGTTTAGAATTAATTTTTCTTCAAACAATGTGCTAGGTTGTTCTAGGTGGTCGCTAGGCGGTCTGTAAGTTTTTTGTTAAATAAATACTTTTTAACACTTTTTTTAAGCTGCTTTAATTGATCAAAAGTGACTGTAAAGACATTTATAATGTTATATTTATATTCAAAATAAATGAAATGAACCTTTTGACCTTTCAATTAATACAAAAGCTCAACACTGATTACAATAAGTGGCTTATGTTTCTTGAGCAGCAAATCAGCACATTAGAATGATTCCTGAAGGATCATGTGACACTGAAGACTGGAGTAATGATGCTGAAAATACAGATTTGCCATCACAGGAATAAATTACATAGAATAGAAAATAGTTATTTAAAATTGTAATTATATTTAACAATATTACTGTTTTTATTGTATTTTTTAACAAAGAAATCTAGCCTTGGTAACCATAAGAGACTTTCAAAAACATTAAATGACCCCAAACCTTTAATCAGTAGTGTATATCAATATGTATATATTAATGTAACAGGTATTTATTTATATTTTTTCCACTGTTTTATCACCCACCAGGCAAAATCCTTTCATTATAGCATTTTAAAACAATAAACATGTTATTGTACTGAGGTTATTTCTTCTAAATCATGTTTTATAAAACACATTTTTATCACAGTGTGAAAGAATGTAATGAAATATCTTTTAGATTATATATTTGCAATACTAAGTACAAAAGATGTCACTGGGGTGATACCATTTCAAAAGATACTAATATGTACTATTTACGTACTAACTACTATGCACACTTTAGGTGTTAATATGTACATTTAGGCCCGGTTTCATAGAAAGGGCTTAGATTAAGCCAGGATTAGGCCTTAGTTAAATTAGGACATTTAAGTAGCGTTTATAAATGTGCCTAAGAAAAAAAACATTACTGGTTTGCATCTTGAGACAAAACAATGGCGCTGATATGTTTTAAGATATGTCAGTGCAAGTTGCTTTCAGCTAAAACATGGTTAATAAGTTATTGTATTGTATAATATATAATAAAATATAATAAAGAAATATTAATAAAATAATAAGTTAAAGACATGTATTTCAATTAAAAATGGACTGGGAAACCTTTAAGGGGTAAATAAAGTACAAAGATGAAAGGTCACCACCTCAGTGACAGTTTTTGTACCTTTGTTTCTGAGAGTGATGCAGACTTTGTGTCAGGTATCATTATATATAATGGTGTCATAGATTTAAGTTTAAAGGTTAGGAGCGGGTAACGATGAGCTCACTTACGTGCCATGAATCCTGAAAAAGCAGATGATGACCCAGCCTTCGAGAATCTGTCATAGTTGTGGGAAACCATGTCCTTCATCACTTGTTGTACCAATTTACTGCAAACCGGACATATGACTTTTATCACACAAGTGCCACCCAGCGCCAGAGACAATCATTAAGAATAAAATATTTGTTCGTTTAGAATTTGAAGAATGCGATTAGTAAAAGTGAGACCCACCAGGCCGGCATCTCGAAGCGCAATATGTCCTGGACTTTAGACAGCATGTATTTGTTCATCTCATGCGGCAGGTGTCCGATGGACAGCAGAACGTTCTTCACCTCCATATAGGATGGACTACTGCTCATAATCACATCAGCTGCCGCGGCACGAACGTTCTTCTCATAAACACGCTGGTTCTGGTGGTATATGCGGTTCACTGTCTTTTTCACCTGTGGAAAAGGAGTGTTAAATGTTTTGAAGAGTAGTTGTGTGCCCCTCTAGATAGGCTGATGGGGGATTGATGATGTACCTCTGGTGTGATAAGCTTAGGGTCGAATCTCTGCAGCGCTGTGATGGCAATGGTGCTATACGCTCCCACCTCCGACTCAGCATATTTGGCAAGGAGAGGAACACTCTCCGGTAGAAGAGCGTTCTTCAACGCTAGCAGGTACATCTGAACCTCAGACTCCACCTGAGTGCTGTCAGGCCCTGCCAACAGCAGCTCTTTCACCTTCAGCACGGTCTGCACATCGAACACAAGACAAACACACTCAGTTACTGAAAGATTAACATGCTGATTTAGATTCTAATGCGGTTTAAGGAAGTAAATGTTGCTGAGAGTGCTATATTGTTATTTGTAGCAGAAAGCATAACCAAATTATTTTATATACTTAGATTAGATACGTAATACATTCATATATTTTTTGTCCACTTATATGAATCATATGTGAACAATCATGCGTATGTAGATTAAATTGCAATTTATAAATATGACTTGGTTTCACTTTATTTGGATGGTCCCTTTAACACATTCTGTTGACTATAAGTAATGTTGCTCCTACATGTCTACTAACTCTCATTACAGTGTTAGTTGAGTATTAGTAGACTGGTAGGGTTAGGGTTAGATTAAGTTGACATGTAGTTGCAAACTTACTTTGCAGGACCATCACAATAAAGTATATGCAGATATTAAGCAGACAGTCTACTAATACTCCAATGAGAGTTAGTTGACATATAGTTGCAAAGTTACTTATAGTCAATAGCACGTTCAAAAGGGACCAATAAAATAAAGTGTTACCTATGACTCAATCAAACACTCCAATAGAAGTGAATATGAATAATATTCTGATGTGTGCGGACTCACCGGTATTTCACATGCTCCTTTCAGACAGAGTTTCCTGAGCAGAGCTCCCATGATGATCACAACTGACTCCTTAATGTCTGAGCTGCCAATCTTTCCTTTAGACACATCCTAGATGGGAATAAAGATAGAATAATTCATGAAATAATTCATAGAATAATTTATGAAAATTGTGAGCATTATACGTATCAATATAAATATATATATAGGCTATGTGTGTGTGTCTTAAATTTTTTTTTTTTAAGGAGATAGTCACAGTGAGGAGGCTCTAAATTCAGATGTAAAGTCAGATATGAGAGCAATAATGCAGGTGTCTCACCAGCAGGGACTGAAGCATGGACTCTGTTGGGTGGGAGGCAAAACCACATGCGTACAGAAAGCGCTCCTGTAGCACTAAACCTTCCTTCTTGCTGAAGTCCAGGAACTCAAGAATGGCTGAGAGAGAAGATGGAGTCTGCGCTGATGTGACTGCATCCACCAGCTGAGGCCTAGAAAGGTGAAACAATGTAAACTGGCAGTCTAAAAAAGCAGTAAAGAGCCAGGACAAGTATATAGTGAAACTGACATGTGAAGGCCATATGGTAACCCATACTCGGAATTTATCCTCTGCGTTTAACCCATCTAAGTTAGTGAACACACATTAGGAGTACTGAGTAGGGATGACACACTGCAAGAACCGAACCAGCAATCTTAGGGTTACTGACTCTAACCATCAGGCAAGGACTGTAGCCATGATCATTGCTTCAGTGTCACATGATCCTTCAGAAATCATTCTTAATATGCTGATCATAACTCTGCATCTCAGGTATCATTAGGAATGGCCATTTACCCAGCTACCAAACTAAATATGTTCTAATAACGTTTTGCCTAATGTTCTCCGAACGTTCAAAACATACAGTTTTTTTAATGTTTTAAAAAACGTTTCTTGGTTATGCAAATTCTTTAAGAAAACATACTATTTTATCATTACGTGAACATTAAGAGAACTTGACTTTTGAATGTTCAATATACATTCTGAAACCAATGGTAATATTTTTTAAAAGTTAGACAAACATCCAACTAAAAACTTTTTAAAAAAAACATTCCGTAAACGATGTATAAAAAAGGTTTTTGTGCTAATGTTGTGAAAATGTTATTAAAGATCAGATTACTTTGAACAAATGCTCCATTAATGTTACTGACAGACCCTTGCCAGAATGTTCTGAGAACGTTCCCTGTAGGGAAATATTCATGTAAATACGATATTTGAAGAAATAACTAAACGCAGCTAACTATAATTTCAATAACGTGACAGTAGTTCAGCTGTTTTGAAAATAGTGTAGCTTTTCCAGTAACAAGCCTTTTTCTACAAGTAGAGATGTAGCAAAAAAGAATGCTTCATCTTTACAGTTTTACAGTCAAGCAAACCAAGGTTAAAGTCAAACGTGAATCTTTTGTTCATGGTTCAAAAAAAGAAAGAAACAAATCACTGATTCGAGTCTTTGCGCACAGAAGTCCACATGAGTCTTTTTTTTACGGCAACATTTGAGAGTTGTGCAGGCTGATGACTTTGAGAAAATGAGGTGTTTACTGTTTAGCTAGATAAAGCGTTCAGATTAAGCGTTGTGAATTTCGTTTCACGTACCTACCCCGAAATGATAAAATAAAACAAAAATCTGTATCAAATTTATAGGCAAGAAAAGTAGTTTGCAATGTTAACTACATTGGTTACCTATAAAGTTCCATATTAAAGGTTGTATCAGTGATTTCAGGCCCAAAAAGAAATGTCTAATCTTTCCTAACGATCCGCTAGCTGCCCGCCCCATAAGCATGCCGTCAAAAAAACACGTCTCTGTATGCAGCCTAGGCTCTGAGATCTGCACACAAAAACAAATGGGTACAACCACCACTCAAAACCAAAATAAACAGTGTTTCAACCAATCACCGACAGGGGCGGGTGTTGTGAGGTTTTGAGCTCGTGCACGGCTGGACGAGAAGTCGGAGCAACACCCGCCCCTGTCGGTGATTGGTCGGAACACTGTTTATTTTGGTTTTGAGTGGTGGTTGTACCCATTTTTTTTGTGTGCAGATCTCAGAGCCTAGGCTGCCTACAGAGACGTGGTTTTTTGACGGCATGCTTATGGGGCGGGCAGCTAGCGGATCGTTAGGAAAGATTAGACATTTATTTTTGGGCCTGAAATCACTGATACAACCTTTAATTACAAGGTATTGCTTCTGACTTATAAAGCCCTAAATGGTTTAGCTCCAGTCTATTTAACGGATCTTCTATCACCCTATAATCCATCGCGCTCTTTAAGATCACTAAATTCGAGGCTTCTGGTCATTCCTAGGATATCCAGATCCACCAAAGGAGGGAGAGCATTTTCACATTTAGCTCCGAAGCTCTGGAATAGCCTTCCTGATATTGTTCGTTGCTCAGACTCGCTCTCCCAGTTTAAAACTAGACTAAAGACGCATCTCTTCAGCCAGGCATTCATATAAATTTTTTTTATCTTACAGTTACTGTAAATCCGGCCTCTAGTTCATAAACGCCAGAGGAGAACTGGCCCCCGACTGAGCCTGGGTTCTTCCAAGTTTTTTTTTTTCTCCATTGGGTCACCTGATGTTTTAGGACACCATTAGGTCACTTGATAGAGTTTTTCGGTTCCTTGCCACTGTTGCCTTTGGCTTGCTCAGTAGGGGATATTCAAATTAATTAACCAATCATTAATACCATTGATCAGCCCTAACAAACGTGGATGTCGAACATTGTTATGTTGTTTTGATTGATACTGTGAAGCTGCTTTGATACAATCTGTATTGTGAAAAGCGCTATATAAATATACTTGACTTAACTTGACTAGCATTCTTGTTAGTGCATTCGTCTCGCATCGCATGCCAGCGATCCGGGTTCGAGACTGAATCAGAGCAGGGAGGTTTGGATTGGAGGGTAAGCTTAGGAGGCGGAGCGATGAAGAGAGGTCTGTTTGTTTGGGTTGATTAATGTCAACAATGTTCAGCAACGACTTTGAGAAATAACATACTGCACCTTTAATGGACACCCGCATATGATGGCCATTGTAAGTTGGCCCATTTGGGACAGGGCCTTAGTATATAAATTAGAAAGAGGAAAATAACAATGAAGAGTTTGGTCTTACAGTGCAGTCTTGCTGCAGTTGCGCAGTACTGTGAGGATCTCTGCCTTGCTGGCTTTGCGCAGGCTGTGTAAGAGCGTGAGGAAGCTTCTCGGGGCTTGTGCTTTAGAGAGTGAGTCCGGCTCCAGCTGAGACCTTACCGCCTTCCATGTGTCCATCAGCTATTGTCCACCAAAACAATGCAATGCACAATTAGTATGAACCCAAAAACAGATTTCACACATTTCTGTCTGTTTTTATACAGAACATCACAGTTAAAGGAATAGTTCAACAAAAATGAAAAACTATCATTATTTACACAGCCCAAAATCTATGACTTTCTTGCTTCCAGGGAACACAAAAAGAGAGTTTTTTGGGAAAGATCTGCGACAGCAAAGTGTCTCCTTTTTGTGTGCAAGAAAATCATAAGGAATAAGATAAAAGCTGATAAAATGATGACAACTAGATTTACAAGCATAAACACATAGTTGCTCACATTGGGGCATCCCTTGCACTTGGATTTAGCCTTCTCCACTATGACTCCAACAGACATGAGCTTGTCATCCAGAGACTTCACCACACCTGCGACATCTTTACCCGCCGCTTCTGCTGGCCCTACCTCAATCTTTTTAAGCGTCAATGACTGCCTGAGGGAAATGAGAAGATGCTTTAATTTCATCCATTTATTATGTTGATCATCCGAGATAGGTTTTCTCATTTCTTTGGTACCTGGACAGGACTTTAGTTGCAGCTGTATGACGAGCATTGATGGACAAAATGTGTGTTTCTTCAGTATCGGCAGACTTAATGATGCCGTTCTCCAGAGTGATTACTGTTTCAGAAGCAGACTTCCCACTGACACCCAATACCTGGAAGAGCGGAGAGGAAAGGTGAAAAAGTGCCGGGAATGGTGTATAAATGAGGCTAGAGGAGTTTTTCTCTTACTGGGCTGTGAGTGGTGAATCCCGTCTCTTGCGTTTTGCAGGTATCTAAGTGTTTTGTACGGATCACCTGATGTTTGGTAGCCTTGTACTCAACTAAGCATTTCCCTGAAGCATCAGCCTGCAGATTATGGAGAAAGTATTTTAACAAAGAAAAACATACACACTTTTCATACTTCAGTGGAGAATTTTAATTATCAGACTGTACCTCCATCATCTTCCCGGACTTTAGCTGCATCATTAGCATACTGGCCACACCCCTCTTCAAGTTTTTGATGGTAGCAGGCTCCGCCTTATGGGCATACAGGCTTCTGATCTAAGTAAGCAAGAAAAATCACACAAACAAATCTAATCACTATGGAAAATATTTAAGAGTTCAAAACTAAAACAGATATGACACACATTTTAATGAAATAATGAAGTGTGTTTGTTACCTTGCCCATCTTCCACAGCACCATGAATGGCCTCTGAAGTGCCTCAAGCCTGACTTTACCCAGAATGCTTTCTGCTGAGCTGCCGTGAAAGATGTTGTTTTTGCGGGAGTGCTTTCCAGCACTTTCAACTTGAACATTTGAAATCTGAGGATAGGATAGGAGAATGTGATGTGCACCAATAGTATTACTGTTAGTTAAAACTAAAACCATAAAAAAAAAAAAAAAACTTAAACTCATTGGCAACATTTAATAATAAGAACCTTGAAGTAGTCTACTAAAATAACTCAAACTAAAAACAAGAACTTAAAACTACAAGAACTTATATAGGCCAGTAGTTGGCGATGTCACTTTGTAAAGGAACATAACCTATGCCTATATGTGCCTATAGACTGAACACGTATGCGCATGATGTCACCATTCTCACAAATTCGCCTTAAAAACGTAAGTTTTCAAAAACATGCATTTAAATCCCGTTTTCAAAATTTTGTGATTTCAAGCCCCCAAAACACAGTTGTCGTGTAAATGAACAGCCAAAACACATAAAAAGTTTTCCGTTTTTGTAAACGGTTCCTCAAATAGCATTGATTTGCACACTAGGTTCATATAACCTTTTGAAAAATAAGTACATTTTAGCATTCAAACACTGCAGGTCATTTGCAATTAAATGAAAACGCATTCAGTTTATATTAAACACAATTAGTTGAACTTAAGAGTCATTTCTTGTCATGCTTGTAGGACTTAAGTACATCTTTAATTTTGTCTTAATTCTACTGTCTTTGAAATATAGTTTAAAATGTAAAGTACTATTTAAAAAATATTTGGGTAACACTTTATTTCGATATAGTCCACTTTAGACATTCTACTAACTATAAGAAACTTTTTAACTACATGTCAACTAACTGTCATTAGAGTATTAGTAGACTGTCAGCTTAATATCTGCTAACTCTTTATTTTGTTGGTTCCCCAACAGACATTCAACTGACTATAAGTAACCTGGCGACTACAAGTCAACTTATTCTCCTAACCCGAACCCTAACACCTAACCATAACCTACCAGTCTACTGACAGTCTACTATAATATACTAATACTCTAACGAGAGTTAGTTGACATGTAGTTGAAAAGTTACTTATAGTTAGTAGAATGTCTAAAGTGACTATCGAAATAAAGTGTAACCAATATTTGTAACGATGAAGCTGCAAATTAGTACATTTAAAATTCAATGTAATATTGAGTAACAAACTAGTTTAAATTATAATCAAGTTAAAATATTAATCAGCAAGGCAAAATATTATTAAAATAATGATTTAAAATGTACTATTTAAAAGTGTACTTAAGTGTAAAGACACATACAATACTCTTTTTAAGTGCACTTAAGTGTCCTTTTTAAATTTTATTATTATTATATTATCTGCAACTACAATTTTTTAAATATATACTTAAGATTTTAAGAACCCTATAGGTGCACATTCAATACATTTAAGCACACTTCTATTTCACAAGGGTATGCATTAAAAAAGTATCAATAAAGTACTTTCTCCTCTTTACCTGCACTTGAAGTAGCTGTTCATCTTTGATCTCGGAGTTCCTCCAGACGAGGCTGATGTCCACATCACTGCTAATCCTGAATCCAGCATTCCCCCTAGTGGATCCCGTCGCCCTGTTCAGCCCGACCTCAGCGCTGTAGCTGTATCTGTAGAGTTTGTCATTATCTAGCCGAGGTCCAGCACTCGCACCTGGAAAAACACAAAAATGTCATGCTGTGACACATTCTAGAGCTTCAGCATGTAAGACACAGCTGGACTAAGAACAAGGGAGGAATGTGAAAGGAGAGAGGCAGGAAGTGGACTGGACATCATCTCATACACAGCCTTAAACCCAGTAATGGATGGGGTGGAAACACAATCTGAATTGAATCCGTAGGTTTTGTACTCCACACACACCACAGCGTTTACATCCACATGCTCATTTAATTTGGTCAAGAGAAACAACAGACGAACCGGAGGCAGTCCAGAGGAAGTTCATAGCCTTTCGCAGAAAAATTAGAGGGAATACAGAAGGAAAAGGAATGTAGTCCTATCTGTAATTGTAGGTGGGTCTCAGATAACAGTGTACTATGAGCTAATAATCCTCAGTTATCTGTAATCCTCATTTGTTTGGATCATGTTCTTTACTTAACCTTTTTTTTTTACTTAATCATATATTCAATGTACAGTTTGTGCAAAAGCAAGATACTTTGTGATGTTAAAGGGGCAAAAACACTGAACACATCAAAATGTGTCAAACACATTTAATGCTCGAACATATTTTGTCTAAATATGTGGTTTTAGGATTGGTGATTCATAAAGTGATTGATAAACAGTAGTCTCTCGAAAACGAGACCGTTGTCCTCTCTGCCAACACAGTTCAGTCCTGTCCTGAAAACACTGACGTGTCACATTCAGATTGCATCACATCTTCTGATACAGAGATTATGCCCTGATTTTACCTCCTAAAACAACTAAATGTTTTTCATTTATTTTGTACATTTATTTATTTTGTATTTAAACACACAAAAAGGGTTTTCAGTAATGATACTGATATTCTGATGAGTCTGCTTGCAATGACTAGAAAATCTGGGCACAGAATGAATGAAAGGTGTGACTAACCACAACTCAAGATTAATAATAATATATAGACCTCAGTGAACTGGCTAAACTCTTAAATCGATGTAGCCTAATATTAAAAGTAATTTAAATCTTAAATGTGAAAATATGAGAAAATTGGTTAGCTTTAAACAAGTAAACCAACAGGAACATGCAGCCTAAATATTTTTTTTATATATGGGCTATATATCTTTTAGATAAAAAAAAAATCGCTTACCAAGAGATGAGGTACTTAGAAAGGAGGTCACACACAGTAAGAGTCCAGCAAGCCGCAGCATGGTTGGCTCGCTCGTCAGAGGTCTGCGGGCCAGAGAAAGGATGGGTGCCTGATTCCTTCAGCTCTCTATAGTGTTTATCTGGATACGGGGGGCAGACTCCAAACTCCACGCTCCGGTACTAAGTACGAGATAACGGCTAATAATTAACCGGCAGAGCTCACTGTGATTTGGTGAATG
This sequence comes from Semotilus atromaculatus, assembly GCA_031834385.1. Taxonomy (NCBI): domain Eukaryota; kingdom Metazoa; phylum Chordata; class Actinopteri; order Cypriniformes; family Leuciscidae; genus Semotilus; species Semotilus atromaculatus. Next base: position 15,436,229 of record JAULUF010000023.1, on the reverse strand, counting down.
AACGCTCCTCAGAGACGAGGTTTGGTTTTTATAGTTGGCTCCCTCGGTAGTGCGCATCAATCAGCGCTCAGTGAACGCGAACGCAGTGGTGTGAATTGGGAGTTTCTGTCTCTGTCTTGATAATGATCAAACGGCAGGATTAGGTCATTTGTTTTGTTTTACTGAATCACATTATATTTATATTACATTGAACAAATAATGAATGCCCAAAGTAAAACGACTTTAACCCACGCTGAATCACTTAAAATGCAGTCATAGCCTATTCATTTTTGTTTGTTTCAGACATTTTTGAAAAGCGTTTATATTTTTCTACAAAAATGTATTTTATTTTTGAACTGCATGTTTTTTTTAAATATTATTATAAAAAAAGATTTGAAATTTCTTACATTGCGTTGTAAAATCCCCCCCCCCCCCAAATAATTTTGATTTTGATTGATTGATTACATGTGTCTATCTATCTATCCATCACAAAAAAAGTATCACCGTTTCCCAAAAAATATCAAGCAGCACAACTGTTTTCAACATTGATAACAACAATAAATGTTTCTTGAGCAGTAAATCAGCATTAAATTATAAGAACTTAAAGGGATAGTTCACCCAAAAATGAAAATTCTGTCATAATTTACTCACCCTCAAGTTGTTTCAAACCTGTATGAGTTTCTTTCTTCTGCTGAACACAAAAGAAGATATTTTGAAGAATGTTGGTGAACAGACAGTTGCTGGACCCCATTGACTTCCATAGTAGGAAAAAAAGATACTATGGAAGTCAATGGGGTCCAGCAACTGTCTGGTCACCAACATTCTTCAAAATATCTTCTTTTGTGTTCAACAGAAGAAAGAAACTCATACAGGTTTGAAACAACTTGAGGGTGAGTAAATAATGACAGAATTTTCATTTTTGGGTGAACTATCCCTTTAAGATATAAGAGATTATATGCCTATGAGATGCGTGTTTAGTCAACCAATAAGAAATTGCATAAAGGATCCATTATGTGGATGATGTGGTCGATGATCTTTGATGCGTGGAATGATTGTACCTGTAACCATTTATACACAGTGATATGCTTCTGTCAGAGAGTTCAGTTTACTGTAGTACCTTTCACCTAGATTGCAGCTATATATTATCTGATCACAGCAAAACTGTCACATATCATTTTATGTCATACTCTGAGGAATTAATTATGTAGTATAATATGGCCTTTAGAGCTGAATAATGATATTTGAGGTCTCGTGCTCATCAGAAAACACACAGAAACTGCTGCAGCCAAGACAGAAAGAGCTTTTGATTGAATCAGCTGTGATTACAAGCATTTTGATGCTGATTATCTTTGATTCTTGTAAAAGAAAGCACTGTCAGGAAGTGATCAGATTAGTATGAGTAATAGTTCCTCACCTGTATTGGAGTAGGTTAACCTAATAATTACTATTCAGCACTTAAAGATGTTTTACACAAACATTTAGTTAAGGCCTATATTTGGTTCCATATATGTGTTCAGATGTGTTATGTTTGTTTTTGTTATTATACCATAAATGAACTAGGCTATTTAAAATGTATACTAATATATATATATATATATATATATATATATATATATATATATATATATATATATATTCCTTGCTAGTATAAAAAATAGCAATAGTTGTGAGACAGCATATAGTATCTCATCACCACATTTTGGCCTTGGTTGTGAATCCCAGTATACAGCTCATTTAAACACTTAATCTTAAGGACATTTCTCATATTATAATATAATATTTGTGTTTTTCATTATTGCAACCATGAAAAGGCCTTTAGAAAAAAATTGGTTTCAGTTCAGTTTCCATTGATGTTTCTTTAAGTGCAGCTGTGTTGTCATTTCTTTGTCTGTTGGTTCTGTTTTCCACTGTTGAACCAGAGCTTCAAGTCAGCAGAACAAAAGTTTTACCACACCTATTATAAACATAATACTTGTAATCATTAACTTCCTAATGATCATTTTGATAACCTTTAGGTGATCTCTGGAGAACATAACTGAATCTGTTTTCCTTCTAATTGTCCATTTCAAGCCAAGGGACCTTTAAATTATATTGTTGGTCAACTTTCTTGTAGGCTATTCATTATGAGGTCATTAAGTGCACTATAAACTCACCCCTGGTCACAGATCAAACCAGCACTGCAATCCCTGAACTGTGTTTGTAATTTTGCGGTCAAGCATGAAATACAATGCATTTTATCATTTACACAACAGTGTATAATGCAAAGTAAATTCAATAAATCCACCTGCACTGACCTGTTTCAGCCTGTAGATGGAGACAATCTTCTTTTTCCAATTAACAACACACACAAAAAAAAAAAGACTAAGGTCTATCAAACTCAAAATAAACTTGAATCACCATTACCTCTTTTATCAACCTTTAAATTAATAGATGAGATTGTTTAATTAAAATGATAACAATAACACAAAATAATGAAAAAATCTAAGTAAAAAATTCTATCTTGCTACGAATGTGTGTGTGTGTGTGTGTGTGTGTGTGTGTGTGTGTGTGTGTGTGTTTGTTTGTTTACTGGGTTGGAGCCCGCTTGCCTTCAGAACTGCCTTAATTATTGATATAGATTCAACAATATCTATATATTTTATAGACAATCCAAATAATATATATCATATCAATATCTATATATAGATTCAATAAGGTGCTTGAAACATTCCTTTAGAGATTTTGTTCACTGACATGACAGAATCCTGCAGTTGCTGCAGATTTGTCAGCTGCACATCCATGATGCGAATCTTCTGTTCCTCCGCATCAACCTAAAGTGCTCAAGTGGACTGAGATCTGGTGACTGTGGAGGCCATTTCAGTAGTGAATTAATTGAGATAATCGACCTTTGTGACATGGTGTGCTATGCTGCTGGAAGTAGCCATCAGAAGATGGACATGGTCAGCAAAAATACGCAGGTAGGCATTGAAATTGAAATGATGCTCAATTGGTACAGTTCATCACAACTTCTCCATTCAGCTGGGTTTGTCGACCATAAATGCATCCAGGATAGCCAGGAACCTGGGATTTGTGATTGACGATCAGTTAAACTTCACAGACTAGAACTGCCCGGTCCTGGAGATTTACCTTATACAACATTAGGAGGATCATGACCTTCCTATCGGAGTATACACAACTCATTGTCCAAGTCCTTGTTCTATCCAGACAGACTGGACTATTGTAATGCTCTCCTGGCAGGCCTTCCAGCATCAACTGTCAAACCTCTGCAACTGATCCAGAATGCTGCTACAAGAGCACGTCACATCTCTCCTCATAAAACTGCACTGGTTGCCAATTGGCACTCGCATCAAATTCAAGGCACTGATGTTTGCCTACAGAACAACCACTGGCGCACCCATAAAGTTACACTGTGTCATTTTTAAGTTTGTTTTTTAAGCAAAAAACACTTTGTTCTTTCAAAATGAAATGTGCTCATTCAAGTGTAATTACTTCCAATTATTCTCGTAAGCGTAGAATCTGCCATTCAGAATACATACAAGGGAGTTGCTCGAATGCAAGGGGGTAATCCATCCGCCGGAAACTGAAGCTTCCTCTGGGGGCCGCCATTGTAGCTGGCTATCACCTGCTGTTAGCATCCCATTGATTCCCATTCATTTTGGCGTCACTTTCACAGCGAATAACTTTACATCTGAGGCGTCCAAAGACTCCATTTGTCCATTATTTATTTCTAAAGAAACACGACAATGTATAAAAGGCTCCATTACTTTGTATCTTACGTTATGGCCTCGTAGAAGCCGTTTTTGTAAAAATAGGCTAACGATTGCGTCATAACCAATCGACTCTCTGTCGCACAGTCGATAAATTACCGTATAGACAGGAGGAGAAGCTCCCAGGCAATCGGGGGGACGTGGAGGCATAAAGTCTGATAAAGTAAAGGGAGAAGCCCATAGAGAGTCATAACGTGTCTCCTGCTGCTAGTTCATGGACAGCTAATACTCACGATCTCCGTCTCTGCGAGATTCGGAAGGGAATTATTCAGATTTCACTCGGCACAGCTACTAGAAGACAGACAGGTTGCTCACGTCACATCTACGTTGTCAAGCTCAGTTTGAGCCTGCGCAGTACGCTTGGCTATCAGGAAGTGAGTGCTCCAATTGGGCTTCAACTCTCTCCGTTGAAATGCTCGAATGGCGACAGCCATGTTGCGCCTCCATCTTGAAAATACATGAGCCAAGGAGGGACATACCTGGAAATTTAAGCTTCACCTATCACAGTCACTTTTACAGTCATTGGAACTGTGACGAATGCGAGGGGGAGATTACTTGTGACTGCCGGCAGATTTGAAAGCCTTTTAAAGGTGGAGGATCACGTCTATTCTCGAGGACATGTAACAGAGTCGCCAAGGAAGCGAAAGAGAGAATTAAAACGTCAACGCGACAGGCAAATCAACAAGACCAAAGTCAATTGGAGTGGCTTTTCCATGATGGAAAGAGTTGATGAGGAGCAAGGATTTTAAAAGGGACGCCAAAGTTGCCTGCTTTCATCTCAACAATTAATTCAGCCTATTTAACTTTGCTTGGCTAACTAGCATGGTTGTGCATAACTCTAGAACGACGTCTAGGATACATTTCCTCGCGTCAATGATGAAAAAGGATTGCTTACTTTGGAATAATACGGCCACCGTAGGAGTTAAAGCGCCCTCGGAATGGGAGGGTCTAGAACAGTGGTTCCCAAACCTGTCCTGGCGCACCCCCAACACTGCACGTTTTCTTTGTCTCTTTAATCAAACACACCTGATTTAACTCATCAGCTCATTATCACATAGGTTAATGAGCTGATGAGTTGAATCAGGTGTGTTTAATTAGGGAGACAAAGAAAATGTACAGTGCTGGGGGTGCGCCAGGACAGGTTTGGGAACCACTGGTCTAGAAAGTAATATTCAGTTGGTAGTCACACACAATTTCACCACTAGATGGGAGAAAATCTTACAGTGTAGCTTTGACTCTTTCCTTCAGACCTACGTGCCATCCTGAAACCTGAAGAATCTATAGAGACGTATCTCTTTTGCTAACATTTCACTTAATAACACTTACACTTACTATTCTATATCTATTCTAGATTTAAAAAATCCTTGCTGTGTGTGCTGCGCTGGTCTAGCTGAGACTGCTCACGGCATTTGCATATTGTTGCCATATTGTTGATTTGACTGCTTCTATTACTCTCTTCATTTGTAAGTCACTTTGGATAAAAGCGTCTGCTAAATAATTAAATGTAAATGTAATGTAATGTAATGCACTAAGGGGCCCAAAGGGAACCAAGAACATATCCTCCACACACCATTACACCACCATCAGCAGCCTGAACCGTTGATACAAGGCAGGATGGATCCACGCTTTCATGTTTTTTTACTGTACAGCAAATTCTGACCCTATCTGAATGCAGAAGCAGAAATAATCGAGACTTATCAGACCCGTCAACCTTTTTCCAACCTTCTATTGTCCAATTTCTGCCAAGCTTCAACAGTGTTGCAGAGATGCTCTTCTGCAGTCCTCGGTTGTAGCGAGTGGTTATTTGAGTTACTGTTGCCTTTCTGTCAGCTCGATCCAGTCTAGTCTGAGGTATTTTCACCCACAGAAATGCTGCTATCTTGATTTTTTTTTTTTTTTGGACCATTCTCTGTAAACCCTAGAGATGATTGTGCGTGAAAATCCCAGTAGATTAGGAGTTTCTGAAATACTCAGACCAGCACATTTGGCACCAAGTAACTTAATCTGTCCCTCCCTAGACAATGTTCTCAAAGTTGACTGTTCATACTGTACTGTTTACATAGTTTTAACCATCACAAATAAAAGGAGGTCATAGATGAACCATGACCCATGTTTACACTCCAAGAAGTTCTCTAAAATTCCGTTTACAGAGCAGAGCCGATTTCCTGCATTAAACTGTCTTATCTCTAGAGTGGGTCTGTGCGTGTGTTCAACTGTTGGAATTCCCACACTTCATTGTCGTCATATAAAGTCATGAGAGTACTGTGGGGCTCATTCTCTGTCAATATGTCTATAGGAGTGCTTCTGTGCGGCTTGCTTCTGCTGATCCCTTCAGGTACAGTAAACATATAAAGCCTACAGTAATGATGAGTGTTAATTGATATTAATCATTTGAAGTCTTTGTTGATTATACAGTTTGTAACAACAAAAGGCTGTGGGTGTGTAAAATTGGGGTTAACGTCACTAAAATGTTGCTCTGCATTTCACAAGAGATTAAAAAAAAACTAAAACCCAGGAACAGGTTTAACCTCTTCTGTCAGAGATACAGTATGTTAAAAAATGCACTTGTTTCAGGGGCGCAAGGATCAACTGGCTCAACCCGAAAGGTAGGGAGAATTTTGTTTACCTTGTAAATGTGTAACTAGTGTACAACAAGTTCATGTATATCTTTTAGTGGTTAAAACTATTGCAACGCAGTGGTTTAACTAGTCTGCCACATGTGGATGTGTGTGTTTTGTAGCCCGTATGCGCTGAGATGGCTGAGATCCTGGCGTGTCCTATGAACCTTGCACCTGTGTGCGGCAGTGACGGAAACACCTATGGCAACGAGTGCTTGCTGTGTGTGGAAAGACTGTAGGTCACATATACTGACATACACACAAACAACTAGAGTAGATTATATATATTTTTATAAAAATGATTACATTTTTGTGTCCTTTTTTTTAGGAGAACCAAATCAGAAATTTTAATCACACGCGACGGAGACTGTTAAACTCCTGCAGAGCACACAGGATCATGAAGATTCATGGTCAAAATAAAGCATCTGAAATATGTATTTCTTTATTTCCTCATTTCCTCTTCAACCCTGTATGCCACAAAAGTCTCTCTGGCCTTAGACATTATGCTCTAGTACCACCAGAGTTCTTTAAGTATTGATATTCTGTTATATTTTATAATGTTTTGAATTAGATTTTATTTGTTACATTTTTTGTTTTCACATTACTTTTATTTATTGTTTTTTAAATATCTCTATTTTCTCTTCTAGTTTTAGTCATTATAAACTAAACAAAAATGAGAAATGCTGCCTTGGCAAGTAGGTTTTTTATATATATTTATATATATATATTTTTCAGTTAACTATTTTGTTTTAAGTAATACAAATATTTTTATGGTTTTATTTTTAGTTAACCACAATAACCCTGATTACCACAAAACAATGTGCAATCGAAGACTAAGGGTACGTTAACACAAGTACTAAAAATGTTTTTCATGTACAGACAACACCGTAGTCAAAGATCCATGAAGATGACTAAAAACGGTGTATTCTGCTGCCAAACCAGTATTTGGCATGTCCCTTTTTAAAGAAACACTATGCGCCCAGAGACCTTATGTAGCTCCGCCCCTCTTTAGTGGTATGCTCCTTGTGTTTTCCAGTTTGTATTTCCACAGAATGAAGGTAATGTGTTTATGGATTTATGAATGAGCCATAATGAACCATGTAATTCATGTTTTTTTTTTTTTACAAAATAAATGCATCCTTGGTGAGCATAAGAGACTTCTTTCAAAAACATAAAAAAATCTTACCGACCCCAAACCTTTGTGAGTTAGTCTAACTCTAAGAACCTATATTTTCCCATCAGCAGTGGTAGCACTTGCCTTTTCAGTTCCTATAAAGAGGAAAACAGCCTGAAATTGTTCATGAATTTTTTTATTTTTTGAGCTACAGCTATTTCCCCCCAAAATCATATCAGTAACAAATAATAGGACCCACTGGCCTAGTGTGAAATAATTCTCATTGTCTAATGCGTACACAACACTCAACCTCCACCAATCAAAATAATGTTCTATTTATAAAATAACACTTTACAAGAGTGTCCGTTATGAATATGTGTGAGACTGGAGAAACTGGAAGAACTGGTTGAGCAACGAAAACTCCTCGAGAAGACAAAGAACCTTGCTGGATATTAATATTTGAACTCACTCTTGTGAAGGTACAGCATCACCATCCAAGACTAAAAGTCTCACCTGTAAGCCAGTGCTCGATCGGCCCAAAGTCCGGCATCCGCAGAAGGTCTTTTCTCGTGGCAAAGTATTTTTGATTAAATACAATAAATTTTCTCATATGTATTTTCCTCGTTGTTTCATCTGACTCCATAAATGAAATTTTTAATTTGAAATGAAATGAAAATCTTTAATGAAAATAATAACAAAGTCTGTTAGAATAAAATCAAATGTTTACAAATAATTATGTCAGGTAAATGTATCATGCCAATTTCATAATCAGTTCAAAGATAATCAATACAATAACATCGAATGCTCCAGAATAAAGAGAAGAGATGCGAACCCGACATTAAGAAATACATGAGGCTACAATACAAACATACTTTGCCACGAGAAAAGACAGTAACAAGCAGAAACGTTCTGCACTGGTCGGGTGGGCCGATTGAGCACGAGCTTGCATATGATATTGTAAAACAATAGAACAAAACAATACCAATGTATTAATACATGTTGTTCATTAATATTACTCAATGCTTGAGTACTTAGCATAGTAACATGGCCACTAATGTAAAGTTAGACGTGAAAGATCAAAATATGTCTAAAGTAAACAAAAAGCTCTGTGGGGGTTTTGTAGGGAGTGTACAGGTTTGTGTTATAGGCAAACACTTCACCTGCTGCTTTGCATGGAAGATTCATGAAAGACTAAAGTTGAGGTTATTTTAAGTTTGGGACAGACAATTTACATGCATATGAGGCACACAGGTGAGTCTAAGTTCCCCTATCAGGTATGTTAAAAACTTTAAATCATCTTTCGCTTAGAAGAAGCACTTTTTTTTTTCACACTTAGTTTTCTTTTTAAAAAATGACCTTTTTTCAGTCTAAAGATCCCTGAAGAGTTGCAGCGAGATTCAGGTTTCTTCTGAGCTCTATAGGGTTTTCATGGTTTGCCGATGTCCACAGTGATTTTGGTGTAGAGTTCGTCTTTCTCTATAATTATCACTTTGTATTTGAGTGATTTTATGCCATCCTTGTTCATTGTCAGTTTTGTGTGGGCAATTCTCTTAAATCTATAATACAGAGATACAGCTTTAGAAAGTCATTCAATCTGTCTTGTATTCATGCATGTCTACACTCTTAAAAATAAATGTTGCCTTTCAGTGAACAGTTCTCAGAAGAACAAATGTTTTATTAGTATGAGGAAAATTTTAACATAAAAAAAATATATATATATATATATATATATTCCCACAAAAAATAACCTTTTATTTGCTTGACATTAACTTTTTGAGGCACTTGTCCTTCGGACAAGTAAATTTACGTTTCACTTGTCCATGCACAAAAGTCACTTGTCCGGGTAAAGATTTATAATTGTATCTAGGGCTGCTCGATTTGGGGAAAATGTCATATTGCGATAATTGAGGTCAATATTGAGATTGCGATATAATAAACAAATGGTTTCATGAGTCAACTTGTTTGGTTCTAAAGCAAATGCACACACAGATTAGTGATAATTCTGAAATTAGCAATAACAACTAAATGATTGATAACAATTATAATGATCAATAAGCCATTGATGTCTGGATAAAAATGAACTGTCTAACAGGTAGGACATATACAGAAATTGAATAAAGTTATCAAACAGTCTGCGCTGCATAAATTATAGATCGACTAATCCTTATTAAAGCTACACAAGTTCTTTAGTCAAGAGCAGTGAGTAATTTTCTCTGTTCTCTTTGTTCTTTGATTAACTTTACTGACAGAACGCTTTATTGGCAGCTGGCCCTTTAAGAGCAGCCGCTGCTGAGAGACGCGGATCTCACGCGCGCCTCATTCTCTCACGAGTCACAACTCTTTATGTCCCTCATAAGACTGCTCTTATGTTATGAAAATACTCGACAAATGACATTTTGGCATAATTGTGTGTTATTGTTCGTTCAAGAACTGTATTCTGGCGCGCGGTCTGTGTATGCGCATTATACTGGCACATTCAGGACATTCACAGGCAGCACGAAAAATGTGTTCGTTTCAAATTGGTCAAATTAAATCTGTAAAATAGACGTAATGAGTGGCACATAACGTGAAGTAACATGGCATTTTATTTTGTTTGAAATTTAACTTGTCCAGTGGGACAACTAATTTTCTTTTCCACTTGTCCTACAAAAAAATCCCCTTGTCCCGGACAAGCGGACAAGCCTTAAATTCGAGCCCTGGATACTTTTATTTTTAAGAGTGTACGTAATGTATGTGTGAAAGAGATTACCTCTGTGGGTTTGCCTCATTTTTTTTGTCTCTCGAGTGACGAATCATTCTGCATTTACCGATGTCTCCACTCGGTCTTGATATTTTCATTCCTTTAAACGTCATCCTTCAAAGAGAAAAGCCCTTATTAAAACTCTAGAGGGCACAGACTCCTTTACATGCAATCAGCAAGCAATCAATTCATTATCATATGGCACAATGTGAGTGGCCTCTGCTGATCCTGCAGCCAATGGGATTGCTTGCTCAACATTTAAATAGTCTGGTTCAGTGTTTGCTATAGGCTGATCCTGCATTACGTTATTAGAGTTCCTCTGAAACCCTCCACCTCCCCCAGCTCCACCTGCCTTCTGCTACATGTCTGTGTATCTATTAGCAGTAGCAAGTCCATACTTGCTTTGAAACAGTGTTCGGCCCCCCGACTGAGTCTGGTTTCTCCCAAGATCAGATGAAATGAACTCTGTTTGCATCATTGAATCATTTTCCTGTTATCATTGAAAAGCTGCTTTGAAACAATCTGTATTGTATAAAGCGCTATATAAATAAAGGTGACTTAACTTTGCAGCAGCTTAGCAGATCTAGTCCACCAAGTCCAAATAAATTAACATTCCCATTTTCAATAACAGGCTAAAGCTATTTTGAGGGTTGTCATATGATTGAAATGAAAGCAAATCATTGGTTATAAAAAACAAGAGTCTTGCATGTTTGTCTAAATGATCTTGTATGATAGGATAGAATTTGTAATTAATAATAACAGTTAGATATTTTCCTCACCTGTTAAAGATGTCATCGTCTTCTCCTCCCCAGCCCCAGTAGTTATTAGGAAAACCATTAATCTTTTGAAACTGCTTATTACTCATTGCCGATACACCCCCAAAATACTGTTTATATGGCAACCTGTATTCAAACAAAAACAATTGTTGAATGAAAAATTGGTCATACCGACAAATGAATATATACCAATAACCACATTCTGATACCATATGAAGTTTGTGCAAATGATAACTTCCTATTTATGAGTTTGGATGTCATAATTAAGGCCAGTTCACATCAAGGATAACGTTAAGGATAACGTTATAATAAGTTTTAAAAATCATTAAAAATTTTAAAGAATAGCAGAGTCCACACCACACCTATAACGATTACGGCACAGACAAACATTATTGTTGGAATTCCTTTTATCATTATTGTGGAAATGCAGATTTTTCAAATGATTTTATGGGATCAAATGGCAGAAAATATAGTACCGGTAATATTATAACTGTTTTATTTTTTTATATATTTTAAAATGTAGCCTAATTTATTCCTGTGATGGCAAAGCTGTATTTTCAGCATCATTACTCCAGTCTTCAGTGTCACATGATCCTTCAGGAATCAATCTAATTTGATTTGGTGCTTAAGAAAGATCTCTTTTTTATCAAAGTTGCTGCTTCATATTTTTGTGGACACATTGTTTTCTGGATTCGTTGATGACTTATTCAGAAAGAATTATTCATTTATTATGTCCTTGTTCCTGGTTCACCAGTTTCAACTTCTATTGTTCATGACTCTTGTATGGCAGTTAGATTCTGTAACAGTTTCACTTGTTCCCTGCTCTTTAACTGCTCCCTGCTCCACATCCGAGCAGGTTATATTACCATTCTCTGTATATTGAGTTCACACAGCTTTCATGAACACAGTTCATGAAAATACTTTAAATATTAGCCATCTTTATTCTAACATAACAGGATATTTAATTTATGTAAACGTTGAATTTGCGATCTGCGCTTGACTTTAAGGTCATTTGTTTTTAGGTAAATACATGTTTGAGGATCTGTTTTTTTAAGGCACCACTAAAACTTTCAGATGCTTGCGTCACTTAACAAATGTTACATATCCTTAAAACTTCATCTTACCTAAAACCAAATTTGTCCATGGACACAGAGAGGTGACGCGGCTGGCTGGAGCACTTGTAGGTGTTGCGGTCGTCCATAGGGATGATGTCTACATCACTGAAGATGAAACAGTCATAATCATACTCCTTTAGGGCCTCTGCGTAACCCACGTTGAGCAGTTTCGCCCTGTTGAATGTGTACTGTCCTTCCTAAACATGCAGAATAAAGCAAGTTTACATTAAATCTTATGACTCACACAGGAGGAAACCCATCAAAAGATTGCTTTGACATTGATTAAATGACTACACTTAATGACTACGGCTAAATCAGTCAATAAGACATGCTTGATCCCATTTATGTGTTAATAAACACACACTGGCATACACACAAAGAAAAGGAGCACATAAGCATACAACTCTTAGTCTGCATGATAGTTTGCATGCTGATTTTCCTGTGAATAAGGTGAACGGGGCATGAAAAGGGGGCTGAAAGGACAAGAAAAAAGTAAAAAATCTATGTACTGATGTACTGAGTCATGTATTTGGTGAAAAGTTCAAATAAACATTTTAAATTATTTTCAGACTCTCTTTTTTGGAATGTCTCCCTTTTGTTTTAATGTCAGCAGAACTTAAGAAGACACAAGACCATATACTAATGTATATCCAATATATATGTATATTGGATATACATTAGTGTTCAAAAGTTTGGGGTCAAACTAAAGTAAATAAATACATTCATAATATTACAAAGATTTCTATTTCAAATAAATGCTGTTCTTTTGAACTTTCTATTCATCAAAGAATACTGAAAGTGTATATATGAAAATGTATCACGGTTTCCACAAAAAATATTAAGCAGCACAACTGTTTTCAAAATTGATAATAATAAGAAATGTTTTAGCAACAATCATCATATTAGATTGAATTCTGAAGGATCATGTGACACTGAAGACTGGAGTAATGATGCTGAAAATTCAGCTTTGCCACCACAGGAATAAATTACATTTTATGTATCAAACTAGAAAACAGTTATTTTAAACTGTAACAATATTTCACAATATTACTGCTTTTGCTGCGTTTTTGATCAAATAAATGCAGCCTTGGTGAGCATAATAGACATTAAAAAGTCTCACTGACATTTTGAACAGTAGTTTATTTCAGAGCCCATATTGATTTTTAACATAGCAGTAGTTTGAGAAGCCTTTCAGACCCGATCCAGCACCAAAGTTCAGTTTTAAAATGTATTTATAAATACATAAAAGTATCTACACCCAAATAACCCCCCCCCCCCCCCCCCAGGTGTTATATGTTCTATTTATGTTGGTGTTCAGAGGTTGCGTTTCTCTTTTTCTCTTTCGTTGTTATTGCATAGCAAATTTCAAAGCAGTCAAATGGCAAACCAAACATCTTGTCTATGCAAAGCGATTTCACTGCATTTCCATACTTCAAGGTGACCGTCTCCTGAAGAAAAGTCTAACCTGCAAAAGTATGTCTGCATCTATCTATCTATCTATCTATCTAACAATGAATAAATCTATTGGAGGTTTGTGTGGTGCGACTAGGTGTGGATTTCAGCTCATTGTATTGTGTACAAAGTGAGTTTATCTAAGAAACACATTATTTCTTGTCCACCCAGCTGCTGTCATCTGAGTAAGATGGAGTAGTAAATAAATAGTTTGTAAGTCCTGTACCTGTTGTATGACATAAATCCCATAATCAAGCTGCTGTCTCTGTAGGATGGGGTGAAGGTAGTGGAGCCAGTACTTCAGGTGTTCATCTCTGTTTCTGAATGGGATGATTAATGCCACTTTTTGCAGAGCCACACAATCGCTGGGTTTATATCTGCCGCCCATCACCAGCTGTGGATTTTCTTTACGTACCATATCCAAATCCACTGTTTTAGAAAATTCAACCCGCAATGGACCCACTGAAATGGGAACGGAAAGAGGGAGAGAGCATGAAAGTGGGGGTCAAAGGGTTTGCACACATGAAAGAGGAAAACCCCTTTATAAGCAACAGTATACTTCCTGTTTCAATAAGGCCACCTTTCTTTCCCTATCTCTTTTTCTCTCAGTCACTCACAATATTTGTTTCCAGCTTTCTCTTTTACTGATAAGACGGTAAAGCTTTAAAATAATAAATATAGTTGCCACCTAACACAGGAAAATACCTTTATAAGACCTTTATAAAATATTATACATTTTAACTTTTGTAATATTTAGTTCATGTCTATTAGCTCTGAATGATAAGTGTTCACCTAAAAAAATATTTTAACAGGCATTCACATTTAAACTAGGGGTGCGCCGATCTGATACTCCGTATTGGTATTGCTCCGATACTACCAATATATGCCCCGGATCGGGTATCGCCAGATCCCAAATCCGATCCAATATTGTAGCCTACGAATGTTATTGTTATACAACACAAAAGGCACAAAAACATTATAAAGCACATTATAATGTTTCCGTGTACTATATTCCAAGTTTTCTGAAGCCATTACATATAGTTTAATGTGAGGTAGAGATTTAAATCGTTAAATTAATCTTCACCTAAGTGCTTCCCTTCAGTCACCATTCAGCACTCAAACAGCGCGTCGCGCTCGGGTACGAAAATCAACACGATGAAACTCTCTCCAAGATGAGTCAATGTTCCTATTATTATACTGTAGATCTGTAGATAAAGGTCTATGGTTTGCATAAAAGGACTTTAACGTGCTGGAGTTTCACATGTTACTTTCTACCGGGTGTCTGTTAGATCACAACACAACTGATCAGTGATCACAACACTGGAGTAGAGAGTGATATAACTGCTATTCACGCGCACATTAACTGAAATTTAAAACTGTTAAAAGGCTCAAACTAATGAATAAATAAAGAAATATATGTATATATTACTTTTGTGCTTTGAACTGTTCAATGTGAAGTGCTGCTTGCCGTGACTCCATGTTGCTTCGAGCGCATCATTCTGCGCACGGGATGCGCATAAGGTTTCGTGCCGCTTGTCATATTACAATACTTTTGCGCAATGGCAGTTTATTGATAGCCTTAGTTGTTCTGTTCAATCTATCATATGTTGCTGCTTCATTAAAAAGTTGCGCTTAAATTTTTTAAATAAATGTATTTTAATTATATAGTATATATTTTGTCTGTATTGTTTTACAAAGTAAGGAAAATAATGTTTAAGTCAAGCTTTGATGCCTTTAACAAAAGAATAATCACAGTCTCTTCTCCACAGTGAGGCATACAGATACAGTTTATTAGGTAATTTGGCACTGTTTTTTTAAAATTATTATTTTAGTATTGGATCGGATCGGTATCGGCCAATACTGAGTCCCAGGTATCGGAATCGGTATCGGAGGCAAAAAAGGCGGATCGTGCCACCCCTAATTTAAACTCTACAATCTTTCTCTTCTGGGAAAAGTCACCAAAATATTGATGACTCAACCTGCACTAGCCTACACATATTTTCATCCAATCAGATTCTTTCTAGAATAAAAATATCCCTACCACTAAACCAGTAGCAAATGTCGTCTATGATGTATAAGTCGGCCTATGGCCTATAATAAATAAAAAGGAACAAGTCCTTCTTTTTATCTAACACAAATTTAAAGCTTAATAGCAGCCTAGTCAACAAATGAAAGAAAAGGGAGAGAAAAAAGGAAAAAAAACATCGCTCGAAGCAACTAGAGGAGTTTAGGACTCTGGCCATATTTTGACTCAAAAACCCAATTACACAAATTAGTTTTCTGTGGTTTTATGGTTTTAAACACATACAATTCCAAATAACCCTATTCTGAAAAATATTAATTGGTGTAAAATGTGTGACAACTTCCGTCTCTCGATGAGAAGCGCAACAACAACAAAAAACAGAGCAACATGAACAGAATAAATTATTTTAAGTTCACGAAAACTTACCCAAAAGTGGTGACGTCTCAGGACACGATTCTAGTACTGTTGGTTCTTTAACGTCATCTTTAATTACACTTGATATAGTATAGATAAGTTTATTTACGTCTGTTTTTACTGTTCCATTGTCATATTGGATGACAAGTGCGGCGCTGTGAGTTTGTGAAGTAACTAAATGAGAGTCTGATGGCATTTGCCGGTAATTCGAAAATTTTGTAGGTGACACTGTTAAGTAAAAAAACAGTGCAACGATGATGTTAACCGAGCAGAGACACGCGAGCACGACGCATGATTTAGGCAAGAAACCCACAGACTCCTGCATTCTCACTAAATAATGGGAGACCGCGAAGAATAAAACTAAGTAACAAGTCGTTCATCGGATGATCAGCATAATCCTTTTCATTAAACTTTTCATGATATTGATCGCGTCTGACCACTGTTAATCGTTGTGTTTCAGGCATTGATGAAAAGCGCAGATTCACTGGAGTGACAGCGGAGGGTGTTTCTAGTGTACTAGTAGAAACGTATTGCTACACACCCACACAAATAATATAATAATAAAAAATAATATAATTTATAATATAGCCTAATATAAAATTACATCAAATAAATATTTATAATAATACATGTATATAAAAAAAATCAAACCAAGTGGAATTTGCATAAGACAATATATTATAGACCTTCAGAACTTTTCAAGTCAAGATCTAGTTCTAGAAATGTGGAAGCCCTAGGCAAAATTTATTTTGGAGCCAAGTTGTAGTACAAACAGGTGTACTACAGTGTAACCACAGGTGTATTTTATTTCATAATATGTATTATATATAAATATTGTAAATGTTTCACTAACGTTTGACAAGCTGAAAGTGTCAAAGGTACATTCTGACCAAACAAACTTCTTTTTTTGCTAAATGTTTTGTGACAAAGTGTGCTGTTGTCACGTTTGATATTTTGTTATGTAATGCAATAACTCTCATACACTTTTAGGCTAAGGGTTTAAGAGTTCAAGTGTCTTTTTATCTTGACCTTTTGAGGTCACTGTATGAAAATATGTTAATCAAACAGACAAATAATCAAACTACTGTAAAAAGGGCTTTCAGAAACTTCAGAAATTCAAATATATTTTGAAGATACAGATATTCCATACATTAAATAGCATAATGGTATATAATTGTCTATATATTGCAAATTATTCACATCAACTCTTCTCATCTCATCAACAGCGCCCCCGTGTGTTGATTTCCGTGATCAGCAGCATATCCTGCCATAACATAATTCTTACCTGTTATCTGTCTTTCATCGGCATCTGATGAACTTGGTATTGGAACTTCAATACCATCGTGAATACCAAGTTCTTAATACTGATGCATTGTGTAGATTATAGTTTGTTTGTTTATTTTTTGTGTTATGAATGATATGACAATATTAACTAATTTAATTCTGATTTATATTATCATGATATCTGTGCATGCTTTCTCAGATCATTTTTTTCATGACATAAATTAGATAACACTCTCTGTATACATCAATTAACTGTAGCCTACTTTTAAAATAATTGAAAGATTGGTAACACAAGTTCCCATTATGTAGCATTAGTTAATGCATTAATAATTAACATTAACAAACGAGCAATGCGGTTGTTATAGTCGGCTATTTATTAACGTTGGTGTAATGTTTCAGTTGGTTGATAAAAATACTGTTCATAGTTAGTTCATGTTAGCTCTCAGGTCAATGAAAATAGCTATATGTCACTGGACGTATCACTAAGCACAAGAGGCATGTGCCAATGGCTTCTGTGCATAAGATGCCATGCCATTTTAAGTTAATACCGCCGCCACTGGGAAATGCTAATAACACACAAACAGAGAAGGATTGAGCTCTAAATCATCTGCTCTAGTTCAACAGCAAGTCTTATCTATGTTTGAACACCTATTACACAGTAACAGTACAGTCAATAAAACGCACTGGCACATCTCTTTGTGAGAGTTACACTAGTAGCCTACATGTGTGGCCTAGGTCGAAGTTTGTCCAGTCATGTGACTAGATATATCCTCATTCATGAAGTGAAAGCTGTACTTCATGTCATAGTTTATTGGAAGTATAGTGTCTGTTATGACGGAGAGCTACTCTAACTAGTCTTGTCTATTTGCAACAGAGCAATAGATCGCTCCTCGGGATTCATCGCAGAAATCATGTGAGTTACTTCTGCTTTTGAAACACTTTTCAGAACGACAGGAAAAGAATAGTCGACACTTACAGTAGGCCTACTTGCAAAGACATTCTGTCTGCCTTATAATGTTTAGGTAACATGAGTCTTTATTTTATTTTGGGAGTAGGCCATGTTCATGCTAAAAGTTTAAACGTCACTAAAAGTTATATATTTTTTTGTATGTAAAGAAGATGGTTTAATTTGTATTAAATGTCCTTTACCTAAACCAATATTTAATCATCTAACCGATCACAGAAAAACATACTAGTAAGTAACTATCTCTTAATAGTCTCTAAATACGTCATTAATGCATATTAAAAGCATGTTTTGTTCTGTTAGACAAGCTGTAGAAATGGTTCAGATTTATGTAAAATGGAACCAATCACTAAAGTTATTTTAAAATAAAATAGAAAAATAGTGTGTTTTAAACAAAGGCAAAGTGTATTGCAGACAAAGGTCCTAGAATTAGTTCAAATCTTGCAAAATGATGCAGCAAAAATATTTTTTTCTGTTGATAAGGGGAAGTGTTTTTAGGTCACAGGGGTGTGATAAATCTTATCTGTCGATGCTCAGATATATACTTTTTTTGTAGGACACAACATCTTATATAATAACAATAAAACAATATTAATAATTACCCTGAAAATAATGCCTACTTTTATTAAAGTAAGAGGGTCAGTTTATGTTTTGATCAAAATGTTACAGAATTGAATCATTGAAGCTGTTTTCATTCCGCTTCCATTTTATTCATTCATACATTCATGCTGTGCTCTAAACCCTTGCTCATTCTTTCTCATTTTTCACTATCTCTCCCTTCTTTCTCTTAGGGATGAATGTCAGAATGGAATTTCCTTGGATTTGTTCCTGCATTGCTCTCTTGTTCCTGCTGTGAGTAATGCCTGCATTTGTCCTGACAGAACTCTCTTCCCTCCTAACATCCAACACTTTTGCTACACTGATGCTACACTATTAGATAAGAACTGTCATGACATGAATATAATTTTTGCAGGTATTTAATCAGTTTGTGTGAACTGCTGCCTAAATACTGTTTGGAGCCACTGCAAGTTCCCTACTTTATTAGAATCGTTGCATCATTAGACTTCTCTCAGGGTGTATTTGTAATGTGGTTCATTTTCTTTGTGTTTCAGGTCTGCATTGTGTTTCTGCTTTCATTTGTACAGCGCAGAGCGAAGGCTCAGCCCTTTGAGGATCGCTTTCCGTATCTCAGGGGTCGATTCGGCATTGTGGTGTGAGTGATTTCGAAACAAAATCTGAAGTTCTGCATTTAATATTCATCTGTGTTTTTAGTTGTCTAAAGACTTTTTGTTTGTGTGTGTGTGTGTGTGTGTGTGTGTATTTTCCTTTTCAGTCCATTGGATTTCATTGGCAATCTAAGTAACCGATGGTCTTATGGTTTTGCATTTGGTGCTATTGCTCCCAGTGTGATTCAGCTTTTCTCTGAGTCCTACACACCATTTAATGTGCCTAACTGGGCTAGAGGTAGGTAGTTTAATTATAAAAATATTTTATATTTACACTACCGTTCAAAGGTTTGAAAGAAATGGATGCATGATATTGATCAAAAGTGACAGTAAACACATTTATAATGTAACAAAATGACGTAATGTTACTCAAAGTAAAGTTATAGTTGATCTATATGTGCATTTCTTGCAGCTGTTCTGTACCTGGTAGGAGCGATAGAAGTTGGTGTGGCCTACCTGCCATTCTTTGCTTGTCTGTCAACGCCACACCGAGCACTAGGAGGGGCTTTAGGTCTTCTATACACACTCATGTGGTACATAAAAAAACTTCTCGCACACATACTGTAGATAAAACCTTTAATCTGAAATATTGGCCTAGCTCAATACTCCTGTTTGTACTTGTAGTTGTTGGATTTTGTATAGTGTTGTTGAACTGACTGTTGACTATTCTGTGGGTTTCAGGCTCATTGTGAGACTGTATGACATGATAAGCTGTCCCTCTGGAAGGGTTGGTGCATATTATTAATAATTAACTTTAATGTATTAATTATTAACTTTATATTATTATGTTTATGTTTGCATGTTAATATTATTATCCCTCAGTATACAAAGCATGCAATGGTGTCTTTGAATGAGTATAATTGATATAGCATTTATATAATGTGTAGTTGTGATAGTGGATAATTAAAGCACATTTTGCTGGTTGCAGGTTTTAGGTCCTTACGAGAAATTGATCATTCTGTGGCCGTTTTTCCTGTGCCTGCTTTTCCTCCTGGGACGGTTTGTGTATATCATTGTGAAGGCAGTGAGAATCCACCTGCAGCTACAAGCTGATGAGGTCAGATCATGAGACAGTCTTGTTGGAATTCATTTTATGTTAATCATTTACAATAAGGTTCAATTCGTTGGCATTAGATAATAAAGTAGTTCAAATTAAACAGTAGCCTACTTTTACAGCATTTATTAATAATAAAGGTTCTTTATTGGCATATGCCTTTAACATTCATGGAACCTTTCCATTGCACAACAGGTTATTAAAATGTTCTTCACACTAAGAAAAAAAAGGTTATTCTATGTAAGATCTTTTTTTGGATATAATATCGAGGGTCTGTTCTTTCTTTTGATACTACTGAAAATGATCAAAAATGCTGGCGGTGGCATGGCTACTTTAAAAAAAAAACGCTGGCGGGGAAAGAGTTAAGTTGTATAAATAAACATTAGTATGTAGCCTATAATAAACGGATATAAATTAAGATTAAACTATAGTATATTTATCAATTAACAACAGTTAATATATAAATGTTTCTCTGATATATAGAATGAGGAGGATCTACAATTCCATCAGTTCAGATATGTACAGACCCTACTGAAATGCCCCTCTGAACAGTAAGCATCCAACATGAACATGCATTTATCACTGTACTGTATTCAAACCAATCAGCCGATACTCATTCTTCTATTGTCCCCCAGGCCGGAAGAAAAGAGTTGGTTCAGAAGAAAAATTTATGACTGGGATCCTCACTTTAAATTCCCTAACAGAATGATTGGCACATGCATTATCTCTTTGATTGGTTTGTACATGGTCAGTTGGCACTCACTTGTGGACATGCAATATTGTCTTTTGTTTTTTGATTAGTAACTTAAAACAATGCAAATGTGTTTGCCTATATGCAGATGACCCTAGCAGATTACAGCTTGAGTGACTACACCTTTGACAAACTAGATGCTTTGAAGGACTCACTTGCAGAGATAGCATCATCCTGTAATCAAACAGACAACATTTTCACATCCCTCATTCCCAGAATGAATGAGTTCAGCATTGTTGCACGAAGTAAGACTTTTTGTTTATATTTATAGTCTCTGTGGAGTCAGTAAGATTAAAAAAAAAAAGTATTTCATGCTTTTATTCAGAAAAGATGCATTAAATTGATCAAAAGTGACAGTAAAGACTTGTTACAAAAGATTTATACTTCAAATCAATGCTGTTCGTTTGAACTTTCTATTAATTGAAGAAAAACAAATCACACTTTCCACCAAAAATATTACTGTTTTCAAGATTGATAATATGAAGAAATGTTTTTTGAGCACCAAACCAGCATATTATAAGGATCATGTGACACTAAAGACTGGTGAATACAGTTTTTCTCAGGCGCTTTGGTACATTTCTCGAATCATCCTCGACATTTGCAAAACAGTATGTGCGTTTTTCAAAACAATTCGTACAAATAGCAAAACACCATGTCTATTGCTCAAAATCCTTAGTTCATCTCTCAAAAGTAAATATCTGTGTCAGTGAACATCTCAGTGCCATCAGAATGACAAGTCCTTGTGTCATTGTGTACGGATAAGACAGTCAAATTGCTTAGTCATGTTGTCAATATTACAGTGTACTCTGGAGGGATTTTCTGATGTAAGCTATGGCTAAAGTTTTGATGACAATTATTGTAAATTGTTACACCTTAGTGTATGTGGGAGTTTGATTGCAAGAGACTGGACAAGATTTACATTTACACTTTTACTGTTTGTACTGTACACTGACAGATCATGTCATTGCGACACAGAAAGGAAAAGACAGCACTGCACAAAGAAACAAAAAAACAAAAGTAGAAATGTGAACATAGGACAATCTCCTTTGGGAAAACTGTACATGCATATTATGACAACATGTTCAACCATTTTGCATGTAAAGACTTTTTTCAATTGCTAACAAGCATTGTTCAATAATGAAACCACATTTTCAAAACTCTTCATACAGTCTGCATTACCAACATTCATTTTGGCCAAACAGTTATGTAATTTAAACTCACTCAGACCAACAAAACACTTGATACAATTCTCAAAATAAGCTCGTTCTACCAATCACTGGCAACAAATTCTCATTCAGAAAACATGCATGTCACTCATAACACACTGACCTAAAAAACACTATCAACAGGGAACATTACATAAATTATGAACTTTTATTTTTAAAGTTGGAATGAATTTTCACATAAACAGTATTTCATTATAGAATAACACATTTTTAATTTATTGAATGCACTAAAGCATACGCATGTAACAATTATGCTATAATGATATAGACAGAGCCAGATAGATAGATAGACAGACAGACAGACAGACAGACAGACAGACAGACAGACAGACAGACAGATAGATAGATAGATAGATAGATAGATAGATAGATAGATAGATAGATAGATAGATAGATAGATAGATAGATAGATAGATAGATAGATAGATAGACAGATTTATGCTGACAAGTGATTTAATGTTTAATATTTTTGTATTAGGGTCGTGGCTGGCGACAACCATTTTTTCCACTCTGACATCTGTTACTTACACGTTTCATGTGCTAGTATGTTACAGGTATACTTGCTTAAGCAGGTTTTATAAAATTCAACACTATAGCAATTTCAGTAATTAAAGAAAACTTTACCAAACAATGAGTTGCATTTTTTACTGCAGGAAACATTTAAAGAGGTTGTGGAGGGGGCAAAAAACGTTTCTTCCTGAGAAGTTCCATAAACCAAGTCCTGCAGTCAGCGTGGTAAGTAAAGATTTGTGATTCAGGGATTCATAGGGTCTCCTCTAAGATTGAGGTTAACAACATCATTAAAAAGACAAACTCTGTGGCATTTAGGTGGCTCATCATAATACCGAATGCTTTTCTCTCTCAGGCTGCTATAACAAGATATTCAGGCTGGCAGATTGCCTTCACTTTGTGGGGTATGTAAAACTCTTTAAAATTTGGACTGTGTTATTTAGTTTCCATCTTCTTGTGACCTCATATCCTGTCCTCAGAAAATGTGGTGAGATCAGCTTATACATTTTACCTTCTATTCAGAGAGGTCATTAGCTTCACGGGCATCTGTCCCTTGGCATACTTTGCTATTTTCCTGTTTTTAGTCAGTGTGACTCAAATAGGCCTATATGGAATAATTTGAAGACATGTTTTGCTGCATTGCTTAAAATTATTTTTGTTTCTGCAGGGTTTCTGATAGTTCACTTTGTGCAGTTTCTTTTTGCCTTAATGTTTGTGTATGGAGTTGTTCTACCAATCCAGAAGGGGCAATTTCTCAGCTGGCTTTCTAGTGTTGGCGTCATTCTGTGAGTCCACATTATTTTCATAAGCGTAATCATTAGGCCATTTTTTTAATTTTGCATGACAACATTATAAACTACTTTTCAAATATATGGGGTCAGTAAGTTTTTTTTAGTAAAATAACTTTCTGTTTTAATATATGTACAAACATAAAATAAAAAAATAAAAAGATTCCTGTGATGGCAAAGTTGTATTTTCAGCATCATTACTTCAGTGTCATGATCATTCAGATCCTTCAATCTAATATGCTAATTTGGTGCTCAAGAAACATTTCTCATTATCATAAATGTTGAAAACAGTTGAGCTGCTTCTTATGTTTGTGGAATTGAAAATTCAAAACAACAGTATTTATTTGAAATAGTTAGAAAAGTATCATTATAAATTTACTTTACTGTCAGTTTTGATCAAGTTAGTGCATCTTTACAGAAAGTGTTAAGAAAAGTCTTACTGACCGCAAACTTTTGAACAGTAGTGTGTTTTATACCCAACACCCTAACATTTTTATGATAATCTATTAATTATATATTAAAGATGCTGTTTAAGTAGCATTAAATTGAGTTTTTATGTAATTTCAGGCTCACAATATTCATAGTTATAGCCTTGGTGGTAGGGCAGATTATTCTGGTCCAAGTGTTTTTCCTGCAGGACAAACTCTCACCTGAAGACAAAGAAAAGCCTCTTGCAATCAACAACAGGTAGGACCATTAAAAAGCTATTTTCATCCAATTAAAAACAAATAGAAGAGGCTATAAATATATGACCTTAAACAGTCATGATTCAATGTGGTTTCGGTGCTCTGAGTGAAAAATATAATTATAAATGTGAAACATAAAAGCCTTTTTTAAAAGATATTTTTGAAATAACTCATCTCTCTTTTGTTCTTCCACAGAAAAGCGTTCCACTGCTTTAACTACTTTTTCTTCTTCTATAATGTGATTATGGGGTTGAGCAACTGTATTTTGCGCCTTTTAAGCAGCTGCATTGTGGGTACATGGCTGGTGTCACGCATTGATCGGACCATCATGCAGCGCGGCTATGAGTCCATGGATCCAGGTAATAATGGCATATCCAGGGCTGTGCAGTGAAAATTTTAATTTCCAAATATCGTTTTAGTCTTAAAGGGTTAGTTCACCCAAAAATGAAAATTCTGTCATTAATTACTCATGTCGACCCTCATGTATAAAACTAAAGCTCAAGCATGTTCGCTTGACGTGCGAGAACCAATGAGGTTCATTTTCATGTTACGCAGCACGTTTGAGCTTCAGCAAGAACCAATGAGGTTCATTCTCGTGTTACGCAGCACGTTTGAGCTTCAGCAAGAACCAATGAGGTTCATTCTCGCGTTACGCAGCACGTTTGAGCTTCAGCAAGAACCAATGAGGTTCATTCTCGTGTTACGCAGCACGTTTGAGCTTCAGCAAGAACCAATGAGGTTCATTCTCGTGTTACGCAGCACGTTTGAGCTTCAGCAAGAACCAATGAGGTTCATTCTCGCGTTACGCAGCACGTTTGAGCTTCTACAAGAACCAATGAGGTTCATTCTCGTGTTACGCAGCACGTTTGAGCTTCAGCAAGAACCAATGAGGTTCATTCTCGCGTTACGCAGCACGTTTGAGCTTCTACAAGAACCAATGAGGTTCATTCTCGTGTTACGCAGCACGTTTGAGCTTCAGCAAGAACCAATGAGGTTCATTCTCGTGTTACGCAGCACGTTTGAGCTTCTACAAGAACCAATGAGGTTCATTCTCGTGTTACGCAGCACGTTTGAGCTTCAGCAAGAACCAATGAGGTTTGTTCTCGCATGTCAAGCAGGTTCAGTTGAGCTTCAGTTTATGTTTGCTGATCAGTGTTTAAATGTGAATAAAAACTTTTTATGAACATTTTGAAGTGTCAAAGTGGTAGTTGCGTAGCTGTCAATGGAGGGACAGAATCACAGAAATCTCTCAGATTTCATCATAAAGATCTTCATTTGTGTTCCGAAGATGAACGAAAGTCTTGCAGGTTTGGAACGACATGAGAATGAGTATTTAATGACAGAATTTTAATTTTTGGATAAACTGACCCTTTAAAGTCGATAATAGGAACATAATAATTATGATGTTAGTTATTTCATTATTCGTTTTTTTTTATTTTTATTAATAATAATTGAGTGATGGAATATTTACCTTTACAGGCTCTAAAATGTAAGATTAATTCCTGCACAATGGTTATAATATACTTTTTTTTCCGGCAGGATATAGCACATGGATAGGGATGATATTTGCTGATCATTACCACAGCAACCCAGTTATGGTGTCTTTCTGCCATCTACTGCTTGGGAGAATAGTGGAGAAACGGGGACCTGCAGTGCCCTCTTATGCAACTTTTAGCAATAACACAGGTAATAATAACAGATGCCAAATAATCTGAAACCAAAGCACACATTTCTTTAAATCCAATAAAATAACTTTGCCTGTCTGCTGTTTAACAGGATGTTCAGGAGGGGGTAGAGTACGCGTGCGCTGGCTGCTGCTTTACACACTGCTGAGGAACCCTGCACTCATCCTGATGAGAAAGAGAAAGACACAGAACGACAACCAAGACCCACTCCTCTTGGCCCGAACCATCACCTCACAGGCTCAACAAGCAAATGACCTGGTCAACAACAAAACTCCCGGAACAGAACCAACACAGTTAGACATCTGAAAGGAATTTAGCTCTTGAAACTTCCTGGAAAGCAGAGCAGTGTCAGGGTATCTATCTGTGTGAAGACAGAGAGCATGTTTCAAAACTGATGATTGTGTCTGAAACTTTGAGGTCATCCATTATGTTGCGTATACTGACAAGAGACTTCTGTCTTACTCTTTGATACAAAGAACCAATATGATTGATGACTCGTCTGCATGTCAAATTTTATTGACCAATAATATGTTCTCTAGAATGAGAATGTTCCCGTTAAGTTGTCATTAAACTAACTAAATGTGATCAGCGAACTGAGAAAATGCTGGATTCGGTACAGGGTTAATGCTTTTCATGAGCTTCTGTAACAAATTTTAATGTTTGATTTGTTCAGTGGTATTTGTCAAATAGTATTTTGTAATAAAAATATTATATATTTGTTTTGGTGAATTAACTTTGGTGTATGTCACAAAAAATGTAATAAATTACTACCTTTGTACTTTTTGGTAAGTTTTGAAAGTCTAATCCCATGAATATTATTTTACTATAATAAGTAAATAATATAAATAATACTATAATAATTCTCTTATTTGAATAATATTTTCTGAAGCTTAAGCTTTTTCTCCACTGATTCCTTACTGAATAGCTGGTGTGTGAGCACATGACTGTCATCACCCTGAATTCTCACAGCATGAGTTTTATTTATCGCTTTTTACCTTTACAGAGCAAGATTACCCATTTTAATATGTGTTTAAATGCTATATTAAATGTTGCAGAAGAATATTCTACTCTTTATATAGTCTAGTTCTAAAAGGATGTCTAGCTGGCCCTTCAAACTAGTCGTCGTCGGGGACGTTGGGGTTCGTTTATTTATATATTTATTTATTTGTTGAGTAAATATCATAGAATTAGTAAATAACGTACTTGGATTCAGCTGAATTATTATTATTATTTTTAATTTTGGCTTTCTAAAATTTAACTTCAGGCCGTTTTCAGATGACGTATGACGTATCCGAGTGATACCAAATACACGTGTCGTGCGTGTGCTCGCGATAATTCAACGGCTAATTTAGTGCGAAGAGAAAAAGCAATCAGGTGAGTTTAATTAACAGTTCTTCCTTTATTAATGTTTTGGTGATATTTGTATGATTTGGGAATAAGAAGTTTCTTTACAAGTCTAAAGAATCGGAATAATAAAGTTAAATCAGTTGCATCGCATGCGTGGCTAGTTAATTACGGCAGGATGAAAGTTAACGTTAGTTTCCTCTCTTCCCGCCTGTCTTTCTGATATTTGAGTTGGCCAATTTAATGCTGTTTTACGTAAGTGTAAGGTTATCTTGGCTGATACCTAACTTACTACCAAAATTAGTCCTGCTTTAAAATATGAAATTGTGTAAAAACTGTATTTTTTAGTGGATGTTATGTTTGTAACATTAATATACGACATTCAAACAAGCGTAAACCATTAACTTACTTTTGACATGAAAATGATTTCAGTCTAAGGGATCGATGACAAATAAGTTTATAAGAGTTTAAGTTCACAATACAATAATATGATAAATCTTTTAAAATGTTTAAACGTGGTACGTTTAGCCTATGTAACTTACAGTAGTGTAATATATTTTTGTTTGTTCATACATTTTTGTAAAACGAAGTGGGGAAAAAATATGTAACGTTATACAGTTTTAAACAACAATAAAATAACATTAATGCGTTTACAACACTTAATCGTTTTTTTTGCAATCATTTTCAAGATTTTTTATTTTTTATTTTTCATTTCAAACTGGTTTTCTTGGGGTTAATCAATTTAAAAGTTTGCCATTATTCTGTTATACAGCTTGATTTTGATTACCACAGACATAACTAACTATAAACCATATTCTCACAGAAAGATGCCTACCTAAGTTAGACAGTATTTTTGGATAACTCGTATGACCCTGAATGCGCCTGTGTTGCCCAAAATTAGATCTAGATTGGCAACTCATTAGGTTACAAAAATGCTGTCTGCAGTCATAGTGTCTTCAATTGGTTGTCTTTGTGTTTGAGTGCAGGATGAGTGATGTGGAGTTGGTGAAAAAGATGCTGCGAGCTGTTCTTCAGAGCAGTAAGCATGGTGTGGCCATGGTCCGTCTTCCGGGAGATTACCGGGCTCTGACGGGAGAGATGATTCCTTTCCGGCAGTTTGGCCATTGCAATCTCGAGAGCTTTCTGCGCAGCATTCCCGGTGTGGTGCGGCTTGAGCGCTCCAGTGCTGGAGAGGTGATGCATTCACTTGATCTGTTAATAGATCACTTGTATTTATTCACAAATGCTGTGCATGGACTTCAGGCTATTCGAAAACAAAAGCATCATATAAGCATCATTTATATAAATGTATAAGTAGGGCCATGATGAACCAATTTCAGATTTTGTGAATCAGCTATTTAATTTTTTACTTACCCTCAAACTGGGAATTTGTGTGGTCGTGAGAGAAATGGCAAAAAATTTAAATACGATAAAGAAAATGTTCTGTTATTGATTAGTCTATGTACCATCATGCCAGAACCAAACTAGAATGTGATAGACTTTGTGTATGTTTGTAGGTCATGTGTTTTGCTGGTGTGTGTGAGGAGACGGCACACATCGCACAGCTGGTCGCCCGGCAGAAGAATGTGAAGAAGTCTGGCTGCTCTAAATTACTGAACTTCCAAATGAGAGCAAAGTCTTCCTCTTTGTTTTCATATAACGGTAACACGCATGCACAGACAAACGAAAGGCCCCAGTGAGAGATGGTGTTTGGCTAATGTGATGTCATTTTTGTGGTTAATTTCAATCAAGTTTTGTATTTTTAATGATTTCCTAATGACTCCTTTTTCTAGGTTGTACTATTCTAGGCGATGTTTGAGTCATACTTTGTATTGCAAGCACTTCTCGTGTTATTGTCTCCTTAAGATGAATCACTTGTTGAAGTCCTCATTTCTAAGTTGCTTTGGAGAAAAGCATCTGCTAAAAGAATAAATGTAAATATAATGTTTGTATTATTTTTCTATTCATAATTGAACGGCGCAAATCTTCAAATAAACTTGAGTTAAAAATGTTTGAGGTGCAAAACCTTAAAAGGATTTTATTTTCTGTGTGTGTTACAAAGCCAAATGATTTTCTTTAGTTGTAAAATAGGAAAAGTGTTTTAATACACATCACCTTAAAAGAGAATGTAAACCACATAAATCAAGTTAATGGGATTAATGACATTGAAAACCTAGTTTGTGTGCCCACGCCCCAAGAGAGAGCTTATTTAAAGGGTTTAATGCTGTTTCTTTGCCCACCAACCTTGTCTGTATATGTGTACTGACTATATCTGTGCCAGCTGGTCACCGTTGCACACTTATGCCACAAACTGTTACGCATCCTACAGTCGTCATTTTGCCCTTCAAGTTATGTGCTTGTTTATTGATGTGGGTTAACTGTTTTGGTCTTTGCAGCCAGACCTCGCTTGTCTCTGCGGCAACCGGGACACATGACTCATCCCGCTCGAGGCAACGCATCCAAATCTAGTTTTTACCCTAACCAGCGGCAGCTTTACAGTTGTGACCTCCCCTCCTCCCGGGTTCCTTCCCGTCAACCAAACAGGAAATCACCAGGGTGAGTGATGTGAGTCAAAACACTTGAGCACAAACACATTCTCAAAATATTCATCAAAATACTTATGTGATTTTAGGTTAGGGGGGACTACATTTGTACCCAGCAAGATCAATACAGAAATAAAGACTTCACCTCATAAGACCAGTGGGACGCCAGGTAAACCTCACGTTTTGCCCTATTAATAATATTTGTATTTTCATCATGACAACGGGACAGTTTATGTTGGCTCAGAAACAATGTTTTATTTAAACAGCGGAATCCTGAAGCTAGAGGTGCATAATTCTGGATAAATATAAATCACAATATTTCTTTGTCTAAAATAGATTCTCCAATGATTCTGAATATTAAACTAAACAAAATAACATGTAATTTACTAGAGGTTCTGACAAAATGTTAATTGCTGCTGTCTGTTTACATTTTTTCTTAATTCATTTGAATGAATTATTTAAAAAATCTGTTTGAATGAATGATTCATATCTAGACAGCCTAAATGCTTTTCCTGGCTCAGCGGCAGCGCCAACACAGATTTGAATGTTTCGGTGTAATTTTATCAAAGTTTAATAGATATGGCCAAATCGTTGTTATTTAGGAATGAAATTGCGATCTTTTAACAATTAATTGTGCAGCTCTAACTGAAACCTAAACTTATCACTAACCTAATTCTTAAAACCTAGGCTTTATTTATCTGCCTCGCAAACCATGATGGACTGTATAGTGCTGCAGGAATGAATTATAAAACCTGGAAAAAGTGTGCATTTTTGCTTTTTTGTTCCATTGTTAGTTAATACATTTTTTTGAATTGGGTTTTGGTTAAATGCCTGAAATAATGTTTACGTTTGACAAGCTAAGTACGGTTCATTTTCAAAATTCTTTTCGACAACATATTGTTTTACGGTGTGTGCTCTAACCTTAACACCTTTAACCTTATTATTTATTAGCCTCAGGTTAGGTAGAGTAAGTCAAATCTGACCTAAATCATAAGCATTCAAATGTTACTTAAAATTTGTTCAGAAGACCTCTCTGTGGTCAGTTCTTGCTCAAGGTTTAACAACAACAATACTGTATAATGGTTATTTATTAATGTTAATATTCCAGAAATAATGGTTAAACCAAAAACTAATAGCAAAGTTACAATATAAAGTGAAGTCTAAATCAAAGGTGTAATCAGCTGGGTTTCTGGCGTCGAGAGATACCGCTCAATCAGTATCTGCCTGGTCAGTCTTTTATACTCACACAGTTCACTGCCGATGTCAGACTCTCTTCTGCTGTCATCAATTGGAGAGCTGCCAAGTCTTCCATAACCCTTTTAAGGTGTTTCCGATGTAGCCTGCCAGCTTTCTTTTTGTCCCTTTCCCGTCTGTAGAATATACCTTATCTACAGCATTACATTTTTCTTAAAAGCAATTTTTATCTAATACATAAATGCTCTCTACCCTAAGTTACTTAATATATTCTCATATAATACATCACAGTTTAATAGTTTTTCTTAACATACACATATTAGTAAAACATCTGTATATACTCCTTTTATGTTTAAGTATACATGCATATTATCATAGTAATTTGTATTATTTTTTGTATATAATTTTCCAATACATTTTTATGCAGCATTACTACTTGAGTTACATAAAGATACTACTAAGCAAAACAGACTTTAAACAAGACAGAGTAATTGTATAACCAACAATATCATCAACAATATAATACATCAGTAATACCCCACAAGTGACTAAATGGGACCACAGAGGTTCTTGGGACATTAAACATCATCAAACTGTCAGATTTTAAATAAAAGATTGAGAGTTTTATTCAGCTTAGTGGTGGTGATGTTGAAGTCCTGTATCTCTGCTGTACAACTGCTGATTGTATTTAGACTTCAGAATTCAAAAATTTTGTTCATGTCTGAAGATTAACTTGATTAACAAAACCTGTAAGCATCATTAACTTTTGTCTGTCATAGAGCCTATTTTCTGTAATAATCCAAAAGCCAAATGGGAAAATCCTAAGAACCCTTTTTGTCTAAGAAAGAAACCAGGGTGAAGGTAACTTCTGGGATGGCCTAAAAAATATCTCAGCACTGTATTGTCTTCAGGATATGCTAATTTAGTTTTATAATCTGTGTTTTTGATATACTCAATTAATTTAAGTGTGACGTTTGTTTCTGTGTTGCATTCTTCAGCTCAGCAAAAGCCTGTAAACCGTGCTGATGTTGAGGTGGTTCAGGGTCGAATCAAACAGATTTTGCAGAAGTACTGCAGTGGGGTCTGGCTGTCCAAAATCCCTCAGCTATATAAGAATATGTTCCAGGAAGAGCTCCACATGCACAAAGAAGTGGAGAGGTGGACGCACATCTGCACTGTGAGAGAACTGAAAAACAAACACATGCTGACTATTGAAATCACCCTGTACCCTCCCATCTAACTACATGACTTCAATAAGTTTGTCAATATGTCATGCGTCAAGTCAGGGGTTACTCTTTCGCCGTAAATCCATGCGTACGGCCATCTGTCGGAAACTATTTATTTTAGTTTCAAATATGGAAATTTTTCTTTACGTTTTTGGCCCTAAAAGATCTTAAATCAGAGCACAAAGTCTTAAATTCATAAAGTCATGGCATTAAATGTTGCATACAAAAAAACAACCTGTATTTCTGTATTTTTTGTCCTGTTTTCCGATATAAATATCTAAACATTTTTGACAAATTTACTTGAAATCCAAATGTAAAATAATAGTCTTGAAAAATTGAGTTTGATTAAAACAAGAACAAATATCTTTCATTGAGTTTTATGAAAACTTCCTTTTGAATTAAGTCGATTTGTACTTGTTTTAATCAAAAACTCTTCAAAACACGATTTCAAGGAAACCAAGACTTTATATAACTTAAGTAAATGTATCTTGAATTAAGAATATTTAGAGAACTGCTCTAGAAAATAAGAAAAAAATACGTTGACATACTTGACAGTATGATCAGAAAGTACTGCAAGAGTTATTTTCGTATTCTAGTGGTTGGTAAAATGAATTAAAAAGTAATGGATATACAGGTGAAACTCGAAAAATTTGAATATCGTGCAAAAGTTATCATTTTGATATTTATGGCTCTCCGCTTATGAAAACCCCAAATTCAAAATCTCAGAAAATTTGAATATTACGTGAAATCAATAAAAAAAAGATTTTAAATACTGAAATATCGGCCCTCTGAAAAGTATAATCATACAATGTATATTTAGTAGGGCTGTTTTCGACTAAGGATTTTCATAGTCGAATCTGATTCGTTAGATTTTTCCGTAGTCGACTGATAGTCGAACCTTTTTTTTTCTTTTTTTTTTTTTAGATAGCAGCTAGATTTTTTTCCATTTCAACTGTTATAGGACGACTTGGTTTGAATAAACGAGCAGACACTGATTGCTCTACATTTACTTAAAGTTAACAGCAAGACAACTAATGTGCTTTCCATTTAAATGAATCACACACATTAAAACAAATCCTTAAAAATAAAAATAAAAAAAGGGCTATTCTGGTGGGTGCGGTGGAGATGCGTTCATGTAACAATAAAGCACCTACAATCTGTCACAAAGAACCGGCAAAAGTAATGTTTATGAATATGTAAAATATAGCAAGGAGAAGTGTTTTCTTTCTTCAGTGTCGGCTACAAAGATGAAGTTGACGATGCTGACTCGCGATCTTCGCAGTAGTGAACGCGCCAGAGAGAAATGCACATTTCATACGGATTACATAAGCAGAGAGCAGTCTGTGTCTGTTTTCGTTCGTTTTGAATTGTTCTGTTTAAAAGTAGACATGTCTGTGGCTAGGCTACCTTATACGTTGAGTTTCGGTTCATTTATGAGACGAGCTCCAGTTCACGCGCCGGCGCCTCCGTTTCGTGATTATCTATCGTCTGCTATATTTACTTCTTATATATTAAATCCAGGCAATTGGTTGATGAAACATTGATTAAAATTAAGATACAATTAATACGAAACGAAATTCACTTTAAAGAAAGGTTTTGTGCTTTCTGTTTGATGTCTCTGTGAAAGTTTTAAAGCATCTTTTAGTGCAGCTTTCAGAGCGGTCACATCCGTAACATTGTTTTTTCCTCATAAATGCGAACACGAAAAATAAAATAAATATTTTATGTTCTGTGGAGACTACAGTTTATCATAATTTGTATTCTGAAGAATACGTAATGCCGGTACATATTCCATTACTCCCCAACACTGATAATATATAACCTTCTGCAAGATATTTTAATAACACGGTTTTGGTGGTTATAGAGTTCAAATGACGGTGTTCAACTATAACCTTCGGTCTCACACTTATATAATTTGTATAATTTGTAAACAACTTGTTTTTTGTTTGTAAAGTTAACAAGCCTTACCCGTTTCAAATGATACACCATGTTGGTTGTCGTCGTGTGATATGAAAGAAGCTGCTGACACAACTGGCACTTAACTTTCTTTGGGTCATCTTTAACCTTCTCGAAATACTCCCACACTTTTGATGATTTTTTTTAGAAGCCATTGTGAGCCAATAAATCCGTAAATGCTAACAAATGCGGTCCGGACGTCACAGGCCTGTAGTGTGCTGCTGCTCATTGGTTACATAACACTTCCCTACTATTCGACTATGAGGTCTTAGAAGTCAGCCCTAGTATTTAGTTATATACTAAATATATTAGTTTCACTTTTTAATTTGAATTACTGAAATACATGAACTTTTGCATGATATTTTTTTTTTTTTGAGTTTCACCTGTGTGTTGAAAGTTGTATCTTCAAACTCTGAAGTGTTGCTAATACAACTCATTGTTTCTCCCTATAGACATTTACATTTAGAGAACACATTGACATATATCCTCTTCACTTTATTTCTTAAATTTTCTTTAGTTTATCTTGAAAAGGTCTTAAATTATTAAATATACCTTCATAAAACCTGCAGAAGCCCTGTTGGCAACTAATTTAACTAACTAAATTTAAATAAATTCTAAAATAATAAAAATTCCTATAGAAATCCAATATCCAAGAGTTCAGTACATGGACATGACATACAGTGAGAACACCATTGTTTTCTCCCTCTTACTTAAATCTCGTTTTTGAAAAACACCCCTGAAAAACAGGCGAATCTCCACATAACACCGACTGTGACCCAACAGTCGGGATCATTAATATGTACGACTCCAAAAATTTGCCTATGCCAGCCCATGTTCAATGACAGCCGGAACTGCGCAGCCGAAGCATGGCAGTTGTTCAGTGTTTGGATGTACAAATGAACACAAAGGTATTTAGTTCCTTCATCTGAGCCTCTGAAGAAACAATGGGTTAAATTTATTTTCTCTGGAAATTTCCAAACATTTCACCGACGAGACTGTTTCCTCAACTTGGGCCAATACAGAGCTGGCCTCGATTGATCGAGCTAACGTTACCAAGCAACACTTTCTGAATGTGTAATTGTTCAAGTTCAGACAGGTAATCTTTTTCTCAAAATCGTTCAATACTGTATTTACATCATCGTGTTTGCATTGGTGAAAGCATTAGAGAGAGTGCAGAAACTGCGTTGCAATGATAAGATCTTTATTCTCGCGATCAACACACTGTCATCTGTTTGCTCAATGCTCATCACGGCAACATTTTATGTGATGGGAATAGATCTAAATACTTTAAAAACATCTCACGATTCGTTAATCTCGATAGCTGTAATAGTAAAAACGTATAATATCTGTAGTAAAAGTATTCGAGAGAGTTTCACATGTAATACGTAGCTATTTCATATGCAAGCATGTCAGCCAATCACAGCAGAGGCCGGTTACACACAGCAGAGACGCCCCTTCAAACAGAGCGTTCACATCAGAGGCTAAAATCAGGCTAGGAAAAATGCCTTTTATTTCTAAATCATGACTATTTTTGCTCTAAAAAACATTATAAGGGCAACCCAGAAAACATTATACAATAAAAATAAAAACCATTCTAGGGCACCTTTAAGAGATACAATCCTGCATTGTGTGTTAATACATTTTGGGGGCGGAGCAATGAAGGGAGGGTGTGTTTGTTTTGGGTTGATTTCAAATATCAACAGTGTATCAACCTTTAATATAATAAAGTTTTGATCGTTATATGATAAATTATCATTTTGTTTTCTTTCTCTCTGCTGTCCTTTAGGTTGAAAAGCCAGGCAGCAATAACATAGTGGACCGCCTGGTGTACCCTGTCCTGGATCATGCCCCAAAACCAAGCACTGTGCCTGCTGTAGCTCCATGCAAACAGTCTCCTAACTCTGCGTTTAGGAAACAGCCAACACCTGCCCAGCAAACTACCCGCATCCTCAGAACTCTTGCCATTAACATTCCCCCTTCAACCCAGAAATCCCAAGCACCCTTGAGTCCAACATCGCCCAACTCCACCATGCTGGATTTTACTCTCCCTGAAACACCCAAAGCTCACTCCAACTCCCTCATCACCCCTCCCTCCACTCCACCCCCCCAAAAGCCTCTGACTCCAGAGATCAAGCAGAATCTACGGCAGCTGCTCAATAAATACAGCCATGGCCTCTGGGCTCATGCACTTCCACAACTTTTCCAGGAGGCCTTTGGGTAGGATGCTATGCTGATTACTGTATATTTGTAGAGTGCATACTTTTTCCATTATGCAATGGACATTTTGAACAGAAGTATACCAATGCATAAAATATGAGGAAATATCAATGAATATTCAATCTTGGCCAAATAACATATTAAAAGCGTTAGTGTAGCCAAATGTAGTATACACACATTTTTTTACTTATTTCTGTGATGGCAAAGCTGAATTTTCAGCATCATAACTCATGTCTTCAGTGTCACATGATCCTTCAAAAATCATTCTAATATGCTGATTTTCTGCATAAGAGACATTTTCTTATTAGCAATTTTGAAAACATTTGTTCTGCTTAATATTTTGGAAACACATTTCACAGTATTGGCCTGTATTCTTTGAATGGTAAAGAACAGCATTTATTTGCAATATAAATATTTTGTAACATTATACATTTTATCATTGCTTTAATGAGATGTATGAGAGGGTAGCACAGTGAAATATTTTTTCCCAGGTAGTGTGACTTTAAAAAAGAAAATTTCCGCTTGTCTCTAAGGTGCGAGTTTTCACAGTACGTGTTGGAGGATCTGTCTTTGTTGGCAGATACATGTATGGTTGAGTACCCCATGCCGGACAATCGAAAGAGAGCCATACTGTACGCATTACCATGCCAGGTGCAGACAGAGCCCCGTCCTCGCCCACCACCGCTGTTTATGCTCTGTGAAAGCAATCCACGTGTGCCTCCTCTGGTTATCCCAGCGGCAGAGTATCTATCTGTTTTGGTGATGGAGGTCAGCAGCACCAACAACGTTGTTCTCCGGTAACGCTCAATAAAACTACTATTTTATTATTAGATACAAGATGAATTTCTAGTTCTTTTATTTTCATTATTTTAGATTGTGGATTCATGATGCTGTCTCATTTTTCAGGTTTGTCGGTGAAGGCTACTCTAAAGCTCTGGAGGTGATGGAGGAGGCTATGCTTCAATTCTATAATACAGTTGGCGCTGGACTTCGTCTTCTCTCCCCAAAAGTTGGACAACTGGTGGCAGTTGCTATGGAGGAAGATGCAGTACTAAGAGCTCAGGTTCACCAGGTCACAGAGGACAACGTGAAGGTACCAGACACTTCTGTATCCACTTCTTTGACAACTTAAG
This sequence comes from Semotilus atromaculatus, assembly GCA_031834385.1. Taxonomy (NCBI): domain Eukaryota; kingdom Metazoa; phylum Chordata; class Actinopteri; order Cypriniformes; family Leuciscidae; genus Semotilus; species Semotilus atromaculatus. The sequence continues at coordinate 15,398,444 of JAULUF010000023.1, read as the reverse complement.
AGCAGATATGGCTATTTGTAACTTGAATGTGTGAGGCTTCCTGTATCATCTGCTTCTAGTTATTTTAGCAGTCGACCTGTGCATCTCTAACTTCATCTTTCCTTTTTGTAGGTGTATTGTGTGGATCATGGGTTCTTTGAGGTGGTCAGCAGGAAGAAGATATTCCAGCTGAGGGATCAATTCCTGACTCTTCCTTTTCAGGGAACGATGTGTCAACTTGCAGGTAACATTTATCAGAGTCCTTTGTGTTTATGTGTGAGAGAGTAATATGTTATGTAATTCCTTTTTGTGTTCACATTCACTTGCTTGTTAGGTCTGGAGCAATTCAGTACAGATGCGGTAGTTCTGAAAACTCTGAAATCATTAGCTGTTGGTCGTACGCTATTGGCTGAGATTCTGGAGCGAGGGGACACACCGCTTATTGTGCTTTATGACACTTCTCATAACGATGATGTCAATGTGAACGCTGTATGCCTGAAAGCCCTGCAGGATAAGTCCATGGAGAATCCTCTGCAGGTCAATTATAAATAAAAATCACTAAATGATTAAATTGCAAAATGAATTAATAATAATAATGTGTTTTTCTCCCTGTCGTCTCTTCAGGTGAACAGCGTGTACACAAACGTGTGTGTGACAAATGTGTGCTCTGATGGCAGTATTTACTGTCAGCTGCCTTCTCGAGGCCAGGCCAAACTGAAAGACATCATGGACAAGATTGAGGCACATTTCATCTCTCAGGTAAATAATTAAATTCAGTGTCTTTGATTTTAGGCTTATGTTATCTGTATCTGATCATGGGACCATCACAAGTCTGTTATGTGTTTCTAAGTTAACATGGGAGCTGTTGGTGTCCAAACCATTCTGCGGGAAAGTGTGTCTTGCTAAATACAAGGGCAAATGGGCAAGAGCAGAGGTGAGAAGACATTCTTCTTTTTCCCTTCATCACTCATGTCATGTTCTAACTCTCCTCACTCTTGAAAATCGATTTAAATTTTGGAACTGGATACTTAAAGGGATACTTCACCTCTGGAAAGATGAATGTGTATTTAAAATGGGCCATTTATGTAGAAATGGTAAATGAACACCATTTCCCGACGAGCTGGATGGCGCCTTGCATGGCTGACACCGCCGTCGGTGTATGAATGTGTGAGTGAATGAGAAGAAAAATGTAAAGCGCTTTGGTGGCCATTGGGTCTATGAAAGCGCTATATAAATGCAGTCCATTTATGTAGAAGAAATGTGAAATTATTTTTGAATTTGGAGCTCTCTAGAGCTTAAAGCCAGAAATTTATTTTTGGGTTATGTTGATGAAAGACGACAACTCCCAGAATGCACTTGCTTCGCTGCCTTAGGAGGCCACGCCTATCAGTAACAGACCGCTGCAGCAAGTCAACAAGTCTAGGCTACTAGTGAGTCTCCGTGATGAGTCTGCCCAGAGATCGCCCAAAATGTCCAGGATTCGGCTTTTGTGTTATACAGTCGCCATTTATCATGTTTAGACTGAGACTGAGGGCCGCGACTGATGAGCGACACCTGTGAGACGCACCGGTTTCGTATCTCTCTCGGAGGAGCGGGAATTTTCTTAGCAATGTTAAAACGCACATCAACCAATCACTTGTTTAGTGTTCATGTAAACACTACATTCAGATTCACCAATCGTAATGAATTCAGTTAGATTGAAACCAAAGGTGTGCATGTAAACAATGAATGGTGACTGCAGAAAGCAAAAGCTGAATACCGGACATTTTGAAAGATCTCGACAGGCGGACATGTCCGGGAAAAAAAGGATGGTAACCAGTAACCCCTACTACTCAGCTTTCTCCTACTACTCAGCTTTCTTCACAGAACAAGAGCCTGTTTGCTTAGCTTCCAAAAAAAGATGGCTGACACTGTGTATATTCTGTGAGTGAGATCCTACCCTCTATGGGTGGGTTGAGAACATGCGGGACAGCCCCTACTACTGGCTGTAGTCTTTAGCCCCTGGCCAAAAAATCTTCCGATGACGCAAAATGATGATTTTTGCGTCATCTCAGGATTTTTCCAGGCAAAAAAATACATAAATCTCTCGTCTCAGGGGGATATGAGGGTGGAAAGCACGATGATTTGAAAATACTACAGGTTTTCTACTAATAATTCTAAATCCTGAAGTATCCCTTTAAAGGTCAGGTATCGATTACTGCGCTTTTTTTTATGAGTGATTTCAAACCATTTTCAAGTCACGCGTTGACTACCGTTGTATGATCACGCTCTTATTAATGTGAATGCTTTTAAATCATTCAAGAGCGACAAGACTAAAGAGGCCACGCTGTAAGTCCTGCCTATTACACTCACACACAAAGACGTGCGTCAGTATCGTACAGTATCCTACAAAATCACTCTTTCCAAATAGAGCTATTCAAGTCATTGAGTGTAAATTCCTGTTTTTATCGTAATTTGTTTCAGAAAAACTAAATATTGCAATGTCCGTTTTTTTCCCAGTATTGTGCTGCCCTAGTGAAAATTTAATTAGTTCAATTGGTTATGAATGTGTGTTTCATCTGTGTGTAGATTGTTACCCTTCATGGCAGTCAAGTGTTGGACATCCAGTTTTTAGATCTGGGACTTCCTGCTTCTCTGGAGGTTAGCGAGCTCAGGGAGATCCCACCAATCTACCTCAGAGAGCTCATCACCATACCACCTCAGGTATACACATCTCAGTTATTTTTTCCCCTCATTTCTATTCACGCTCATCACTTGTGATGAACTGTGCAGGCCATTGTCTCATAAGTCATGAGTCAACCTGTGAGTTTTTGTTTTTGCTTGTTTTTGAATAATAAAATAACTCGTTTAGCATGTAGGCAGTGCTGTAATTGCATTAATCTGCTTTATGAATGAAAGTAATTGTTATATATTTCTGCCCCTGTAGGCTATAAAGTGCCTCCTGGAAGATCTGAATCCAGATGGGGGTGTTTGGCCTCCTGAAGCCGTTCTGTGGTTGAGAGAGACAGTCCACAACAAAGTCCCCAGTTGCATGAAGGTCTTGCACATTCATTTATTGTTTACTGAAAAATAGATTTTAATTGAGTAGCGATGCACAATATATTTAAGTCGCTTTAGTGCGATTATCACATTGCAAAATATCTGCCATTTTATAGTACAACTGTAAAATTACAATATATTACCTGTTTTGTTTATTATTTTTATTACATATTAATTATTATTATTATTATTATTATTTCGTAGTTATAGTTAACATGTCAAAACAGTCAGAATGTAGCCTTTGATTAATAAAATTTAAATACCCAAATTTTTCCATGTTTTCCCCAAATCGGTCAGATCGAAAAGGATAGTTTGCACTAAAAAATTTCTTCAGAGGAAAACTTTTATTTGATTTTATTATTATAGATGTATATATAATTGTTTCCAAGTAGAGTTATTCAGATCATCTAGAGAAAGTTCCTGCATTTTCATGTTGCAGAAAAACGAAATATTGCAATGTCCATGTTTGTTGTGTATTTAGATAGTCAAGCTTGATGAGACCAGGATTGTGCACGTCTACCTCTTCAGTGGAAATGGAGCTCATGACCTTCAGAGCAGCATTAACCTCCAGCTAGCCTCATGTCCATTCTGGAAACGTGATGCCTTCTTCAGCAAGATCGCCAGGGTTTCCGAACCTATCATGACAGAGACAGGAGACAGCGCCTATACATCTCCCACACAGTCGAAGGCCCTCACATTGCCCCCTCAGATGAACTTACCACTGGTTGGGCAAAATATGGATGTGTTTGTGTCGGTTGCATGTCACCCTGGGCACTTTGTGCTGCAGCCATGGCAGGATCTGTACAAGCTAGTAGTGCTGATGGGAGAGATGATCCTGTTCTACAACAAACAGGAAGTAACCCAAATCAACATCCAGAAGAATAACGTCTACGCTGCCAAGATCGACAACAAGTAAGATCTGAATGGCACCTCTGATTGTAATTCCTCACCTAAATAACGCAACTAAATAATTGACTGTCTTTTTCTTTCTTTCATACTACCTCTGTCTTGTCACCACTCTTTATCTATAGTTGGCATCGTGTTTTGGTAAAGGGCATCCTGACCAATGGCTTAGTCTCCGTGTATGAACTGGATTATGGGAAGTACGAGTTGATCAACTATTCCCAGCTCCAACCACTCATCGATGAGTTCAAGCAGCTGCCATTCCAGGGCATTTTTGCTCAGCTGGCTGGTAAGAGAGAAGCTGGAGCTAAAACTAAATTATATCTCTATTATTTTTCAGACTTTTACTAATATTTAATAAACACAGTATATTTGCTCTGAAATGTCTTAAAGTTATGTATCTTTCAGAGGAGCCATATATGTCAGCCAAACACTGAAATGTTGGATAGTAGATCAATATTAGTATAAAGATTCTTGGTATAAAGAATATTTTTCTATATTTATAAATGCAGTATAATAAATAGTAATATTTAGCTGCACAAGCTGAGCTGCACACTTTTTTTTTTTTTAAAGCATGTGAAATTCCACACAGGAACTTCTGTGAACAGTTTTGAATGATTGCACAAATCAAGTGTGGAATTGGTGATTCATAACATCTCTGATTTACATTGAATCAGTTCATAAAGTATATTTATCTTAAACCAGTCGTGACAAAAGGCTGGTTGCATATTCTTTAGGAAAGTTAACAACCAAATAAAAATGTTAAAATCACAATACTGATGTTGTCAGTATTGATGTTTTATGCTATTAACAAAATTGGAAATATATTGTAAGTATTTGATGCATCACCCAGCCCTATTGCAAGTTACGTCAAAACTAATGCATGTCTGTTAAAGCTTCTGATTAAATGCAAAATACTTGTTTTCAGGTGTCAAGCAAGGGGTCTGGTGTGAGGAAGCTTCAATGGTGTTCCGGAACCATGTTGAGAAGAAGCCGCTGGTGGCCCAGATTGAGTCAGTCGAGGAGGGGGAGTGGCCCTGGGAGCGCAAAATCTCTGTCTACCTGGTGGACACCACACAAGAGAACAATGACATCTGGATCCACAACATTATGGTGGAATTTTTAGATGAGATCAGCAGTGCTGCTTGAGACTGTTGCAACTATCCTTTCCCAGAACCATGCTGAAAACTTGAGCCTGAGGAAATCTGGATCTAGAATTCAAAAGCATTTACTCTACTGTATGTATGTTTGGTCAGCTCATTTTATTTACACGTTCACAAATAGTTTCAGTTATCGTTCTGAGTGCCATGGGAAAGGGATTTCTTTACCTTTTTTTGCTGTTGTGATAAATAATAATATTATACCATTGCCGAATTAACTCGTTCTTATCTGAACAGCTTCCTTTACTGTGTCTTTACCATAGGGCCATTTGTCTTGGAGTAATTTGATTTATTTATGTTGGTTTTGTGTGAGACACTATTGCTTTATATGGTTTATACTCTTGATTTTGCACTTTGATTTGTTTGCTGTGGTCTTGTGTGTTTTCTGAAAGGAAAATGGCCTAATTGTAAAAGAACATTTGTATTTAGGTTCTCATGTTTGTTTAATTTCAAAGTTAACATTTGGTTCGAACCATTAAACGAAAAGACAACAACCCGATACACTTGGGTGACTCATTTGTCTCTGCAACTTGATTGGTGGGCTGTTTGAATGGCGTCAGTGATTGGCAGGTCTACGCGGTGGGCGGGGCGAATATCTGCGCTACGGGTTTGTGGAAACTCTTTGATCGCCACCGACTACTGGACTTTTTTGAAAGAAGGCTCTAGCAGTGACTACCTTTTTAATATTTGGACTTTCTCCGCCGTGTCAAGCGTTGTACTTCTATGAACCTTGGATTTGAGAAATCATTGCTTGAGGCAGCAGCACATTTGTGTGAAATAGCGGCTCCGAAAAGAAACCATATCTGGTCAAAGTATTCAGCTGTCACATGCGCTATATATAGTGTGGGATAAGCGCTGTCTGAGGTAAGTGAGAATGATAGAGACTCCGGGACTAACGCTTTGTTTTCATCATTGCATAGAGCCATGAAACATGCAAATACACATTAACAGGACAGTTGAAGCTTGGAGAAAATTATATTTGATTAATAATTTAGCTTGCGGCTTAAAGTGTATTTTGTATTTTAATGTCAAAAGTTATGTATCTGAAGCAACACAACTATTCAGACATCATTAATTGTAGTTTTATTAACTGAAGTGGAAAAGCAATTTGTTTGAGGAACTGTCTGGATATGTGTACATAACTAGTTTATTGATTTGGGAAACCTAAACTAGAGGCAGTATGTTAATAATAAATTTGCATCTTATAGCGTGATGGAGTTTGCTGGTCAATGTCCTTGTCTATTGGATTTACCAAGGACAATGGAGATGGTCCAAGAGCAGAGGCCAGCCTTCAGTTTGATTAGTTTTCTTTCTCTCATAAGATATATTATTATTAATAACTTAATGTATCTGTTGTTTAAGATCATAATGTGATATTTTTGGCATGCATTTTAAAAAAGCAAGCACAAGTGAAACATTTTGCACAGAGACATTCAAACGTTTCAGTTTTAAAAGCAGAGCAGACACTGTCCAAAGTTAAGACAAAATGTGCTATTTCTGGTTGTCCAGTGTTAGCACAGCATGTCCTCAGTTTATAGGATGAAGTACACCTGTGCTCTCCATAACCCAAATGATTTGAATTTGTCTAGAATAATCCACTTAAATATGGTAGAAAATCATAATGTTTGAGTTTAGAATAGGCCTAATAATGGATCTGTCTCTCTTGTCTTCACCAAGGTCCTGTGATTGGGGGGCTCAGCTGTTCCTGCCTATCTTTTTTTTTTCTTTTCTTCTGTCCTCTTCCTCCCTTATCTTATTCATCATGTTCCGTAAAGAGATGGACAAGTACCGGGATGTGGATGAGGATGAGCTCTTGCAGAAGCTCAGTGAAGAGGAGCTCAGGAGACTTGAGGATGAACTTGAAGAGCTTGATCCTGATGTAAGTGCACTTAAAATAAGGAGAAACATCTCACATTCGACCTAAAAAGTTGAATGAATTCACACAATTCATAAATGCGCTCACACAGTTCAGTTGCCTCTGAATACTTATCATTATGAAAGGTTGATGTATATTTTTTTATTTTATAACAAATCCCCTCTTCTTTAATTTGTGTATTTGGACTTTTAAGTAGGCCTAGTGCTTTGGCACTGAAAACTATTGAGTTGTGTGACTGTTTTTAAAGGAGTGTTTTGTTGTGGGATTTGTTAGATTGGGGTGTTGTTTTATAATTTGGTTTGATTGGACTACGCTGTTTTACATATGATAGTGTTTGTTTGACGGGACTGTTGTTTTCTGGTTTGTTTTTCTGGACTATTTGTCTTGAATGTGTTGTTTCCTAGAGGGGATTGTTTGTCTGGACTTTTCTTTTGTTTTTTTTCCCCCCTTTTAATGTATAAGGGAGTTTGTTTGACCGGACTTTTGCTACCTAGTCTGATTTGTTTATCTCGACTGTTGTTTCCTAGTATTATTTGTTTGGCTGGACTGTTGTATAGTGTGTGATGGTATTTGTTTGACTGGACTGTATCTGATTCTTATTTGTTTGGTGTTGAAGATTGTTTTTCAGTGCCATTTATTTTTATTTTTTAGAAGCAAACTTTTATTTTTGTGTTTTTGTTTGTCTGGACTGTGTTTTATAGTCATGTTTGTTTGACTAAACTATTTTCTATTACGCATAATGGTGTTTGTTGCTACCTAGTCTGGTATGTTTGTCCGGACTTTATTTCTTAGGGTTGTTTGTTCGGCTTGTTTGTTTGTGTAATGGTGTTTGTTTGACTGGACTATTGTTTTATATTGGACTGTGTTGTAGCCTATTATGTTTTGTTTGGTGTTGGACATTGTTGTTTCAATGCCATTTTTGTTTGATTGTTTGTCTGGACTTTGATGTTTCTGAGTTTAGACTATTTTTGTCAGTTTGACTGGACTGTGTTGTTTTACAGTGGTTTGAGTGTGCAGTGTTGTATTGTAGTAGTGGTTTTTAGGGAATCCACTGTCGTAAGTCTGTGGTTCTCTCTGTTGATAGTGTTCTTTTTCTCTCTCAGACCACAGTTTTTTATTTGCTCTTCAGGAATCTGGTTTCACTCCAACATCTAAGCACTTCTTGACAGATTTAGAGACAGACGTAGGATAAATGTCCAGCAACAGAGAAGAGGGAAAAGAGAATTTCTTCTCCTTTACTGAGATGTTCAGCCAGAGGTGCAAAAGTTTACCATAAATACTGGTGCTGGAAGAAAAGTTAATCTGCTCAAATGTAACAAAAATAAACATTCTCCACCAAAGCCGAGCCTTTTCCAGAACCACTAAATTGTGCTGTAAATTTAGCAGTAGAAATCTCTACTTTAATGATTTTAAATGTCACTTTGGAAATAATTTGTCTCCATTTGCTCAATTTGATCTGAACTAAGAATAAACAATACTGAGGTGCCGTATAAAGTTCTGTTCTCTCTGAGTTCTCTTTGAAATGCTATGTGTTCTGGATTCTGTCATCACATTTAACATGCACATACGTTGACACGTTCCCTCCTTTAGCTCTGCGGTCCTTTTTTGTGGATATGGGCTGATAGGCCCTGACTTAAAAGAATGTTATCATTGCTTACTGTTTCAGGCGGTGATGGGAGTTTGCCTTTTCAGTATGTGGTTGAAAGTTAGAAAACCTGGGTTAGGTGCAGACTTCGTAAATCTAATAAAACCTGTATCAAATAGTTGCTAAAGATGGTAATTGATGGAAACTGGCTCCTGTGACTGTACTTTGGTGATGGTATTAGAATCCATGACATTTTAATATTATGGCAAATTCTTTTTTTAGTGGTGCTTGCCAAAGGCAAGGCATCTCTATTGTTATTGCTACTTAAACTTCTGCACGCTCCTCCTCCCGCACCGTTTGTCGTAAACCCATGAATCAGGTGTCAAATCGACCGGTTTGAGGAGAGGTGTGCTATGACTTTTATAAGTGATCGGGTGTATGATGTTCATCCGGCGGGCGATAAATCGGCCGAAAAAAGTTCCATAGACTTAACATTGGCACAAAATTTGTAAGATCATATCTTGGGATCAGAAGGTCAGAGAGACTTAGGATTGGGCTCTTTTGACTCGGTCTATAAAGTAGTCAATAAGTAGTGACATAACTTCATATCCACGCCTTAGCAACCAGTTACATGACCCTAGCAACCATTAAACAACATTAACAAGCAAAATCTCAGCACAAGAACATTGTAGAAACACAAAGTTGGCCTTTTTCGACCCAAACTGTCAAACAGTCTGTACATATCAACCCATAAACTGTGTAAGCAGACCCTAGTAACCATAAAGTGTACCCTAGCAACCGTACAAACACATGAATAACCTATATCTCAGCACCAGAACATAGACACGGAGGTGGGCTCGTTTGTTCCGGTTGGGAAACCAGTCTGTAAATATTACCATGGTAACTGTGTAACCACACCCTATCAACTGAGTGCCAAGTTTTGCCACTGTAAGCACCACTCACATTTTCTTCAGGAAATGTACATTCTAGTTGTAATATGCTATCTTACATTGTGTGCTTTTTATGAAAGCTTGATGACAAAACTAATGTTTTATGAATTGTTTTCAGAACGCACTGTTGCCAGCAGGATATAGACAGAGGGATCAGACTAAGAAATCTCCGACCGGAACGTTCCAGAGAGATGACCTTCTAGCTCACCTGGAGAAACAAGCCAAAGAACATCCAGACCGAGACGATCTTGTTCCCTACACTGGCGAGAAAAGAGGTGAGAAGGGACTTGCATTTATAACATGGGCACTTTTGACCCTGTGACCCTATAGAAAATGAACAATTGTTTTTTTGGGGGCAAAATCAAATAAATAAATCAAGGCATTTTTCCCTCACTATCTGTTTCTGTATGTGTGTATGTAGGAAAAGTGTGGGAGCCTAAGACAAAAGTGGACCCTATCCTTGAAGATGTCACTCTGGAGCCTGAACTAGAAGAGGCGCTATCTAGTGCAACTGATGCAGAATTGTGCGATATAGCAGGTACAGTGTAATGTTACCAATTTAATTCCTGTATGTAGTAGACTATGCTTTTTTGAATCCAAGACACCATTTTATAAATTAAATGATATGGATATGCACATAATCCGTAATGGAATTTAAAGAATCCAGTTTTTACTGTTTTGTCACCTCACTTATTAAGGCATTATTAAATTCAGTTCACTCATTTTAATATTAATTCTTATTCATTTGAGTCAATCCATCTGTAATTTCATTGACTAATTTGAACTTCCTCTGTGTGTGTCTATCTCACGATGTGCCTCTGTCTGGTCTGTCCTCTAGTCCTCTCCACTCCATTTTCACATCTTCATTCCTAATTCTCTTTGTCCTCTCCCCTGCTCCACCATTTCTAAGCCACGGATCACTCCAGTAGGTTAATCTGCAACATCGTGTGCTGCTCTAACATTTCCAGAATGTTTCTTACACATTAGCTGAATATTTGCATGGGATGTTCAGCATATTATGTTATCTGCATGATGATTTAAGTGTTATTTCAAGGTTGGTTTAACCAAAAATAAAAACTGTCATCTTGTACTAGTCATGACGTTCCATACTCATTTTCATTTTCATTTCCTTTCCTTTCCTTTCCTTTCCTTTCCTTTCCTTTCCTTTCCTTTCCTTTCCTTTCCTTTCCTTTCCTACTTGAGCTGTACAGGAAAGGGCAGCATGAACATTCTTCAAAATTTATTTTTTTGTGTTTCACGAAGAAACAAAATCATACAGATTTAGAACAGCAGGGTAAATTATTAATTTTTATTTTTTAAGTGAACTTGTCCTTTACGTGAAGCATGCATGTGTTAGTTCCTGAAACTGCGTATGCAAGTTTGAGTTCTTTTTCTTTCATAACAATGACTCATCCTTGTGCACTAAGGACACTTGGCTACCAAAAAAGGGGAACGAAGGTTTTCTGCTGGCAAAAAAAAAAAAAAAACTCTCAACTGTCAGCTACTTATTCTACTCCCATTTACCATGATGGAGTGGTTTCCCTAAAAATTAGGTCAATTGTTTTTTCCCCCCCCCTTTGGGATCGTGTTTCAAAAACAGCAGGATTTGAGTAGTTGGCTTAACAGTCTGGACATCTTATATGTACACACCGATTACAACTTCATATGGGAATGAGGTTAGGTCAGTTGTCTTTGGCCCATGGTCAACTGTCAGATACAGCATACATTCCCAACTCTTAAATTGCACTTTCCTCTTGACTTGCTATTTAGATGTTTTGCGGCCCTTTTTTATTTTATTACGTTTTTTTTTTTGGGTCTGGTCTAGTTAACTTGATGCCATTACTGTTCTGCTTGAGATATTTTTGTCTGGTTAATGTGAATTATTTTCAGTTGATACCTTGGAAAACATGATTTTACATATGATTTACATGAACAAGTCATACATAGCAAACACTGCCTGTTTCATTCAGAGGATTATATATATAAATTTGAAAACTATTTCTCTTGCTGCAGCCATCTTGGGCATGCACACACTGATGAGCAACCAGCAATATTATGAAGCACTGGCCAGCAGTACTATCGTCAACAAACAGGGTTTGAACAGTAAGTGAAATACAGCACTTATCCTAAAATGGTTTGAAGCTTTATATTTGTCTGATTGATTGTTTTATGATCAATCAAGTTGTTTGCATTGTATTCTTTAATCAGAAGTAACTGTAAAATACAAGTTATATATTAAACATTATATATATTAGTACGAGTTATATATTATAGTATATTGAAACTATATAGTATTTAGTAAACTTAAGGCACACTGTAAAAAAATCCTGTTAAATTCAAATAACTGGCAGCTGTGGTTGATAGTAATTCCCTGTAATAAATACTGTGAAAACGCTTCCAGGTTTACTAGGATGTCTCTATACAACCTATAACCAATAAGTGATATAATGTTAACTTTTTTTTTTACCTTAAAATAACCACCACAATAAAACATTTGGCACAATAGAAAGCCACATGATGAATCCGAGTTCATCGTAAGTGGCCTGTTCTTAAAACATGGTCAATGCTCGCAGTCGCATAGACGGTGCACAGGGTCATACATACAAAGACAAATCAACATCAGCGTAACACACTTGACACTAATATAATGCAATAAACTAAATGACAGAAAATATCATTTAAAACACCAATGTACAAAAATGAAAAGTCAAATATCTATGCAGTATATGTAATGTGTAATGTTAAACCATTTACAGTTTTTCTCTGTATATGGTAAGGTAACGTAGTCAACCAATTAACATGTTTTACTGTAGCATTTTTACAGTCTTTCTTTGTGTAAAAGTTGCAAAAAAAATTTCACACTGCATGCCTGAATGTCAAATGCAAAATATCAAACCATGTGGTATCTGCAAACAAATTATGCTTAACCTTTCATTTTTTAAAAGGACATTTTTGCAAATACTTTTAACCAGCTGCTCTTCAGGTAGAGAGAAAATAAATTCAAATTAGTTTGATATTTAGTTCTGTAAAGTATTCCTGTTACTCAAACAGTAGAACACAATTTTAATCTTGAATGCATTGTCAGTTTGGATAAAAGTGTCTGCCAAATACATATATGTAAAATGTAAATAAATGTAGTGCAAACCCATACATCTGTAATGTGGCTTGGGACCACATTAAATAGGTGTGTGCCGTGTGATATAGTATTGTGTTAAATCTGGCACTGAACCACATGATTTGTAATTCAGAGTTGTATTATAAACACAGGTGTAATCCAGTGCACTCAGTATAAACCAGTGCCAGATGAACAACCCAATGACACAGATGTAGAGGAAACACTACAGAGAATCAAAAGCAATGATCCAGATCTTATTGAGGTCAACCTAAATAACATTAAGGTGCCACTTTTTTACTCTTTTATTTATACTTTCTGTTAAATAGTGTGTTTTTATGAGTCTGCTAGCCTGCCGTTCTGATGGTTTGCCCTGTTGTGTGTTCTCTTTTTTTTCTGGTGATGTGTAGAATATTCCAATCCCAACTTTGAAAGCGTATGCTGAAGTTCTTAAAGGGAACAGTGTTGTGGAGCGCCTGAGCATCGTTGGCACCAGAAGTAACGATCCTGTAGCCTTTGTGAGTTAAAGAAGCACGCTCATTCTCAAAGTTTAGATTTTTCAAATAATTTCAAATAAGAAATTATATTTTCCATAAAGAAAATGCAGCCTGGAATTCCTTTTTGGAATTGTGACTCATGACAATTAAGCACATTACTGTAATACTTAATCCAAACAAATATATATATATATATATATATATATATATATATATATATATATATATATATATATATATTAGGGCTGTCAAATTATTAATCACGATTAATCGCATCCAAAATAAAAGTTTGTGTTTACATAATAAATGTGTTTGTACTGTGTAAAATTATTTTGTATAAGTACACGCATGTGCATTTATATTTAAGAATTGTTTTTTATTTATATATAAAATATTTATATTTATATATAATATAAATTATATATAAATCTATATATAGTATATACATGCAAATATTTCTTAAATATATACAAGCATATACATACACATACACACATACGGTATACACACATTTAATTTTTATTCAGGAAAGAATTATATATATATATATATATATAGCACAACCATTTTTAAATGATTATTTTTGAATGATTTCTGAATGATCATGTGGACACTGAAGTCTGGAGAAATAATGCTAAATTCAGATTTGTCATCACAGAATTAAATTACATTTTAAAATATATATTAATAGAAAAAAAAACATTTTACATTGTAATAATATTTCACAATTGTACAGTTTTTACTATATTTTAGATCAAATAAATGCAGTTTTGGTGAGCATAAGAGACTAATTTCAAACACCATACAATTTGTTACTGAGCCCAAACTTTCGAACGGTAGTGTAGATAGGTGAGATGTTGTTTGGTTCCCAGGCACTAGCAGACATGCTGAAAGTGAACACCACTCTGAAGAGTCTAAATGTGGAGTCAAACTTCATAACTGGAGCTGGAATTCTGGCACTCGTGGAATCCTTAAAGAGCAACACTACACTGCAGGAGCTAAAGATTGACAACCAGGTACGCTCACACACACATGATGGAGGGGCAAATCAAGCCAAGTGGTAGAACTGGTTTAAAAGAGTTTTTGCATTATATCCTGTATTTATATATTACATGTATATCATCTGTGTATGTGTGATACAGAGCCAGCCATTGGGTAATAAGGTTGAGATGGAGATAGCTAACATTTTGGAGAAGAACACTACTCTGTTGAAATTCGGATACCATTTCACCCAGCAGGGCCCACGCTTGCGTGGATCTAATGCCATGATGAGCAACAATGACCTTGGTAAGAAATACACGCTCTGATGCGGAGATTTGTTATTTGTATGTGTATTTTCAAAATTAACATTAGATTGTTGTGCGTGTGTTTGTGTGTGTGTTCGTGCGTGCGTGTGTACATGTGTGTTTGTGTGCTGGATGTGCTGAAATTGGTACAGTCCAGTTAAAAAAAATGTTTTTGAAAGAGGTCTCTTATGCTTACCGAAGCTACATTATTTGGTCACACATCCAGTACGTACAGAAATATTGTAACATCTTGTTACAATTGATGGCCAAGTTGAATTTTCAGAAACATATTATTAATGTTGAAAACCGTTGTGCTGCTGAATATTTTTGTGGAAACCATGATGAAAAACAATTCTGGATTCTTTGATGAATTGAAAAAAGAACAGCATTCATTTTAAATTAAAATGTACATTTTTATCAATGCAATGCAGTCTTCCTTAATAAAAGTATTAATGTCTTTTAAAAATCGCCTTACTGGCCCGAATCTTTTGAATGGTAGTGTAAGCATTGGTGTGTTCATGCCATGTATGTATTTACAGCACGTGTAGTTCGGTCGGACGCAGATGGCGCGATCACATTCACTCTGTCGGTCCCTGAGCTGGAAAGAGCCTTCTGTAAAAAGTTCAAGTTCACATCAAAACCCAAGTAAACACGGAGTCTTGCCCTCCTTCTCTCCCTCTGGGCACTACCTGCTGTCTTTTTGCTCTTATTTTAGCCTTTTCGCAGTACCTCAAGTCTCTGGATCATTATGATTTTTTAATACTTTTCCTCAAGCTCCCTTCTGCCGCTTCAGCATCTCCACTACTGCAGTTCCCTCCATCATAGGGAATTCAAAACCTGTCTGTTTCATTACCTGGTTGTTTCTTGGTCATTTTGTTCATCTGTGCTGTTGTGTTGCGCTGTTTGTCCGACTGTCAGATGGCTTGTTTTCAGGTTTAGTCTTTACTTTCTTCTGCATAGAGAGAGTATTCTGATGCCAAATCTACAAAAACATCATTGACAATTGCCTCTGGCTTGCTGTGCATGCAGAGCTTTTTCTTAAAGGAATAGTTCTCCCCAAATTATGATTGTTTTTCCAAACACATATGGCTTTCTTTAAAAGTAGAATAAACAGAATGCCTCAATAAAAGTTTTTTGAAAGCTTTTGAGCTCCAAAATATAATATATGCTATATTTCAAGCCATTTGAAGCCATACAAATTACTCTTTTTAATTGAGTGAACTATTCCTTTAATTGCAATTTCCAGTTTCTGTCTGTGGTATCTACAAATGTCTAACATAAAGTTTTATGAGAAATTGAAAGAATGTCCTTTTATAGTCTTAGAAGAAAAGAAATCAGATATGTATTGTTTTCCAGCAAAAAATGCATGTATGAATTCATAGCATGAATGCAGTTATTATAGCATATTGTTTTATTTTATTGTTATTGTTTAGAAAATATTTTACATTTAATAAATGTTTTAAAATTATTTTACTTATAAAAAACATTACGAATTTAAAGAAATTATGTGGGGCTAGTGAAAATTCTGACAGGGCAAGGAAAAGTAAAAACAAAGCACATCAAATCTTTATTATTGAACCCTTTGTAAGCTGTTATAATGAAAGTATAATTCCTAAGTATTTCACCTTTTGTATGTCCTCAAAAGTGATCGACCCTTTTTTGTTTGTGTGTGCAGTAAGAAAGAGAAGGCTTGAAGGAGGGCCCATCTTTCCTAAATGTCGGACAAACGTGTAGCACCAACGGGAGAACCCTCTATGGCCTGGGACCTGCACCAGTATACTGTGCATCACATCACACCCCATCTCATCCCATATATCCTCCCTCCATTTCTGTTCCTTTTACAGGTAACCCATAGGGTCATCTAAAGAAAACATATTCAATTCAGAATGCTTATTTTCAAAGCCCCAGATCTGGAAACCCGAAGGTACCACACCACTCTGTTGACCAGACACAGTTACTCATGGCAGAGTGTTTTATAAATGTGTAAACTACCTGCCATAACATTAGTAAGGAAAAATCACCTACTTGTGTTGATGGAAGCAGTAAAGATGAAAATGGCGCTCAGTTTATCACAATGTTCTCAGCTGACAATCTTCTTGCTGTAAACAGTTTGACCTTAAAGGCTGCCATTTTGCTGTGTTTTGATGCACACCAAGAGCATCAAACTTCCAACTTGACTGATTGTAGCTGTGGTTTTGCCTTTTCCGGGCCAGTTTGAGTCTCACTATAGTGGTAGTTCTCACGCATGTCGCATAGAAGTGCTTTTACTGTTTTTACAGCAAGTTTTTAATGTTTTTGGGATATGCTGTAATTTTGACATGTTCTTCTCTCTTTAAATGTTTAACAACTGGTTAATTTGTCGCTCTACAAATGAATTGTTGGCAAGTCACTGTACTGTGGTTTCTAGTATGCGCATTTGACTGTAGAATCATGTGAGCTCTGCTATGCGGCAAATACCAATAGAAGTGCATTGTTGGTCCTTATTTGTCGCCTCAAATCACCAACTCACATTGAAAATTAATGCAAATTCATTTTGCGAAGTCAGTATGAATGTACCTTTATTGGTCACCTGAAAGCAGCACAAAATCAAAGCTCTATGTATTGGCACCGCTCCATCATATTTATTAAATTATTTATAGATTTTATATTCTTTGTTTGATGAGAGAAAACATCTTGTTTCATGTTCAGGACAAGCTGTATTTAATTTTCCACAATTAGCAATATTATCTCTTTTATTATATTTAGTCTCTTTCTATGATAACCACTTATTATAAAATTAATTTGATTGACATGTAGACTGTTCCCTGTAGTAGTGTTCCTAAAATGCCTTTGACTTTTGAGTGAGGATCATAACACACAATAGAAAACTTGTCATAAAACTATATGTATTGTTGTCTATGCCTGCTCTCACGAAGTAACGTCATGTTTTTTTAAGTGTTTTTTTTTTTAGAATGGTATGAAACTTGGTAAAGGTTTTTGCACTTGTTGTGTGAACACACACACACACACCAAAATAATCCTGGACATGATTCAAAAAGGTTAAATGGTCCTGAAAAAAATAGCCACAGTTGAATTGTTTGCGGTCAAAAATATATATTTATGACTGTTTAAGTTGGAAATAACATTTTTTATTTCTAATTTAACTATTGCATATATACAGTCAGGTCCATAAATATTGAGACATCGACACAATTCTAATATTTTTGGCTCTATACACCACCACAATGAATTTGAAATGAAACGAACAAGATGTGCTTTAACTGCAAACTTTCAGCTTTAACGTGAGGGTATTTACATCCAAATCAGGTGAACGGTGTAGCAATTACAACAGTTTGTATATGTGCCTCCCACTTTTTAAGGGACCAAAAGTAATGGGACAATTGGCTGCTCAGCTGTTCCATGGCCAGGTGTGTGTTGTTCCCGTGTTATTCCCTCATTATCCCATTTAACAAGGAGCAGATTAAAGGTCAAGAGTTCATTTCAAGTGTGCTACTTGCATTTGGAATCTGTTGCTGTCAACTCTCAATATGAGATCCAAAGAGCTGTCACTATCAGTGAAGCAAGCCATCATTAGGCTGAAAATTCAAACAAACCCATCAGAGAGATAGCAAAAACATTAGGTGTGGCCAAATCAACTGTTTGGAACATGCTTAAAAAGAAAGAACGCATGGGTGAGCTCAGCAACACCAGAAGACCAAGGAAAACAACTGTGGTGGATGACCGAAAAATTATTTCCCTGGTGAAGAAAACACTCTTCACAACAGTTTGCCAGATCAAGAACACTCTCCAGGAGGTAGGTGTATGTGTGTCAAAGTCAACAATCAAGAGAAGACTTCACCAGAGTGAATACAGAGGGTTCACCACAAGATGTAAACCATTGGTGAGCCTCAAAAACAGGAAGGCCAGATTAAAGTTTGCCAAACAACATCTAAAAAAGCCTTCACAGTTCTGGAACAACATCCTATGGACAGATGAGACAAAGATCAACTTGTACCAGAGTGATGGGAAGAGAAGAGTATGGAGAATGAAAGGAACTGCTCATGATCCAAAGCATACCACCTCATCAGTGAAGCATGGTGGTGGTAGTGTCATGGCGTGGGCATGTATGGCTGCCAATAGAACTGGTTCTCTTGTATTTATTGATGATGTGACTCCTGACAAAAGCAGCAGGATGAATTCTGAAGTGTTTTGGGCAATATCTGCTCAAGTTCAGCCAAATGCTTCAGAACTCATTGGACAGCGCTTCACAGTGCAGATGGACAATGACCCGTAACATACTGCGTAAGCAACCAAAGAGTATTTTAAGGGAAAGAAGTGGAATGTTATGCAATGGCCAAGTCAATCACCTGACCTGAATCCGATTGAGCATGCATTTCACTTGCTGAAGACAAAACTGAAGGGAAAATGCCCCAAGAACAAGCAGGAACTGAAGACAGTTGCAGTAGAGGCCTGGCAGAGCATCACCTGGGATGAAACCCAGTGTCTGGTGATGTCTATGCGTTCCAGACTTCAGGCTGTAATTGCCTGCAAAGGATTTGCAACCAAGTATTAAAAAGTGAAAGTTTGATTTATGATTGTTAATCTGTCCCATTACTTTTGGTCCCTTAAAAAGTGGGAGGCACATATACAAACTGTTGTAATTGCTACACCGTTCACCTGATTTGGATGTAAATACCCTCAAATTAAAGCTGAAAGTTTGCAGTTAAAGCACATCTTGTTCGTTTCATTTAAAATCCATTGTGTTGGTGTATAGAGCCAAAAATATTAGAATTGTGTCGATGTCCCAATATTTATGGACCTGACTGTATAATTTAGTATCATAAAATCCTCTAAAAACACAAAATATAAAAATAAAAAAAACCTTAAATAAAAAAATAAGAACTAAAATGTAGTACAATCATTTCATTTAAATAATTGTAAAAATAAATCTGTCATTTTTTGACTGACATGCGAACAGTACCAGATGGATGTATACAGTACATACAAATATCAAATTACCATGCAATTATTAAGTATTGTTATGGCATCATGCAATTAAGCACATTTTCTCCTGAATTCTCATTATAATAATGTTTTTACTGTAAATAAAATGTCAAAGTTCAGTTAGTACAAACATCACAATTGTACTTAACAACTTAAATAATATAATTATTTTGCTAAATATAATTAGATTATCTTATTTTTGAGATGAAATGTGACCTGGTCATTTGGCAGTTTTCGTGAGACTAGGCATGATTTGCAATCTTGCATGTGCAGTGATTTAGCAGGGTGTGTGTGTGTGTGTGTGTGTGTGCGCGCGCGTGTGCGTTCTCAGATATTTGTCCGTGATCAGGCCTTACTCCTTTTGCACTCTCCCAGCACAGTAAAATTCCGTATGTTTTATGGATGTAAACATTTTCCTACTGTTTAAAGGACAGAACATTTATAGGACTTTGTATTGTTCAGAACCAAAAAGGGAAAATTCACTGTCGATTGTCTTGTCCCGTGTTTGGAAGCAGGCCCATAATCATTGCCATAGAGTGCCTGGGCTGGTGCACATAATGTACATTTTGTTAGTGCACCTTACTGTATGTGGTTTATTGAGTTAATAAAGATTGAAAAAGTTGCGTGGAAATTTTGCCCTCAGCAGAAAGTTTTTTTTTTTAATGATCATTCATTCCGGGAATGCTTTATAAATATTTATGCTCATAAAAGTTTGACTAACAGTGCCACTTTCTGGTTTAGTGTATTAATGGTGGCTGCCCCTTTTTCAGATACAAAGAAATTCTGAATACAAATCAGAATGATTTGCTGTTCAAGAAACATTTCTTATTACTGTCAATAGTAATAATTACCATGATACATTTTTGTCA
This sequence comes from Semotilus atromaculatus, assembly GCA_031834385.1. NCBI lineage: Eukaryota > Metazoa > Chordata > Actinopteri > Cypriniformes > Leuciscidae > Semotilus > Semotilus atromaculatus. The sequence goes on along the minus strand of JAULUF010000023.1, from coordinate 15,378,205 downwards.
GGATTCTTTGATTAATAGAAAATGCTAAATGGAACAGCATGTATTTAAACTAATTTTTTTTTGTAACATTAACAATGTCTTTAACTTTTGATCAATTTAATGCATTCTTGCTGAATAAAAGTATTCATTTCTTTCGGAAAAAAATTTCAAAACGCCTAACTTTTGATCATGCTGACTACACATTTCCTCTTAAAATATTGAAATAATATCCCAAATTCCATTTAAATGCTGTTTTCAGTATTGAAACACAAACACTAGATTTGTGTGACTGTTTTATTGTAGTGCCATACACATCAATTCTTGAGACAGACATATCACATTTAATCTTTTTTTAAAACATTAGAGCCATTCATACAATCCATACGATTTTATTTCTTGTTTTACTGCAAGCCAAGCAAACAGAACATGTTATTATTGCTGAGAATGTTGTAGGTCACAGACAAAAATTCCCCCATGGCTCCAACCAGAGAAATTACAGTCCATTCAAAACACATAGAGTGTCCCTGTGAAACTGAGTTTCAGTCGTAAATCTGACGTAAAGCGCAATGACGATGTGAAAACGCATCTCGACAATACTGTTAAACTGAATTGAGGCATTACATGTTCCAGACTGATGATACTACAGTGCAAGTGTGACAGGATTCACCAGAATGAACTAAATGGCATAGTGACAAATGTATAAAGGTTGTTGTCATTTAGCTTACAGCGTGGGAAAATGTTATTGCCTTCTTTATCGGATTGCAATCTCAAAACAAGATGTCAGTGAGCACATACAAACAACACTATGGACACACACATGCAAGACTAGAATGTCTTCAACAAAGTTAACGATACTTTTTCCTCATATCGAACGCTAAATGAACACGGAAAGGTGGAACAGACACTCGAACAATTCATGCATATATATATTGCTTTTTACGTATTGGATAATAAATAACTGCCAAAGAGATGATGTGATTTCAGGTTTCCGCGTAAAGATAAAATATGGCTTATATTCTGATAATTAACCCCTCTCGCTTGATTGATCGGTCACTAATATCTAAAGATCCTCACGAATCGAAATGTGTGAAAGGTAAATGGTGTTTTGCTCTAGTGTGCTCTCTTCCCGCCGAAGTCAGTACACGTTAAAATAATATCTAAAGCTACGTGTGCTCAAGATTATTCAGGGTGTTACTTCTTGAGCATGTCCTGCAGCGGGCCCGGTAGATACTTCATCATCGTGTCCATGATGTTTTCCTCCTCGTCGTCGTCTCCGCAGCCGGATGGTACTGCTTTCTTTGGACGGGTCAGACTGCCTTCGCTCGCCTGCTCCATGGCCGCCTGCGCCTCGGCTTCGGCCACTTCTCGCTTTTTAATGCCGTACTGATACACATCCATAGAGCATGACATTAAATGTTAAAAAATTACAAATGTTTGTATAATAAAAAAACAGCAACTCTCATTTCAATCATCCACTTTAGAGTCTTAAGTTAATGTGGCCAAACCTTTGAATGGTATGTGATATGGATGGATGATTCATACTCAAAATACCATGGTATTTACATGGTACTTATATCATTGGTATTAGCATGGTAAAACTTACAAATATAAGTTTAGCAAGATATTGCCAAACAAGGAAGTTGTGTGCATTTATTTTATTTATTTATTATTTTAATTGTGATGGTCATTAAAGGGGATAGTCCACCTAAAAATGAATATTGTCATAATTTACTTACCTTCATGTTGTTCTAAACCTGTATGATTTTTTGTCTTCTGTGGAACATAACAGAAGATATTTTGAAGAATGTTGATGACCAAACAGGTTTGGTTCCCATTGACTTCCATTGAATTTTTTTGTCCATTTAGGCCCTGTTTTTTCACTTTGAGTCTGTTTTCTAGTTTGTTTTGGATGATCTAGAGTGGTGGACACAGGACCCATCGTCAAAATGTCTGTCTCGACTTTTTGACTCTTTTACAATCGCCTTTGACCGCTTCAGAGTGGCTGTCTACGGGCATGCACAAATATGTCCTTAAAACAACCCTTAACGTTCGTTTTCAAAACGGTGCAACTCACCGAGTGGTTAGTGGTGTTCGTTTATGATGCAATGTATCATTTCAATCCGTGTTATTTGCTATAGTGGAGCTATTTTTTCAGTATAAACTTCCGCTCGATATTTGAGACTGAAGCGTTAGCACACTCCCGACCACTTGATGGCGACAACCACATTGCCGTACAAGGACGCTGTACGGAACGCGGTTTCTAGCGCATAGACAGTATGAGAACCGAGCTAAAAGACTACAACCAAATGTAAACAGCCCTCTTTTCCGTTTCCGGTAGCGCAGTAATATCAATGAGCAATGAGTCCTCCAACAGAAATCAATGCGATTTTTACAAATTTTTACAAAATGTGCCCGCCCATAGACCCTCCTCTCGAAGAAATCAGGACAGAAGTGGTTGAAAGTGGACAAAAAAGACAGATTAAAACACCAGGTGACCAAAACGCGTCTTAATCCCAGGTGTAAACAGTCTGTTAATGTCAATGGGAACTGAAACTGGTTACCAACATTCTATAAAATATCTTTTTATGTTCCACAGAAGAAAGAAGGACATACAGGTTTGGAACGACATGACGGTGAGTAAATGATGATTTTTGGGTGAACTGTCCCTTTAATATAAAAAATATTGTCTTGAGTTGACTTCAGAAGGTTTGGCAGAGACATTAAGGATGGCTAATTATTTATCTTCCAAGAAGCAAATGAAACTAGATGGCATTTGATAATGATGGCTTTGTGTAAGAAGTTCTACTGGTTGCTCTAACCTTGTCTCTGATGCCCTGTCTTATGACTTCCCGCTCAGCTTCCATCTTGGTGTGTTTGGCCTTCCTCTCCTCCTCCTCCTGTCTGAGAGCTTCCTGTCTCTCCTCTTCCTTCTCTTTTTCTGCTTCAGGGTCTTTGTCCTCCTCTCCTCCCAGCATTTTACCAACATCAGGGGGCCCTCCTGCAGTCAGATAAGAGATGAGTCATGTTGCAAATTAAAATGTATATTGTTTTTTAATAGCCTATAATTTAGGTGGAGTAGGAGAACTACCATTCTCTCTGACTTGATGCTCAAAAAAACATTTCTTAGTATTATCAATGATGAAAACAGATGTGCAGCTTGTATAGTTTTGTGGAAACCGTAATACTTTTTCTTTTTCAGGATTCGTCGATGAATAGAAAGTTCAAAAGAAAAAAACTAATTTGAAATAGATGAACATTATAAATGTCTTAGCTGTCATTTTTGTATCACATTAATGCATCCTTGCTGAATAAAATACATTTCTTTCCAAGACAGACATACAAAAAAATCTTGCTGGCCCAAAACCTTTTGAACGGTGGTGTATATTTGGTAGTTCTGAAATTACATTGTTTTGCTATAAACTGAAAAACACCATCCCACTTTATCTAGAGAATAAAAAAATGATGACGAAGCCAAAAAAAAAACAACCAACTCAGCAAAAAGTGACCTTATAAATAATACATTCACCAGAGCTGTCTAACCTGGAGGCACACATACACATTCCACAGCATCAGAGAAAAATGTAGAGCATCCTAACAGGAACAGGAATCATTTATGGACTGGCCACAGAACCACTGCCTCTGTCCCGGGGAGGCCTTGACACACTTCCAAAAATATACAGAGGGAATGTCACCTTGCCTCTATAGTAGTACATGGAGAACATTAGTTTCAGATCTGCCAAGACAAGTCTGAAATGTGAAACGATGATATACGCGACAATAATCTGGCTTTGTGTGATGTGAAGAAGAGGGGGGAGTGCTATGTATCAACTCTCTCTCACACACAGATCAATTTCTGTGGTCTGGCTCTCACCACCCACTGAAACAAACTGTGCATCATCAGAACATTACACAAGACAAGACGAAGAATGTTCTAACTAGTGCAAAATCAAGGGAGAAGGAGAGTAAACGCATAAAGAACGTGATGGAAGCCTTCTGTGGTTAAAAGAACAAGATGTCCAAACACAAAACAGGTAAGAAAATAAAATAGACCGAAAAATATTGTAACACCATAAGTGTCTGGATTGCCTGAAAACTTTCCAAGTATCTTTTATCTTATTAGGTTAACCAAAAACAGTATTTACAATATATATATATATATATATATATATATATATATATATATTTGAGATCAAATAACAATTGGTGGATCAACTTTCGAAGACATTGATTAGGTGTAGATTATAATTTAATATTTTTTGTTTCAGGTTATTTCAATGTCAGCATGCCCATATGTGCTGCTGATAATATTTAAACCGTAATTTGTGAGACAAGGAACTTGCTGATTGACCTTCTGGCTATAGGTGGCACTATTTTTTTTGGTGGGGGGAGGGGATATGCATAATGTGACTCTGTGTCTGTATGCGCTCTTGAGAGCCTGTTTATTTTTCAGTGTAGTGCATGTCTATGAAAGTCATGTTCTTGACTCCTGTGAGTGAATTTGGGGCAAATTTAATCCATAGTGTCCTTTATCCTTGAATTTTAGCTTCTAAAAAAAAGAGCAACAGCAACCATATAGACATGGTGAAACAAAAATTCACCAGTCTGGTTCACTTTACAGTGTTAACATATGGTGTTGCATGTGCTCTTTTCCGCATTTGTTCCTCTCGACAGATGGCATCGAAATGGTTCTCCTTCTGAAACTTTGAAACAAAGCTGGTATTTTCACACAAGTCGGTGATTGAAGACTCACTGTCCCTAACATACTGCTCTGAGACTGAAATATTTAGTCTTGTGAACAGTGAGGGCAGCTGGTGCTCTTCACACTGTCCTCTGCTGCTGTCAGCTGCTCTGTGGCCTCGCTCCAGCGGTGACATCAGCTCTTCTACTGTAAACACACTCCAGCTCGCGTCTGAAAGCGCTGAAGCAAATATTTGAACTGCACGGCCATTTGGGCATCCACATCAGGACCACACCACATCACTCCTCACAAACAAGCTTTCACATTAAGCATATTGAAGGTGAGAGATGGTCTGTTATTATATGGATCAGAGCCTTGCCTCTATAGTCATGCACCATGGTATTTATATGGTACTTTATGGTATGAATCCTATGGCACATTCTAGAACTACACGGTAGGGTAGAGACCTTGTTAGATATATTTGAAGTCATCATGAAACGGAAGTTGCGATAGTCTTTTCTTCCATATTGTGACGTATTTCCGAATGAAACGGCTTCTCGAACAAGAAAAAGTGTTCACGCCAGTAGCACGTCATCAGAGGAGATGTTATAAAAGGGAGGGGAAGCTATTTTTAGTAAAATGAATTACTAGGACACATGAATAAAATAATAATAATGATGTGCACAAAAAAAAAAAATCATTTAGAATAAGGCAATATTTCAGGGTGACTTCTATTTTATTGCATAAAAATAGCCTAACATGAAAAGTAGCTATAAGTACATAATTTGAAAAAATATTTTCAGATCAAAAATCTAATTTTATTGAACAAAAACATATTTAGCTGTTTCTAACCCTGCTCCCACATGAATTTTTTTCCCCAATTTCAAAACATGTAACATTACTTAAAATTGGTGACACCCAGGAAGTGACATCATTTGGACCCTTACTATGTTATGATGGGAAACCAAGAGGTAACACTTTACAATAAGGTTAGTTGGTGTAAGGGAACATGCTTTGTCATGTCTTTTATTGTGAAAATTGTCATTTGTAGTTCTGTTCATGATTTTTGTAGTTCTTTTTTTGTCTAGCTAATTAGACTCAGGTGTCTTGTGTTATCTAATTAGTTCTGTTATTTAACCATGGCGTTCATTCTTACCTGTATGGATTATTGTCTGAATGTTAGTTTGTTCTAATGTTCATGTGAACGTGCCCTTCATGGATTCATTGTTATGGTGAAGCTCTACGCTCTGTCATGTGTTATGCTCAAGCCATTATTACTGTTTTGAGCCATTAAACATCATTTTTATCTGCATCTAGATCCTGACTTTAACTTAGTTCTTGGGGCACGTTACAGTTAGTTTACATTAGATAACATTAACTAATGAACTGCACATATACAGCATTTATTAATCTTTGTTAATGTTTATTTCAGTGTTTACTAATACTTTATTAAAATACTGCCAAAATTACTTTATTAACATTGTGTAAATGCACTGTGAACTAACCATGAACAGCTGTATTTTTATAACGTTAACAAAGATGAACAAATACAATAACAAATGTATTGCTCATGATTAGTTCATGTTAGTTAATACATTAACTTATGAACCTTATTGTAAAGTATTACCAAACAAGTGAGCAATATCTTTCAAATTTCTTGTTGATTTTTACACAAACTTACTGCATTTGTTAAGCTTAAAGGGTTAGTTCACCCAAAAATTTAAATTCTGTCATTAATTACTCAACCTCATGTCGTTCCAAACCTGTAAGACTTTAGTTCATCTTCAAAACTCAAATGAAGTTTCTTTATGATGAAATCTGAGAGCTTTCTGCCCCTCCATTGACAGCTACGCAACTACCACTTTGATGCTTCAAAATGTTCATAAAAAGATCGTAAAACTAATCCATATGAATCAATTGGTTAAGTCCAATTTTTCTGTAGAGACTTGATCGTTTTATATGATGAACAGATTTGATTTAGTGCACATAAACCGAAGCTAACCGAACCTGCTTGACGTGCAAGAATAAACCTCTTCAGGAAGCTCAAACGTGCTGCGTAACATGAGAAGGAACCTTCTTTTTTCTTGAGGAAGCTCAAACTTGCTGCGTAACACACGAATGAACCTCATTGGTTCTTGCTGAAGCTCAAACGTGCTGCGTAAAACAAGAATGAACCTCATTGGTTCTTGCTGAAGCTCAAACGTGCTGCGTAACACGAGAATGAACCTCATTGGTTTTTGCTGAAGCTCAAACGTGCTGCGTAACAAGAATGAACCTCATTGGTTCTTGCTGAAGCTCAAACGTGCTGCGTAACACGAGAATGAACCTCATTGGTTCTTGCTGAAGCTCAAACGTGCTGCGTAAAACAAGAATGAACCTCATTGGTTCTTGCTGAAGCTCAAACGTGCTGCGTAAAACAAGAATGAACCTCATTGGTTTTTGCTGAAGCTCAAACGTGCTGCGTAACAAGAATGAACCTCATTGGTTCTTGAGGAAGCTCAAACGTGTTGCGTAACACGAGAATGAACCTCATTGGTTCTTGCTGAAGCTCAAACTTGCTGCGTAACACACGAATGAACCTCATTGGTTCTTACTGAAGCTCAAACGTGCTGCGTAAAACAAGAATGAACCTCATTGGTTCTTGCTGAAGCTCAAACGTGCTGCGTAACAAGAATGAACCTCATTGGTTCTTGAGGAAGCTCAAACGTGCTGCGTAACACGAGAATGAACCTCATTGGTTCTTGCTGAAGCTCAAACGTGCTGCGTAACAAGAATGAACCTCATTGGTTCTTGAGGAAGCTCAAACGTGCTGCGTAACACGAGAATGAACCTTATTGGTTCTTGCTGAAGCTCAAACGTGCTGTGTAACACGAGAATGAGCCTCATTGGTTCTTGCTGAAGCTCAAACGTGCTGCGTAACAAGAATGAACCTCATTGGTTCTTGAGGAAGCTCAAACGTGCTGTGTAACACGAGAATGAGCCTCATTGGTTCTTGCTGAAGCTCAAACGTGTTGCGTAACACGAAAATGAACCTTATTGGTTCTTGCTGAAGCTCAAACTTGCTGCGTAACACACGAATGAACCTCATTGGTTCTTGAGGAAGTTTAAACGTGCTGCGTAAAACAAGAATGAACCTTATTGGTTCTTGCTGATGCTCAAAAGTGCTGCGTAAAACGAGAATGAGCCTCATTGGTTCTTGCTGAAGCTCAAACGTGTTGCGTAACACGAGAATGAACCTCATTGGTTCTTGCTGAAGCTCAAACTTGCTGCGTAACACAAGAATGAACCTCATTGGTTCTTGCTGAAGCTCAAACGTGTTGCGTAACACGAGAATGAACCTTATTGGTTCTTGCTGAAGCTCAAACGTGCTGTGTAACACGAGAATGAACCTCATTGGTTCTTGCTGAAGCTCAAACGTGCTGCGTAACACGAGAATGAACCTTATTGGTTCTTGCTGAAGCTCAAACGTGTTGCGTAACACGAGAATGAACCTTATTGGTTCTTGCTGAAGCTCAAACGTGCTGTGTAACACGAGAATGAACCTCATTGGTTCTTGCTGAAGCTCAAACGTGCTGCGTAAAACGAGAATGAGCCTCATTGGTTCTTGCTGAAGCTCAAACGTGCTGCGTAACACGAGAATGAACCTTATTGGTTCTTGCTGAAGCTCAAACGTGCTGTGTAACACGAGAATGAACCTTATTGGTTCTTGCTGAAGCTCAAACGTGCTGTGTAACACGAGAATGAACCTCATTGGTTCTTGCTGAAGCTCAAACGTGCTGCGTAAAACGAGAATGAACCTCATTGGTTCTTGCTGAAGCTCAAACGTGTTGCGTAACACGAGAATGAACCTCATTGGTTCTTGCTGATGCTCAAACGTGCTGCGTAAAACGAGAATGAGCCTCATTGGTTCTTGCTGAAGCTCAAACGTGTTGCGTAACACGAGAATGAACCTCATTGGTTCTTGCTGAAGCTCAAACTTGCTGCGTAACACAAGAATGAACCTCATTGGTTCTTGCTGAAGCTCAAACGTGTTGCGTAACACGAGAATGAACCTTATTGGTTCTTGCTGAAGCTCAAACGTGCTGTGTAACACGAGAATGAACCTCATTGGTTCTTGCTGAAGCTCAAACGTGCTGCGTAACACGAGAATGAACCTTATTGGTTCTTGCTGAAGCTCAAACGTGTTGCGTAACACGAGAATGAACCTTATTGGTTCTTGCTGAAGCTCAAACGTGCTGTGTAACACGAGAATGAACCTCATTGGTTCTTGCTGAAGCTCAAACGTGCTGCGTAAAACGAGAATGAGCCTCATTGGTTCTTGCTGAAGCTCAAACGTGCTGCGTAACACGAGAATGAACCTTATTGGTTCTTGCTGAAGCTCAAACGTGCTGTGTAACACGAGAATGAACCTTATTGGTTCTTGCTGAAGCTCAAACGTGCTGTGTAACACGAGAATGAACCTCATTGGTTCTTGCTGAAGCTCAAACGTGCTGCGTAAAACGAGAATGAACCTCATTGGTTCTTGCTGAAGCTCAAACGTGTTGCGTAACACGAGAATGAACCTCATTGGTTCTTGCTGAAGCTCAAACGTGCTGTGTAAAACGAGAATGAGCCTCATTGGTTCTTGCTGAAGCTCAAACGTGTTGCGTAACACGAGAATGAACCTTATTGGTTCTTGCTGAAGCTCAAACGTGTTGCGTAACACGAGAATGAACCTCATTGGTTCTTGCTGAAGCTCAAACGTGCTGTGTAAAACGAGAATGAGCCTCATTGGTTCTTGCTGAAGCTCAAACGTGTTGCGTAACACGAGAATGAACCTCATTGGTTCTTGCTGAAGCTCAAACGTGCTGCGTAAAACGAGAATGAGCCTCATTGGTTCTTGCTGAAGCTCAAACGTGTTGCGTAACACGAGAATGAACCTCATTGGTTCTTGCTGAAGCTCAAACGTGCTGCGTAACACGAGAATGAGCCTCATTGGTTCTTGCTGAAGCTCAAACGTGTTGCGTAACACGAGAATGAACCTTATTGGTTCTTGCTGAAGCTCAAACGTGCTGTGTAACACGAGAATGAACCTCATTGGTTCTTGCTGAAGCTCAAACGTGTTGCGTAACACGAGAATGAACCTTATTGGTTCTTGCTGAAGCTCAAACGTGCTGCGTAACACGAGAATGAACCTCATTGGTTCTTGCTGAAGCTCAAACGTGTTTCGTAACACGAGAATGAACCTCATTGGTTCTTGCTGAAGCTCAAACGTGCTGCGTAACACGAGAATGAACCTCATTGGTTCTTGCTGAAGCTCAAACTTGCTGCGTAACATAAGAATGAACCTCATTGGTTCTTGCTGAAGCTCAAACGTGCTGCGTAACACGAGAATGAACCTCATTGGTTCTTGCTGAAGCTCAAACGTGCTGCGTAACACGAGAATGAACCTCATTGGTTCTTGCTGAAGCTCAAACGTGCTGCGTAACACGAGAATGAACCTCATTGGTTCTTGCTGAAGCTCAAACTTGCTGCGTAACATAAGAATGAACCTCATTGGTTCTTGCTGAAGCTCAAACGTGCTGCGTAACACGAGAATGAACCTCATTGGTTCTTGCTGAAGCTCAAACGTGCTGCGTAACACGAGAATGAACCTTATTGGTTCTTGCTGGAGCTCAAACGTGCTGCGTAACACGAGAATTAACCTCATTGGTTCTTGCTGAAGCGCAAACGTGCTGCGTAACACGAGAATGAACCTCATTGGTTCTTGCTGAAGCTCAAACGTGCTGCGTAACATGAGAATGAACCTCATTGGTTCTTGCTGAAGCTCAAACGTGCTGTGTAACACGAGAATGAACCTCATTGGTTCTTGCTGGAGCTCAAACGTGTTGCGTAACACGAGAATGAACCTCATTGGTTCTTGCTGAAGCTCAAACGTGTTGCGTAACATGAGAATGAACCTCATTGGTTCTTGCTGGAGCTCAAACGTGTTGCGTAACACGAGAATGAACCTCATTGGTTCTTGCTGAAGCTCAAACGTGCTGCGTAACATGAGAATGAACCTCATTGGTTCTTGCTGGAGCTCAAACGTGCTGCGTAACACGAGAATGAACCTCATTGGTTCTTGCTGGAGCTCAAACGTGCTGCGGCGTAACACAAGAATGCACCTCATTGTTTTTTTGCATGACAAGTGAAGATTGAGCTTACATTTACCACAACTGATGTGTGCGTTGATGAATGTTTATATGTGAATAAAAGCTAAATTCAATCTGCTGTTCATATAAAGCAATCGTGTCTCTTCAGAAAATTTGGACTAAACCGCTCAAATTCATATGAATTTGTTTTAAGATCTCTTCATGACCTTTTCGAAGCATCAAAGTGTATGCATAGCTTTCAACAGAGGGACGGTGTTAGGGAAATATTATATTTTACTCTGTTCTTATTTTCTTCTTCATTCTTACTCGTTCTTTTCTTTTAATTATTTCATGTTGTTTTTGTCTCCTAAAATGTATTTTATTTTTGCGCCCGACAGGAACAAGACACACACACAGTCAAACAAATGGTCAAAGAGTTGTTGTTTTTTTAAAGTAATTTGTAAGTAATTTGCATTCAGGAAAGACATGGGGGTTATTTAACCATAAATAAAGACCTTTTGACCTCACAGGTGTAAATACAGTAAAAGCCCAGGGGGGCTAGAAGGAACCACTGCTATTCAAAGGGGTTATCTAGCTTTTGACCTCACGGTTGTGACAGTAAAAGCCAAAGGGGGTTAGGACTGGTTTACGGGGTGAGTGGAATTTTACAGAAAGGAGAGACTTTTTGAGGATCTTATAAAAAGGCTGTCTGTTTGTTTTGTGGGTAGGTCTGTTTCGGTCGGGAGGTAGCTGTCCCGGGTTATTTTCGTGAAACAGGTCTCTTTCAAAAGAATAAACATCTTTTGAAATATAATTCGAATCCTTATGTCTTTTGCCCTGTGATGTTTTATTTAATTGTTTTTGCCACAACAGACAGAAAGCTCACAGATTTCCTCAAAAATATATATTTTTTGTGTGTTCCGAAGACATGAGTAATTATTGACATTATTATTGAACTATCCCTTTAACCATTCCACTATTACCAGAAAAAAAATCTAATATTTTTTTTTTTATGTATGAAAAAAAATCCATCTGTTTTTGAAAATTAGCTAGACTAAATTTGTAACCCTGCAGCCATTCTCCCATTGGTCTAAGTAATTTTGATCTTTAATCAATATAGTCAATAAATGAATAGAAAATGAAACTGCTCAATATTCAGTTTAACTTCATATTTTTTCTGAAGGTTAAAAACCTCCAGTCCTTTTTCACAGACAATGTCTTCGAAATGTAAAAAAAAAAAAAACACTCAGGTCTTCTGTACCCCTTTCGTATAAGCGCCTAATAATGATGATTAGACGCAAATGGCATGCTGTACGGGACAGTGTCCTCCAAGCAGAGGTATTCAGTGTGTCTCTGACACGACAAGAGAAGCCCAACGCCAACTAGTGTTGCTTCAGACAGTAGCATAACCTTCTCTCTGGTGCGTAAAGCTGAACAGAGAACGACTTTCAGGGAGCGCGCACGTGACCGCTGCTGCAGCACTACACCACTGATTCAAATCTTTCATTGCAACTTTAATCTTCTAATGGGAATATACACTCACCTCCCAAAGCTGCCTTCATTAGGAAATTCATGATGGCTTTTCAAGTGTTCTTGTCCTTGTCCTTGGCACTTCAAAAATGTGAGAGCAGATATTTTACTGCCAGATCTGTAATTAAAATAAACATTGGTTTCAATAATAATAATGACGATAATAAAGGAAACGCTAAAAATATTAATATATATCCTTTATACATAAACATAATAACACATTTTACGCGTATACCTAAACATGAGTAATACTAATAGCATAATTGACGAGACTGCAGCTCAATAAAGCATGCACAACTTGATCTGAACGTTTTGTCCTTCAGCTCACAAGGTGCAATGTGAATCCGGTTTTGCACATGTATTTTCTTTCATCGCTGGTCTTTGACTAAAATTAATAGAGCAAATGTCACTCACATCTTCCACAGTGACAGATCATCAAATCCCTCCGTGCAACTGATGCTGATAGCGACAATTAGCCTTTCATACTAGCAAACCCGTACTGCTGAGCTAATTCAATTCATTTGCGTCACTGTCTATCACCACCGTGCGTATTTTAGATAAAAAAAATATACCTATCAACTTCCGGGGGTCAGAGATCCAGAAGGTAACTTTGGACTTATAGACCAATGACTCACTTAATCCGGTCCAGGACAGTAGTCATATGGCCCAAGCTCGCTAGGATCTCTACAAAGTGTTTTGCGTGAGCAGTCGTTCCGACCTCAGTAGTCTTGGTGCATTACCTTACTTGAACCCCCGCCGCAAAGGCTCGGCAGTATCTAGTACACAAGCCTTTTTCAGAACCACCGTCGCTGGACAGCGCCTGCTCGTGACCGCTCACCTCCAAAAGCCGTAAAAAATGCGATGTAAATACCTGCAAAGGGTCCGCGGATGGAGCGAGCAATCGTGCCGATTTGGAAGTTGACGTGGGCCAGTTGTGGAGGATGTGTATTATTAACCCACTATGAGCATCCCTGATTCTCCAGGCGTCTCTTCCTGCTCGCCCAGCGCCTTGTCAGAGTGTTAGCCACGGGAACTGCAGCAAGACGGTGAAAGCCCTGTGCATCACAAGCAGCCTTTTTCCATCAAAACATCCCACGTCCCCAGCCGGAGAGAGGAGCAATTAATTGGAGGTGCCGGTGTGAAACACGCCTCTGCCAGTGCTTAGCTAATCCTTCCGCTACTGTTGTAAGCTTCGTTAACAGATGCTGTCAAACCTGGAGAATGAAAGATGGAAGGATCTTCACCCCTCATGACTTGGGCGTCGAAGTCTCTTAAGAGAAAGTGCTGATTCAGAATCTATGGTTTAGACTGGGCTTGCCCTTTACAGGTACAACACACCCACATTAACCTTGGAAGCACCGTGGCCTCAAAATGCAATGTATTTGGACTCTTCAGTCACATCTAAAGTAGCAAGACACATACAGAATCATTTACATTTTTTTTTTTGTATTCAAATGAATACTTCTATTCAGCATGCATTAAACTGAACATAATTGAGAGTAAAAATAGGCCTGTTACAAAGGATTTTAATTTAAAATAAATGCTGCCCTTTTTAACATTATATTCATCAAATCACACAAAAATATTAAGCAGCAGAACTGTTTTCAACATTGAAAATAATAAGATGAGCAGTAAATCAGCATATTAAAATAGATTTCTGAAGGATCACATGACACAGAAGACTGGAGTAATGATGCTTAAAATTCATCTTTGCCATCACAGGAATCAATTATATATTCGAATAGAAACTAGTTATTTTAAATTGTAATATTTCACATGATTACTGTTTTACTGTATTTTAGATGCAGTCTTGGCGAGCAGAAGAAACTTCTTTCAAAAACATAAAAAATCTTGCTGACCCCAAACTTTTGAAATCTCTTAAAAATTACACTTCATCAGGAATTATCAGGACACTTGGTTGTCAAACACTTGTGTGAACTCATGAAAAAATTACTTCATACATTACCTAAAACTGCACAGTGGACAGTTGGTTCAAAGTAAATTAAAAAATGAAGAAGAAAACAATTAATTTAATGCGAATAATACAAATAATTACAATAACAAATGGTTTATATGCTATTTTGTCATGTCAGCTTTAGACATTTGCCAATCACTTTAAGTGCTCTGCATTGACAAATTGAATGCATGAGGTCACCCTTCCCATGCTAAAAAAAAGAAAGAAAGATAACTAGAAAAAGACAGTTATGGGTTTTATATTCACACCAGAAGCATGAAGTGACAGAAGGTTATTTTGATCCAAAGCATTCTACAGTACAAGTAATAGGGACAAGAACAATGCATTTAAAGGTGTCCTATTAGGCTTTTCCGCTTTTTCCAATTTTTTCCCATGGAAAATTGCTGATCACAACACACTGGGCCAGCTAACCAATCATAACACATTTCGTATTTCGGAAGAAGGGGCTTCATCGAAAGACTGGGGAGAGAGGTGCTGTAATAATGTAAAATATGTAAAAAAAAGCAAGCATGATAACATATTTTAGTACACCCCAAAAAGACTTCGTAAAAAGGGCATAATACCCCTTTAAGCACAGAAAATGTTTACTTAGAGTGATTTTTCAAGATGTGTATGCAAAAAGCTGTCTGACAGAAAGAATCAATATCCAGTAAGACCTTGGGGACACCTTAAAGCTGAAGACACACCACATGACTCTGCATGATTCAAACACACCCTCGCTCAACACTGCAGTGCGCAAAGGTTCTCCCTACAGTCATAACACCTCCCTGTTGCTGTAGTGTTATTAAAAACTGGGCTGATGCAACTGACCAATGAAAAGGTATGGTATTCCGGTGTTCTCTCTGCTATTATGGGTATGTTTACCAAACTGAAAAGTATAATTCTTTAGTACACTTTTAAAAATAATGGTCAAATAAAGGGGGGTTATGCCACATGTGTAGCTCTCTTATTCATTTTCGTTAATTGTAAAGCATTATCTATTGTGAAGGGTCATATTCTGCACGGTCATGCAGAGGCGAAGCACAACCAAAATAATGTTCTTCCGCAAAACAGTTTTCTTTTTTTTAACCGCTAGAGGGCCAAAAATTACACATTAATAACTTAAAAATCAAATCAACCTTTTTCCAATCTAAAGAACCTTTTGTGCATTCGCAAGGCTCCATGGATGTCAGAGTTTTTTCATGGAGCCGTAAATGCCAATGAAGAACATTTATTTTTAAGAGTGTAAGTCATCAAAGTGGAGTAGAAGCAGTTCAGGAGGACATGCTTCACAACAATGTGATTTCGTCTTTTTTTTTCTTTGTTTAAAAATGAACAACCATCCACTTTCCTTCATTTCTTTCATCACGCAGTTATATGTCTGAGTTTGACAAAGGAGGTATAGCGGGTCATTATATCAAGCAATGAACAGAAACGCCCACTGAGATCATCAGTTGCATTGATCATGAATGTAGATCAATATTAAGGGACTGAGAGAGAGAGAGAGAGAGAGAAAGCAAGAGAGAGAGCAGATGTTTTATGGTCCAACTGTTTCTGCTGAATTTTTATTCTGTGAGCATTTATCACTTCTGGACCGCAGCCAAATAGGAAACACTGATTTATTCGCTCTCAGCGCAGAGAGCTGAGTGGACAAAAAGAGGAGGGAGCGGGGAGAGGAGAGCAGACTGATTATTGAAGAACTGGAAGAATAAGAGTTTGAAATGTCTTATAAATATCGTGCACAGGTCATATTCATCTCTGCAGTCTCCTTTCCACTGTGTAGAGTGTCCCTGAAGAGGTATTCATGCTGGCATTCCCCATTTATGCAGGTCGGGACAATTTTAACAGGTTATGACTGTCTGCAACAGAACCCAGCTAAATAGGGAGGGACAGCATGAGAAAAGACATTTAGCAACTCCAAAAAAATAAACCTGTAGGACTACTTATTCACTAGTGTGAATGGTAGTATCCCTAATAACACACTATACACTTATATAACTACTGCTTTCCATCACATACTACTACAAATTTATCTGCTAGTCATTTTCCCAACAGTGACAAATAAATATTTTTTGTTGCTGTCTTACTTGTAAATGTAATCTTACTATTTTATTTTTAACAGCAAAGTAGCCATTTTTGATCTGGAACTGAATGAATATTTACTAAAACAGCAAAAGTTGGAAATATATATGAGTTAGAAGTGAATAGCTGATGTCCTACACTGAAAAATGTGAAATGACTGTGACATTTTTTTAAAGTGAATGGTTTGTTCATATACCATAGGAAAAAATAATAGAAACATTTTTTAAAAGTATTTTTGGTGAAACTAGTAAACTAAATTAAACATTGGCTAACAAAATGTTTTTCTTTTTTTTTTTTAAGTGAAATTTTTACTTTTTCTCCAGGTTTTGTTTATGATCAAATTGAGTTGGAAAAAGAAAATATATTTGGTAGCACTTCATTTTACAGTCCTGTTCCTCATGTACATACTATGCACTTATTAATTACAATAACTGGGTAACTAGGTACTAACCCTGAACCTACCCCTAAACCTAACCTTAACCCATGTACTTTCTTAGTAAGTACACTGTAAGTACACGTAAGTGCACGTATACTGTCAAATTTGCTACCATATATTTATTATATTGAGCTACATTAAGTAACATTTTGGCTTATGTCTAAAGAAATATTTTAAGGCTATGGTCTTTATAATAGGGTAAATCTTTTTTTGGCTATAAATTATGTTTGATTATTATTAAAAGTTTAAGGTCTGAACCAAACCATAAATATGTAACCTGAGAAAAAAATTCATTTATCTGTAACAAATTAAAATTGGCACAAAAATAAATATAAATAAAATAAAAATTGGCTCTTTTTTTCAGTGTAGATCTTCATAATTCAAAGATAAAATTGTGCAATTTGTTACCAGTGACAGCAGAATAGTTATTTGTCACATAATGACTATAGAAAATTAAGTAGCCAAATGGCCTACTACTGAGATAATGTGAAGAAAAAAATACTAGTCACAATTGATGTAGCCTAAAAAAAAGCACTAACGTAAAAAATGATAGTAGGCTAAGTTTAAAGAAACACATTAAAACGGCTTGCCATAGGTACCTGTCATTGCGTTGTTATCCAGTGACAGATAACCTCATTAAGTCTGTGGACTGTGTTTGGTGCTTGTTTTTGCTTTGAAAGTGCCCTTCCCCTCTCTCACGTTTCACTGCGACACGCTGGGTCAAGAATGTTCTGTTACACTCCAACCCCTCCCCCATCCTCCCCCATCCACGCCTCGGGTTTTTACAAAGCGCAGTTTGAGGAAAGAGTCGCTTTTGATTATGCAACCTGGTCCACTTTTACGCACATCATGTCAATGCCACTGCAATGCAGCACCGAACGAGCGCGCGTCCATCCGCACTGCTGCTCTTCTGCAGTCGCGCGACTGCCACGCGATCATCTCTCGCTATTGAGTTGGCAGCAGCCTATTGATGAGCGTGAGAGTGAGCCTATAATCATTGCGCCAATTCCCCCCACCTTTTTTTCTTTCTCTGCTGAGAAAATTTGCAGAGCATCTGTATTAAGCTATGGTCTCTGTGATTTTGACAAGTAAGACATGTTCAATATATTTTGTTGATATTGGAACAACATTCCTGTCCAAAAATGTAGTCCTAACCCTAACCCTACCCCTAAAGCTAAACCTACCCATAAATTATCCCTAAAATAAGAGGGAAATTATAGGTGAATAACACTGATGTAGAAGCACTTAACCCTGGTTTTAAGTCAACTTGGCATAAACTGTAAACTTGTAAATCACAAATCTGATTGGTTGATTGCAATGTTGTTCCACAAAGATGTTAATCCAGAAACATGTATCACCTTCATCATTATAAGACATGTCCTAGTAGTCTGTACCGACTATAAAATAGTTTCTAAAATTGCGGCATAATGTGTGTGATATGTTTATTTTTGAGGAAGAGAGACACATATAAGAAATAATTTCAGTGAAACCAATCCCTAACATCATAACCCATGTGTCGGAATAAATTTCCATGGAATGAGAGTCTACAATAAATTCACTTTTACATGGTATTTGAACAGAAATGTGTGTCGGCAGTGTGTACACAACCACCTGATAATGGCAAAAAAATATATATAATCCCCATAAATCATAAGCGTGTCTCAGAACAAGCCCTTTGCAGATTGTAGCTTTTGTAACGTCACATCATCTTAGGCTCCGCCCACAACTACTGACAGACTCTGCCCTATTAGCATAGACCCGCCCTAATTGAGCTGTACACACTCCGCCATGTGTATCTCCTGGCCAGAGCATTTTATTCAAGTATGTATTCTTAACAAAGCCACTAAAGTTATCCAATCAAGAGCAGAGAGTGATTTTCTGTTTTTCTTTTGTTGTTTGATTCATATTAGAAGCATATAGCAGTATATACTGTATATTACGCTGCTTTCACTTTAATCCACAGATCTAATATACACATGCAATTTATTTACATGCTGTTTACGTTCACAGGCGTAACCAACTGTGTTTATGTGAATTTTGTGTGCTTTTGACATACACACAGAATTACAAGTAAAAGTATCTGCCCAGAATCGTACTTGAGTAAAAGTAAAAAAGTACCACATTAAAATTGTACTTGAGTATTAAAGAAGTAAAAGTAACAGCAAGAATGAAAACTAGAGATTCCCGTTTAAGCTTTTTATCTCTTAAAACATAAAGTGAATGAACCACATACAAGGTTTTATCCTGCTTTAGAACTGTATTTAGTTATCAAACTGTAAGACTACTATATCTAATGCCAGTACGCAACATGCTACTCAAAGTTGTAAACCTCGCATTTAAAGGGTTAGTTCACCCAAAAATGAAAATTCTGTCAGTAATTACTCACCCTCATGACTTTCGTTCATCTTCGGAACACGAATTAAGATATTTTTTATTAAATCTGAGAGCTGGGTAACTCCTCCATAGGCTTCTGAGGGACTGAAACTTGTTCTCCCGAAAAGTTATTAAAGACATCGTAAAAATAGACCAAGTGACTACAGTGGCTCAATCTTAAATTTATCAAGCGACGAGAATACTTTTTGTGCACAAAAAAAAACAACTAAAATATTGACTTTATTCAACTATTCATTTCCTTCTCGGTCGGCCTCGAGATAGTTCTCGTAGTAAAACTGCGTATCGCTTCTGTGGTGTACGTCACACGCATCACACACATGACCAGAGTCGGCCAATAGGGACTCTACGTGTGACGTAGCCCTACGCTATCACACTACGTTAACGGACTAGAGGCCAACATAGATGGAAATGAATAGTTGAAATAAAGTCGTTATTTTTGTTTGTTTTTGCGCACAAAAAGTATTCTCGTCACTTCATAAACTTAAGATTGAGCCACTGTAGTCACTTGGACTATTTTAACGATGTCTTTAATAACTTTTCGGGGGGAACAAGTTTCAATCCCTTAGAAGCCTATGGAGGAGTGATCCAGCTCTCAGTTTTAATAAAAAATATCTTAATTTGTGTTCGGAAGATGAACGAAAGTATTACGGGGTTGGAACAACATGAGGGTGAGTAATTACTGACAGAATTTTCACTTTTGGGTGAACTGGATTAGTTCACTTTAAAAAAAAACTTTTGCTGATAATTTATTCACCCTCATGTCATCCAAGATGTCCATGTCTTTCTTTCTTCAGTCGAAAAGAAATTAAGGTTTTTGATGAAAACATTCCAGGATTTTTCTCCATATAATGGACTTCACCGGGACCCAAACGGTTCAAGGTCCAAATGATAGAATGCAGCTTCAAAGGGCTTTAAACGACACCAGACGATGAATAAGGGTCTTATCTAGCGAAACCATCGTCATTTCAAAAATAAATAAAAAAGTTTAAGTTTTATAAGCACAAATGCTCGCCTTGCTCTATTCTGTGATGTCCCGTAATACAATACAATACAATACAATTTTATTTGTATAGCACATTTAAAAACAACTGACGTTGACCAAAGTGCTTAATAAAGTAATAAGAAAGGTAGTCAAAACATGCACGACACCTACACATCAAAGAGAGAAGACGGACACATCAAGGTATATTAAAAGCAAGTGAAAAGAGGTGCGTTTTCAAAGAAGTTTTAAAAAGTGTCAGAGTTTGGGCAGTTCTGATATTTAAGGGTAGGCTATTTGGGTCCATAAGCTGCGAAAGCACGGTCACCCCTATTTTTTAATCTGGTCCTGGGGACAGAAAGTAAGTTCGAATACCCCGATCTTAGTGATCTTGACTTAAATTCGGGATGAAACAGTTCAGATAGGTACTGGGGAGCTAAATTCTGTAAAGATTTAAAAACAAAAAGCAAAACTTTAAAATCTATTCGAAATTTAATCGGTAGCCAGTGAAGCGAGATCAGAACCGGAGTATCGGTAATATGTTACGCAGGTACGTAATACGCAGTTACGTTGAAAAGGTCACGCTTCTGTCCTGACGAAAATGTTCTTTTAGCCTTTTTAATATTAAAACACCCAGGATACGCACACGAAATGGGCAGTTTAAACGATAAACTGACACAAAGACATTTGAATATGAGTATATGGTCCTCTTTCCTCACATTTGTAAACACTGACTCGGTACTTCCGCCTACGCGTGACCTTTTCAACGTAATTGCGTATTACGTGAGTCACGAACGCTCACAATTTCATGGAATGTGAAAACGAATCTCATTGGCAGAATAAATAGCATTTAAATTAAACTGGGAATCAGCGCAATTCAATTGACCTATGGCTAAGCCACGCCCCCTCCACTCACTCGGACAAACAGTCAACATTCGGTGACACAGTAGGAGACATTTCACAGGCAATTGATGATTTTTATAGCATTTTATTAGGAGTTATTACTCACACAAAATCAACACAAATCAATGACCTTTTGACCATCATAACCTCTTGATTACCTCAGCTAAGTGACATGATGTACAACGCAGCTAGAAGCTAACGTTAACGTTTTCTAATGTTAGGCTAACGTTAGAGATGTTAAAGATAACGTTCAAATACGTTGTTGACTTACATTAGATCAGATGTAGACATCCTTGTTTAATTTATCCACGTTTAGTTGGTGTTGTGGTCTAAGTTTTTATGGCAGGCTTGCCATAAGAGCAGACACTAATGTCGGTTAAGATGTGGCTTGGTAAAGGGTAAAAAATATACACCGTCGCCCAGCCTCTCGGGATACCTAGTGTCGGAGTTGCATGTACCCCATGCACACTGTTTGAACATTTTAATCTTAAAATGACAAGAAAAAAACATAAAAAAACGAGTGAAAACTGACTGACTGCAATGCATTTCAATGGATGTGGAAGCAGAGAATGTCCGAGTGTATTGGGTAACTATGCGCACTGTGATTGGCTCTTTGCGTTTTGGGCCGTGGCTTAGCCATAGGTCAATTGGTTTGGCAATAGCAAGGAGATGGTCCTCACTGCAGAACATGAAATCCACGGGGAGGAGTCGGATCCAGATCCAGATCCAACTCCTCCCACCTTACATTTACCTAAACCTACCCAGCTCCACCCCCTGATCCCTAAACCCACCCCTAAACCTACCCAGCTCCACCCCCTGATCCCTAAACCCACCCCTAAACCTACCCAACTCCACCCCTTATATCTGGATCCGACTCCGCCCCCTGGATCTCGTGTACTGCAATGAGGTGCTACTGATAGCAAGGGAAAATAGAATGAAGTGATCTCCAAAAAATAAGTACTTTTTGAATGTAAATTAAATTGTAAGGAGTAAAAAGTACTTTTTTTCTTAAAAAATTTAATTAAGTAAAATTAAAAGTATTGATTTTTAATTGTACTCAACTAAAGTAAAAATCTTCCAAAATAATACTTAAGTACAGTAATCAAGTAAAATTACTCAAGTACTTTACACCTCTGCAACACACAAGGCTATTTGACAGTTTAAGCGCAATAGCACATGAAAGAGATCTTATTAGTTTAACCCTCACGGGACGCACCGTCTGAAAGCTAGCTTTCTGTGCGCATGCTTCGGATGTGTGCGCTCAGAAAACCACATATCAGATGTTTTGACTGATATGGCTTTAAATGTGCCCTAGAATGTGAAATTGAATTTAGTTTGGCAAGTTCAGTACATGGACATGACATACAGTGAGTCTCAAACACCATAGTTTTCTCCTTCTTATTTAAATCTCGTTTTTGAAAAACACCCCTTAAAAATAGGCGAATCTCGACATAACACCGACTGTGGCAACAGTCGGGATCATTACGTATGTACCCCTCCAAATATTTGCATATGCCAGCCCATGTTCAATGACAGGCGGAACTGCGTCATGGTGGTCAACAAAAGCATGGCAGTTGATCAGTGTTTGGATGTACAAATGAACACAAACGTTTTTTTTTTTTAGTTCCTTCACCCGAGCCTCTGAAGAAACAATGGGTTAATTTGATTTTCTCTGGAAATGCGCCGACACAACTTCCCAAAGTTGGCCCAAACATTTCACCGACGACTGTTTTCTCAGAGCTGGCCTCGATGAACGTCTGAAAATAAATCATCGAGCTACCAAGCAACAATTTCTGATTAAAGTTCAGACAGCGAGACAGGTAATCTTTCTCTCAAAATCGTTCAATACTGGTTATGCATCAGTAAGCCAAACAGTGACTAAAATTTCAACTTCACATCGTTTATTTTAGTAGGATGAAAAAAAACCTTATTTAAATTGTGAATAGCGATCTTCGCGCGTGACGTCACGACGCGGTTACATGCGCTCTGGTTGGCAAAAAGAAAAGTAATGGCTTTCTGCGCAGCGCAAACACAGAAGACAAATGGTTGTATCGTGCTGTGTGATCGGCTGTGTTAACAGGTTCGATAAGAGTAACCTTCTACCGCGTACCTAAACAGCTTGAATCAAGAAGATAGCTGTGGATTTCTGCAATTAGGCGTCTAGAATAGGGTACACATTTAAACCCAGATATCACCATGATAAGTACTGATGAGTTTACATCGAGACAAACAAAAAATGTATTACAAGTTTTTTTAAATTGATTATTAACATTTGTTGATAACATAGACAAACGGTGCATAATCTAATTACGTATGTGCTAATTTTCATAAATACCCAAACAGATCTAAACATTGGGTATAGCCAGGTGAAAATGTCTTGTTATTAGGGTTAGGGTCTTGTTGAAATCTTTCTTGTTGACACCTTACTGTGAAATACTAAAATACACTATAATAGAACGGAACAGGCTACCCATGAACATTAATACATGGAGGCAGGAAGAAGTACTTTAGAAACGAGCCTTTATTCATTTGTACTGCAGAGATGGGGTTTGGGGCTGAATCAAGACAAAAGGGTAAAATAAAAAGTGGCTGGATCAAAAAATCAAATTACGTACACAATGCACCACTAGAGAATTTCATCTTCATCCTCTTCACAGGCCATCTGCATTGAGTTTGGTTCTTTCTGCGAACCAGTTGGCGCGCCACGCCCATATCGTGACGTCACATTTGACTCCGGCGAACATCGCTATAAATTATACAGGAAGCGATCAAAGAACAACCCACATAGCGCGAGTATGTGAGTTTATCTGGACACTTGCCAAACTCGTTATGAATTCAATTACAAACAATTCAACGAACTCTTACTGTATTTACATCATCGTGTTTGCATTGGTGAAAGCATTAGAGAGAGTGCAGAAACTGCGTTGCAATGATAAGATCTTCATTCTTGTGATCAACAGACTGCTGCTTGCTCAAGGCTTATTTTATGTGATGGAATAGATCTAAATACTTTAAAAACATCTCACGATTCGTTAATCTCGATAGCTGTAAGATTAAAAACGTTTAATAGCTGTAGTAAAAGTATTCGAGAGAGTTAATTTCATTATGTAAGCCTGTCAGCCAATCACAGCAGAGGCCGGTTACACACAGCAGACACGCCCCTTCAAATAGAGCGTTTAAGTCAGAGGCTAAAATCAGGCTTGGAAAAATGCCTTTTATTTCTAAATTATGACTATTTTTTATCTAAAAAACATACTAACATTATAAGGCCAACCCAGGAAACATTATAAAATAATAAAATAACCCCATTCTAGGGCACCTTTAAAACACATGAAGATAATAAACTTTAATGATGATGAAGAACTGCATTGTCACGTGAGTGCGAGCGCGATAGAGATGATAATCAAAACCAAACAGAAGTATTAGTACAGAGTATCTGAGGCACGAGCTGTACAGGATCCACCCTTTTCTGGAAAGCAGGGGAGTAGCAGCTCATTTGCATTTAAAGATACATGCACGAAAACTGCATGTTTTTCCTTCCTCTTAAAGGAACACTCCGACTTTTTGGGACTTTAGCCTATTCACCTTATCCCCCAGAGTTAGATAAGTCCATACATACCTTTTTCATCTCCGTGCGTGCTATAAGTCTGTTTGACGCACCCACCGCTAGCCTAGCTTAGCACAAAGACTGGATGTAAATGGTTGCAGCTAGCATACTAATCCAAATATTTTAAACGTATAAATACTGGGAACTATATTCTCTGAAGGCGAAGCACTGCTACTTGGGCGGAGTGATAACCGCAGCACCTGAGACGCGCTGTGGTGAGGAGCAGAGAGTTCGTTCAGAGTGTTGCACTAATCACTCCGCCCAAGTAGCAGTGCTTCGCCTTCAGAGAATATAGTTCCCAGTATTTATACGTTTAAAATATGTCTGTGTCTCATATGACTTTGTTTTTTGTACACTCTGTGACTATACAAATCACAACATGTAAATAGGAAAATGTTTGCATTATTTTGTCACTTTTTTGGATTAGTATGCTAGCTGCAACCATTTACATCCAGTCTTTGTGCTAAGCTAGGCTAGCGGTGGGTGCGTCAAACAGACTTATAGCACGCACGGAGATGAAAAAGGTATGTATGGACTTATCTAACTCTGGGGGATAAGGTGAATAGGCTAAAGTCCCAAAAAGTCGGAGAGAGAGATCGAGAGATCGAGAGAGAGAGAGATCGAGAGAGAGAGAGATCGAGAGAGAGAGAGATCGAGAGAGAGAGAGATCGAGAGAGAGAGAGATCGAGAGAGAGAGATCGAGATCGGCAGTCGGAAGAGAGAAAGGTGTCAATTTGACCATCACTCCCATATATAGCTCCTGCATTAGAAACACCCAGCAGAGTTTACTATTTAAAAAAAAATTTTTTTTATTAATATAATACAAAGTATAGTGTTAGAAATGTACATAAAAATAAAAACTGCAGGATTTACGATGCTGATGACCTCTAATACATCAGTCTTAGCACAATTTAGCCTATTTTCTATAATTTAGTACTATAACCACTGATCTATATAATGTCATTAATAATCATTATATGGATGTCACAGAGCTACCCTCAGTTCTTTGTGACCCCTTGTTAGCCCTTCCACAAAACACATGAACACATACTTGGTTTTTAAAAGACTCTTTATTTACCTTAGTGTACCAGCGACATGAGAGATGGATTAACCACACCGATATATCTACAACTGTACTGTTGTGTCTCAGACTGGCCACCTGAGCACTAACCCAGAGGACATTTAAAGTTTGCTACAGACTGTTGATTGTCACCTGGATCAGCATACATGGTGGTGGCCATCTTGATTTGGGTAAAAGACTGGAATGGACTTTTCTCATGCTTTTTATACCTGTGCTGTGTTGCATCATGGGAAGTGGGAGATACCAAGTATGGTGGGAAAGGAAGGGGAATTGGTTGATGTTAATGTGTGCTTCCTCTAATTATTGCTGAAGTTTATTTATTGAAGTTTGTACTGTTATTTAAATTTGTGTGGTGAAGGAAATGGAGTTACTTGATCACATAATATTTTTACTTGATATTTATTACATGTTCATGGTCTTTATTACTTCCCCATGTGATTATTGCTGATAAATGGTTGTACCCAGGTGTATAAATTCTCACATAATGAAGTGATCAGGAGAGCTAAGACTGGTGGTAGTGAATGCTGTATCAACTGAGTACTCTGATTGAAGTATTAGACCTGATGCAAGGTTATTGTTTTGGTATATTGAAGTGATTGTTTTTTTTATTTTCTTTTGTTAATTTTTCATGCTGTGGCACCTGTGAGCACCTTGCACTTTACTGGCTTGGGAGAACGTAAATAAATATAAAAATGGCATTCAACGTCCTCCATGTGTTATTTTGAAGAACTCTGGATGGCTCTGTGACAATGGATCAGTGACTATAACAGTAAATTACAGAAAATAAAGGTAAATTAAAATTCCATATAGCTATGAATTTTTATATTTTTCCTGAGTGAAATCAGAGAAGAGATTTGTTATTGATTGCACTAATGATTTTGAGCATATTAAATTTTTTTTAATAAACTTTAGACAAAAAGTTTTTGACAAAAAAAATCAAGGCAATATTAATATTCAACAATTAGTAAATAATATTTAATATTCAATTATTTTATTTTACAGTATTTTTGTTTTGATGAAATGAATCGAGACAGTGGTCAGTGGGTGGCAGCAGTGAGCTGTGACTGATTCGTCCGCTCTAAGTTGCAATAGAAACAGAGAAGGAATTCTTACTACAGTGCTATCGTCGGTTAGCCGTTTAATCTGGCTGTAGATGATTGATCAAGTATATCAGTATTTGGGATATCCGATTATATAAACGACTGGTATCACGCAAGGGAATGTACTACAGATAATCGTGTCAAACGTAAGTAATGTCCAGTGCTAACATATCTTGCTAGCATTGCTTGTCCAGCAGTAGAGAGAGAGAGAGAGAGTGTGTGTGTGTGTGTGTGTGTGTGTGTGTGTGAGAGAGAGAACAGACGAAACTTTTCGCCACGTTACCTTAACTTTGATCTGTCGCTGGATAGAAATATACAGTTCTTATAAATGATTATTAGAGAACTTTTGCAGATGTCATATGTGGACTCCTTTAATTGAGTTTAACTTAAAATAAGTAACGTTAACGTTACCTAAATCAATATACTTTGTCTTCTCGGTGTTTTTCTTTACCCAGTGTTTTTATATGCTGTTGTGTATAGTAACATTAATTGACGACATCATGTAGAATATATAAAATAAATAATATTCAACATTCTAACAAAACTATGCTGATATGCAATGACATAAAAGATGATTGAAAACAAACATGTTTGGATATTTTAAAATGATAGCCATTTTAATGTATTTGTTCATTATTCTTTTCATTAAATAACTTTACAATTAAGCAATTTAACATCAACCATACCACAATAAATGGCACGAATTTTATGGGTGTTTTTTCAATGATAATTAATTATAATAATCATGTTAAATAATGTATAGTATAGTTTATTAATATATATATATATATATATATATATATATATATATATATATATACTGTCTATCTATATCAATAATTATAAATACCCCCTCCCCCTCCCCTAATTGGGTTAGTGTTTTAAAGAGGGTAATAGTATAATTATAAGTTCTTATAGTGAAACTTGACACTTGTAGTGAGCTCTTCTGTCAAACTTGATGTAATTCAGGTGTGACCAGAGCGTTTTCTGCAAGAATTTATCATAATCCAACTTTTGTTCTGATGGGTTCTTAGTCATTTGGATACACTTACTGTCCTGTGAGACTATATCCCATGCTTTTCAGTTAAAAGCTATAGATGCTTTCTGGTAGGGGAACCGGATCATCATAATGCACATGATCACTTGTTCATCCAGTTCTATTGTCTATTGCAGTGGTGCCCAATCCTGTTTGTGGTGATCAACCCTACCTGCAGAGTTTACCAAAGATCCACCTTCCAGCAAAATCGAGGTCCAAACCTGATTCAACACACCTGTCTTTAAACATCAAGGGCTCTTGAAGATCTGAATTAGCTGGTTCAGTTCTGTTTGATCAGGGTTGGACCTCAATTTTGCTGGAAGGTAGATCTTCAGGAACTGAACTGACTCCAGGAAGATTTTTGGGCACACTTGTTCTATCGTGATCAGTTGGACTCTGGTCCTGTGCTTGTCTCTTATTCTTCCAGTAGATGGCACCATTTCACTTTGTTTTGACAGGGTAAGTCCATAGACTGTAAAAAGGGTAAGTCTCATCTGACAAAGATGTGCCTCAGTTTCAGATGGTTGTTGGTATTAGTGTGAATTTTCCCACTATTAGTGATGCAGCTTCCAGAACAGACTGCATGCAGTAGCTGTATCTGTATGTTTTGGCTTGTTTCTCACACTTGATTAGCACTTTGCAAGTGTGTCTCTCTCTGTACATTTCTTTTTCACTCAGCGTTTTCAAGACTGGGTGTATTTGAGACTCACATTCATAGGAAACACAGTAGCTCAACATGCCGTAACTGCTAAATCCCAAAAAAAGGAGCACTAGTGTTGTTATGGTGCCATTTTAGATCAATATTCAGTCAACAAAAAAAGAAAAGAAAGAAAAGTACATACATAAAAGTAAATATATGTAGATACGTCTTAAGAGCTTCCTTATAGCTGATAATTTCTTCACACCTAAGGTGTTATTTCTGTTAACAGTGACGTAGTTCCTTCTTCATGTAGATCATAGAACGCATAGCACTGTCAATGCAATGATTCAATTCTGCTTTAGGATGTAACCGTTGAAATGCAAACAAACCGATCCTTGTCCACCACACCAAATTTGAATGCTTTCTCAGCACACAACACACCCTTACAAACGAAAAGAGACACGCATGGCTATAGAGATAATGCAGACACTGTCAATCCCATACAGAAGCAACTGTACCTGCTTCGTCACTCTTGCTGTGGAGGTCACAGGTAATGAGGACGTGGCTCTTTTACAGGGCACAATGAAAGAGATTTTTTTTGAGTTGTTGATGTTGGATTGTTTCACTGCAAAGTAACTCAGAAATTCAGAGAAAACAGTAATTCATGATAAACACAAATTAAATTGGCTATAATGGCAAATTAATTTTTTTCAATGTCATATATAGCTTTGTCAGCTAGTATAATTATAATATTAATGTAAAACATACTATACATGCATTATATTAATAAACTATACATTATTTAACATGATTATTATAATCAATTATCATTGAAAAAACACCCATAAAATTCGTGCCATTAATTGTCGTATGGTTGATGTTAAATTGCTCAATTGTAAAGTTAATTAATGAAAAGAATACTTTATAAATAACAAATACATTATAATGGCAAATAATCATTTTAAAATATCCAAACATTGTTTTCAATAATCTTTTGTCTTTGCATATCAGAATAGTTTTGTTAGAATGTTGAATATTATTTCTTTTACAAAGACTTTTTAAATAAAATTTATAATGAACAAATTTATAATGAATAAATTAATAAATATGAATATTTTCAGACTTGTCTTCAAAAATATGCCCCAAAGTTTCTATTTTTATTTGTAATGTCTGATACTGTATATTTTAACATAGTAATTTATTCTAATTTTCTATTTTCAATTATTTGATTAAAAAAAAAAAAGTTTCAGCTTTCAAGGTAAAAAAAAAATGCTATTTAGCTACAGAATCTGTTATTAATCAGATTGTGAAGGCATTTAATATTGAAAGTAGGTTGTCGGAATTGCAATAATGTGATCGAATGTAAAAAGGATGTACTCAAGGAAATAAAGCACCCTGCCAAAGATCTGGCAGGATGAGTTCTGCACAAATGCTTGGTAACTGTTGAGTGTATGTTTTTCTTCCTCTCCCTGCTAATGAAAACTTGAGAAACTTCTTTCTGGACTGGAAGAGGATGCAAGGGGCGGAGACACCCGTTTTGCCTCTCTCCTAGGCAGCCAATTGGTGTGCATGAGCTGTTCTGACTCCGCCCCCTGGGTTGTTCCTTCCCGTGCTGCTTTGTGTGAAACATGCAGCGGGCCGCTGTCCTCCTCCTTTTTGCTTTAATGGCTGTCAGAGACACTGAATAGAGGGAGAGCAGCTAGAGAGGGGTTCTGTTTAATTCAGAAGGGAGCGGTAAAGAAAACACTGCACACACTACGATGCCGGGACATGCTAGAAACCCACACGTGAGTCCGATGCCATTTTGTCATTTGTTTTTCCTCATTCCTTCTGCCTCCTTCCATCCCTCCCTCCCACCATGCCTCCCCGTTTGTAATGATTAGGGTGCAGCTGGAGTCTTGTGATGGCTTTTAGCAGGGATGATGAGTGTGTGAGCTGGAAACATGGTGGTTTTTGCGGTCTTGATGTGGGAACCTAGTCAGAATGACTTATTATTTTATTTTTATGTAGAGAATTCAACAAACACAGGGGTTGTTTGGACAGATGAGCGGTGTCCTATGTAGGACAACTGTGATGAAGTGATGTTTTCCCAAAAGGCCATTGTAACTTCCTTTTTGGTGGACGTGTGGGAGTTGGCCTGAAATATGTTCTATTGACAGCTCTTAATAGAGCACAGACATTATACTGTCTGAGACCTTGTTTATGTCATACCATGGTAGTTAAATCACGTGCGAGTGAGTACTCACGAAGTGAATTGTCAGTCATTTTTATGCAGTTTTCTTCTGTCTGAAGAATGCGCACATACACCTCTAATGTCAGGTTAAGCTTATTTCGCATTTAAACCACCTTTTAAATGTTTGTGGTCAGTAAGTTTAAATGTTTTTTAAATACTTGTATTCAGCAGGGATGCATTAAATGGATCATAAATGACAGTAAAGACATTTGCATTTATCACAAAAGATTTCTACTTCAAATAAATGCTGTTTTTAACTATCTAATCATCAAAGGATCCTGAAAGAACCATGTTTTCCACAAAAATATTAAGCAGCACAGCTGTTGTCAACATTGATAATAATAGGACATGTTTCTTGAGCACCAAATCAGAATATTATAAATATTTTTCTGAAAGTTCATGTGACACTGAAGACTGGAGTAATGATGCTGAAAATGCAGGAATAAATTATATTAAAACAGTTAAATTAAATTGTTATATTTTATAATATTACTGTTTTTTTTTTTATTCAAATAAATGCATCCTTGCTGAGCATAAGATCATTGTTTAAAAAAAAAAGTTTAGGGTTAAATTTAGTTTAGGGTCAAATTTTCACTATTAACTTTGCTTATTAACACTAGGATATTGGCCGTTTATTAGTACTTATAAAGCCAATATTAATGCCTTATTCTGCATGACCTTATTCTACATCCCTTTTCCCAATTCCTAAACTTAACAACTTACTAACTATTATTAAGAAAGCAGTAGTTTGGAGTTTTATTGAGGCAAAAGTCATAGTTAATAGTGAGAATCGGACCCTAATCTAAAATGTGACCCCAAAAAATCTTAACTGACCTCAAACTTTTGTAATTTTGCATTGTTTTGATCTTACCTTGGCAATAATCAGTTTGCTGAGAAGCACACACACAGCACACTGAAAAATATTTGTTGATTTTTTTTCTTTTAATTTTTTATTCCTTTCATATGTTCCTTTAATCCATTTTGACGAGTTTGATTCTCTAACTTGCGATTCCCTGTGACATTTCACAGTGTCACTATCACATGATATTGAAAAATGAATGTAAAGCACAATATGCATGCTTTGTCTTATAAAATTATTATTTTGAGAGTGGATAATTCTAAAAGCATATTTTAAATGAGATTTTTATAAATGCATTACTTAGAGACTTTTGCTAGTTGTCACCATGTTTTCAAATATTGTATTAGTTTTTTCAAAGTTGAATTTTTTTAATGAACTCAACCTTCACATCCAAATGCAATACATACGGACGAGGTCTTCGATACACCTCTTTCAATTGTAAGAACATGAAACATCTTGGATATCTTTATTTTTTCATTGAATCAGTTCCATTTCATTTAAGGAATAGTTCACACAAAAATGAAAATTCTGTCATCATTTTACTTACCCTCAAGTTGTTCCAAACCTGTATGAATGTCTTTCCTCTGCTGAACACGAAAGATATTTTGAAGAATGGCAGTAACCAATCAGGTTTAGAACACGTCATTTTCATTTTTCGGTAAAAGCTTTAAGCATTCAGTTCTCTGGTGGAACTGGTTTGGCATTTAGCCTAGTTCTGACAATTTACATTTTTCATGGCCTGATTTTCCAGTCGTCTTTGGCTTTGTGACAGAAGAAGATGACAAACCACACAATTTAACAGATTTTGTATGGCTCCAAGGCACACACACCCTTGCTGCATTCCCCTGTGTTTGCGATAGTTTTCTTTTGAGTATGGTTGATCTCCCTTCTAACAATAATAATAATAATAATACTGTATGAAATCATATTATGACAATATGCTCATCTTAAATCAGATAAACACAACTATTTGCTTTGGGATTCAAATTATTTTCTCGCTTTTGGGAATCGTAAGAAATTTTCCGGTTCCAGTTCCGATTCCGCCCAACGATTCCAGTTTTGGTTCCGGTTCCCATTCAATAAAAATGATTAAAACAACTCATAAAAATAGTATTATGGGGAAAATACACAATCCTTTTTGTGTTTTATTTCTGATACTTGTCAAATGAGTTTAACAGACTGGCAATGTCAACAAATTTAACATATTTAGCAATTTTTGCAACAAAAAAAAAAAATAATTCTGAAGGAAAATAAACATTTCTGCATTTTCAAGGATAATTTGGGACCTCTCAGCTTATTGTATCTCCAGCAGTGGAGAATACCCTCTCAGAAGGGTAGAATATGCTTTAACACACATGTAAGATCCA
The DNA here is from genome assembly GCA_031834385.1 of Semotilus atromaculatus. Taxonomy (NCBI): domain Eukaryota; kingdom Metazoa; phylum Chordata; class Actinopteri; order Cypriniformes; family Leuciscidae; genus Semotilus; species Semotilus atromaculatus. The sequence continues at coordinate 15,345,234 of JAULUF010000023.1, read as the reverse complement.
AACCTGTATGAATGTCTTTCCTCTGCTGAACACGAAAGATGTTTTGAAGAATGGCAGTAACCAATCACACGTAATTTTCATTTTTCAGTTAAAGCTTTTAGCATTCAGTTCTCTGGTGGAACTGGTTTGTCATGTAGGCATTTAGCCTAGTTCTGACAATTTACATTTTGTCATGGCCTGATTTTCCAGTCGTCTTTGGCTTTGTGACAGAAGAAGATGACAAACCACAAAATTGAATGGACTTTGTATGGCTCCAAGGAACACACACCCTTGCTGCATTCCCCTGTGTTTGCGATAGTTTTCTTTTGAGTATGGTTGAAAGCCTCCAAATATCTCCCTTCTAACAATAATAATATTAATACTGTATGAAATCATATTATGACAATATGCTCATCTTAAAGGGGACATATCATGCTAAATCCACTTTTTTTAGCCCTTAAATGCATTTTGTTGTATATTTGGAGTGTTTATAAGTACAGAAAAGTTGAAATGAATCTCTTCAGGTGCTTCGTTGATATCTTTATATTCTGTTTTTGGTCATATTTTTGAGTCACACAGGCACTGGGCCACTCCGTAGCAGTGCCGAACGCCCGAATCGACCAATGTAAAGTAGTCCGAGTCTAAACGCTTATTAGCTAAAAAGGCATTCGTGATGTACTCGCTCATTATATACATTTTGTAAATTCTGAAGCGAATTTTCGTTATTTGAAACGACTTTCAAAAGGTGATTAACTCTGGTTTGGTTCCCGGTTTCAGCACTGCTGCGCAGAACCGTTTTCGGAGCCGAAACTCAGGAATTTCGCACGGTTCCGGTATTTTTGACAAACACTACCGGTGCTGGATAAGAAGAACCGATTTTCAGTTCCCAACCCTACCCATAAAACTAAGCATTTAAATATCATCTTAACTTATATTATTAGGAGATAAAGAGGTGTCAAATCGATGAATCGCATCTAACATAAAAGTTTGTGTTTACATAATATATGTGTGTGTGTATATTAATAAAATAAGCAATACAGTTTTATCAGATTTTCATTCTTTTTTGGGCTTCTGAATAAAACTGATGTGTTAGTTTTCATATATAATCCTAGATGGAGACCAAAAAGCCTGATGTATCTGACACACAACATAATTCACATTGGATAACTTTTTATATTTTGTGTAAAGGTTCAATAAGCTGACTTTGTCTGGTTTGGTAATTTTATCATAATGCACTTGCCAGTGGGACTTCGACACTCATAGCGATAGCCTCTTTATTCCATGTACGTCGTCCCTTCTTCTTTCCAGTTGTGTTTGCTTTTTGCCTATGAAACAGATTTGAATTGTTTAAATGGTCAATGTCGAAATACAGAATCAAGCGTTTGAAGGTGTCCTCTAGCATAGAAAGGACATTTAGAATAAAGTAAAGAAAAGAATTGAAGTCATTAGTCAGACAGGTCGCTTTAGTAAGTTTTATATTCCTCTATGAAGTGACGTAGCAAAATATACTTCTTTTCTTTCCTTATTCTGTTTTCATGCCTCAGAGTGTTCAGGTCAGGAATACTCATGTAAGTATGATCCTTCTCAATTTGGCAACCCGGCATGAAAGGCTTGCTCTGATTTAGTTCTGTTTTCATTCTGTTTTCTCGTTTATTTAAACACACTGTAATTGCAAAAGTTTATGGGGACAAGTAATTTGTTTTATGTTTTTGAAAAAAGTCACTTGAACTCTCCAAGGCTGCATTTATTTGGTAAAAATAAATACAAAAATAATAAAAACAATAATATTATATTTATATATTATATTTATATTATAACAAAATAGGTTTTCTATTTTAATATTTAAAATTTTCATTTATTACTGTGATGGCAAAGCTGAATTTTCTGCATCATTACTCCAGTCTTGCTCATTCAGAAATCATTCTAAATAACCATTTCTTATGATTATCAATGATGAAAACCATTGTGCTGCTTAATGTAATTTTGGAAACCGTGATTTGTTTCAGGATTCTTTTATGAATAGAAATAAGAAAGTTCTTTAACTTTCTAACCCTAACAGCATTTATTTGAAATCTATCTGAAATCTTTTATAACATTATAAATGTCTTTACTGTCACTTTTGATAAATTTATTGCAGCCTTGCTGAATAAGAGTATTAATTCCTCTTACTGACCCCGAACTTGAACGGTAGAGCATAAAACAGATAGATTTTGATCAATACAGGGCAAGCTATTTCATGCTGAAATACATCTATTATTTTTTATTATAACTTTAGTTTACATGTCAGGGACTATATCTTCTAGTGGAAGGATGGCGCTTAATGAAATTGATAAATAAATCATTCTTTTTTTTATAATGATTTTCTTATGTTGTAACCATTTTGTAAAGCAATAAAGTGCATTTAGCCACGACAAAATTCGCATATTCAATTTTCTTTTTGCTTTCTCAGAATACCATACATATTTGTAATCATGTTCCTCATTTAGGAGCTTTATTATCTGAAGACCCAGCGAGCACAGGAGAAGATGGAGCGATCGGATAAGGGGTTGAAGCAACGACTACGGGTGTGCGTGGCCACCTGCAACAGAGCGGACTACTCTAAACTCGCCCCCATCATGTTCGGCATCAAGTCTCAACCGGAAATCTTTGACCTGGAGGTGGTGGTGCTGGGTTCACATCTCATTGATGATTACGGGTAAGGCTGCTGAACATAAGTCATATCATCTGTTTAACTTATCTACATTAAATTGTTGAAGGGAACGTGGATATCAGAGGGGTCGTCAAATTAAATTTGTATTTATAAAACCGATAAATTGGTTTAGTCATTTCAAACCTAAAATGCTTTCCTTTCTTCTGTGGAACACAAAAGTAATTTTGTCCATGCATTGAAAGTCGTTGGGGTCCAATGTTGTTTTGGTCGCTATTGGTGTTCATGGACAAAACCAGTGACAAGACCACTGTCGGTCCAAACCGCTCTCATTGCTTAACCGTTCCGGCCCATCTGATAAGGATATGGTTTAGTCTTCCACTGTAAATAGCGATCATGTTATGGACACACACATTTACATTTATGCATTTGGCAGATGCTTTTATCCAAAGCGACTTACATTGCATTTCAAGGTAGGTACACATTTACATTCTTATCAGTTCTTGCTTTCCCTGGGAATCGAACCCATAACCTTGGCGTTGCAAGCGCCAGCACTACTGTTGAGCTACAGGAAAGCCTTACACACACCCACCGACATACAATGTACACACACACACTGTAAACAAAAACTTTTTCACTAGATTTCACTAGACATATATGATAATGCTGACATTTACACTCACTTTTTCACATTTCAAAGAAAATCAGTCATAATCAATAAATGTCTTTTTTTTTATCCTTATTTCAAATACAGTTTCTGAATGTTAAATTACATATTAAAGGACGTAGTGTATTCATGATTGAGTAGTGTCGTATTTAATGAAAACTTATTTTTACTGTTAGTTACGTGATGTTTACTGTTAGTTACGAGAGGCAAAATAAGTTAAGGATAAACTTAAGATCACAGCATTTCAACCCAACTTCTGTTAACGTATTTGAAGGCTGCTATTGGAATATTGAGGGTAAACGTCATATTATGCAACTACGCATTACTTTACGGAGAGCTTACGACCTACTAGCTAAATGGTGCAACAGAATAAAGTACAGAGTTAGTTACAAACCAGCTACTAGTTACTAAGCCTCGTAAGTGTGGACTTTACGTTCCAATTTAAGTAGGAATGTACGAATGGCTGGTGCAACCCTACCCTGGGAACGAGAGCTTCGAAACACGAATCAGCACTATTTCTCACTGTTGCCATGGAAATGTTGGAATGTAGCTCTTGACAGTGGGAGTTTGGGTCTCACAGTGGGGCTGCTGATGGTGGCTAGAAACCCTTGTCTTTTATCAATGAAGCCAAACCAGCCTTTACTGCTCCTTGGGTCAAAAAAACTTGACATTATCTTTATTATTCTATTTCAAAGAAAATGGTCTTTGGTACTAGCCTGGTTACAACCAGACCACTCTCAGTTAAAACTGAGTTAGGGTCTGGCAAAGCTCCATAGACAAATAATTTCCAAAGGGGCGTCACCAATGGACGTCCCTCAAATGCCTCTTGGCGCAATTGGATAGACCTAAAACCAATCAGAGCAATGAAGGAGATGACGTATGCAGAGGGCTCTCGCCCTATGGCTAAGACCCACCCATTCGTTTAGCCACCAACGGGGCTCGTTGTTATGGGAAGGAGGAGGCGGAAACCAGCGAACATTCACACATTTTAATGACAAAAATAAAACAAAGTCCCTCACGGTCGACTGCCGCCACACATAATAAAACAAAACATCAAATAAAATTCAGGCCTGTCCTCTCTCGATCTTCACCGTCGTCGCTCCTCCTTTTATGCTTCCGCTCCTCTGTGAGAGATCGAGACCGGCCTCACTCACGCCGTTCTCTCACGTCCCTCGGCCTCGATCGTCCTGCTCGCCACACTGGTATATCAGACTTTTGCCGAATCCAGTCGGTAAGACAGCGATAACATCTTTGCTCGGGTTTTAACGAAAAGGAAAATTTGAAATCGCTCAAAACAGATGCGATAGCTGATTCGAACGAGTGATGTTCGACGGCAGCATCCATCTTTGTAATGTATCTGCCTCAAAATCCCAGCGCTGTCGTCATCGTGTAAAGCCCGCCCCAACGTTTCTGATTGGTGCCTCGATTTCTGCGGACTGGAAATGGGCTTGAATGAGCTCTTTGCCAGACTAACTTTCAGAGCAAATCTAAATTTGCCAGAAGTTCTCTGGGTTTTCCCAGGCTACTTTGGTACTACAAACTTGAAAAAATATGATTACTTATTGAAAATGGACTTGTATTCTTAAAATGTTCACCATTCGAACATACAGCGATGGTGTCTTGTAATATTTGTACACTGTCTGAAACCCAATTGATCTTCTTTCTTGCATTTATTTCCATACTGAATTGAGTTTGATCTTTTGTTTCTAACAGCTTTTAAACACTATTGCTCTTTGATGCAGATTAGGGCTGCAACAACTAGCCTAATCTATTAAAAAATCAATAATAATCGCTCATGAAAAAAATCCACTAGGGATGCATCGATCCGATACTGCCATTTTTGCCGGATCGGGTATCGGTCAGAAGAGGCCGATCCAAATCCGATATTGTGCATATACTATTCTGTGTTATTGTTAAGCCCCACAAAAGGCACAAAAACATTATAAAGCACCATAAAGTTTTCGTCCACTATCTTATAAGTGTTCTGAAGACATTATATAGTATAATGTGAGATAAATTAATATTTAAGTCATTAAATTCAAGATCACGTAAACTTTTTTCCTCCACTGCGGCTCTCAGTCATTCTCCATTCAGCATTCAAACAGCGCGTCACGTTCGGTTACGACAGTCAGCACGATGAAACACTCTCTAAGATGATTCAATGTTACTATTATTAACTTGATCTGTAGATAAAGGTCTATGGTTTCGGATAAAACAACTTTATATTGCTGGACTTTATTGCTGTAACTAAATCAGGGTGTCTGTTAGATCACAGCACTAGAGTAGAGTCAGAGCATTATAATTGTTCTTCACACGCATAGTGACTGAAATTTTAAACTGTTAAACGAAAAGGCTGAATAAACTATTGCATATATAGATACTGTATAATACACTACGCATCAATATGTATTTCCTTTGTGCTTTGAACTTTTCAATCCGGATTGCGGACTCGAAGAGCTGCGCGCTGTGACTCCGTGTTGCTTCAAGCGCATCATTCTGCGCTCGGGATGCGCATAAGCACTGTTTGCAGCACTGTATTGAGCCTTTCATATCATAATACTTTTGCGCAATGAAATATTATTAATAGCCTTTCTTGTTCTGTCCTATCTATCATATGTTGCTGACTCGTTAAACAGCTGTGCTATGCATTTAAAACATGTCTCAATTTTATAGTAGCCTAGGCTATTTTTAATAATTAATCTTTTTGATTTTTGTTGTCTTGTTATTCATTAATGTATTTTACAACAATACAAAGAGCAATGTGTAATGTTTTACGAGATTTAGTGTTACACTTATTGTCTCTTATTTGTTACCCCCTAAATGTTTTTTTTAACTAAATGTTCAGATTTTATACAATAATTGTGCACTTGTGATTTTTCTAGACTAAATTTTACTGCTGAATTATCCACTAATCTAGTTTATAATAGCATTTTTGTCATAGATTATGATCATATATTTTGGGGATTTGTTGTTTTTCTCTATAATGAAGTTGTCTGTATTAAGTAGATTGTGTTTAACACACAAAAGAGTGATTATCAGTTCAACACACAGAGTTATAGAAATTATACTTGATTTAAAAAAAACTGCACTGGTATCGGATTGGTATCGGTATCGGCCGATACTCAGAATTTTTGTATCGGATCGGTTTTGAAAAAGCGGTATCGTTGCATCCCTAAAATCCACAACACATTTTATCTTCAATTAATTGCATCTGCCACTTAGCGCAGAAAACCTCTGTACAGAAAAATAATGCATTTTTATGGACAAACAGCGGGCGATGTAAAGTGAGCTGCTGTGGGAAAAGTGTAGAACCCAAGGTGTCCTAAACATGAGAATGCAGAATATTAAAAAGTTTTCAAAATTGTTTTCCTCGGCACTTATGTTTTACTATGTATCCGTATCTGTAAAAGTTATGATTGTCCTGAAAATGTCCTGCGATCAGGCCACTGTGGTTTTTCAAAGTTACTAGTCATTCAGCATTTTCACTGGCCACAATTTGACATCGTTACTATGGGGAAAACCTACCATATAGATATTTTTTATATTATCTCGTAATTGGGCAGCAGGTATATTAGTCTACTGTCGCTTTAAGACCTGACGCATGGATCCATTATACTGTTACTCATGCATTTTCTTTCTCAACTGTTTTTGTTCACTTAAACATAACACTGACTGTGTTTGCATAATTACTGACTTATATTTGGGGTGTATTTGAGTGTTTAAGTGCAATAAGCAGCGAAAAATAACTCAATTTAATACTGAGAGGCGGCTTTATATGCGCGGGTAAACGAGAGTGAGCACCAAAAATGCGGGAATGAGAAAACTTATGCGCAATCCCATGCCCAAGCCCTGGAACACCAACAATATTCATCCTGAGGAAATGAAACTAGCGAGTGAGGGGAGATTGGTTCGTGTGTAAAATCCCTGTCGGAGAGATGTGAGAGCGAAAAAAGCGCAGCTGGGATTTTGTATTCTGCAAAAAAATTAGTATTGGAAGCATTTCAGATATTTCAGTATCGATATGTATTAAATAATCAATATTTTGACAACACTACATTGCACTTAGTTTGTTATTTCAGATGCCTTTTTAAAAGACTACAATTGAAAAATGTATGCATTATATATAAAATTCAACCTGCCAAAGTGGCAAGTATTTGGCAGGTTTGATGGGTATTAATGTCAAGCCCTGGCTGCGAGTATTTAAAATTTGCATCTGTCAAAACATGTCCTGTCCTGTCCTGTGAGTCTTTGCTAAACTTCACAGACCTCACTGGGCAGGATCTGGGAACTAAGTCATATTTAATGATTATTTTTTGTCTTTCTCTTTCCCAGAAACACGTTCCGTATGATTGAGCAGGATGAGTTTGATATCGGCTCTAAATTGCACACCATTGTTCGTGGAGAGGACGAAGCTGCCATGGTGGAGTCCGTGGGTCTCGCGCTCGTGAAGCTTCCTGACGTGCTCCAGCGTCTCGCCCCGGACATTCTGCTCGTTCACGGCGACCGTTTTGACGCGCTGGCCTTGGCAACGGCAGCGTCTCTAATGAACATTCGCATATTGCACCTTGAAGGTGGAGAAGTAAGCGGAACCATTGATGATTCAATTCGTCATGCCATCTCCAAACTGGCACACTACCACGCCGTCTGCACCCGCTCAGCCGAGAGACACCTCATCTCCATGTGCGAAGACCACTCTCATATCTTATTGGCTGGCTGCCCGTCGTACGACAAGCTGCTCTCCGCCCACAAACGAGACGATTATGCTGATATCATCAGGTCTTGGATTGGTATGTAAATTAATGGGATGAGATACCAGTAGAGATAAGCAATGAAGCCTATGCAATCCAAAGAGTTGAAGGATTAGTTCACTTTTAAAAAAACTTTTGCTGATAATTTACTCACCCCCATGTCATCCAAGATGTCCATGTCTTTCTTCAGTCGAAAAGAAATTAAGGTTTTTGATGAAAACATTCCAGGATTTTTCTCCATATAATGGACTTCAATGGACCCCAAACGGTTCAAGGTCCAAATGACAGTTTCAGTGCAGCTTCAAAGGGCTTTAAACGACACCAGACTATGAATAAGGGTCCTATCTAGCGAAACAATCGGTCATTTAAAAAAGAAATAAATTTTTTTATGTTTTATAAGCACAAATGCTCGCCTTGTTCTGTTCTGTGATGCGTGTTCGTGACTCACGTAATACGCAATTACGTTGAAAAGGTCACGCTTCTGTCCTGACAAATTTTCTTTTAGCCTTTTTAATATTAAAACACCCAAGATGCACAGACGAAATGGGCATTTTAAACGATAAACTGACACAAAGACATTTGAATATGTGTATATGGTCCGCCTTCCTCACAATTGTAAACACTGACTCGGTGCGAGCATTTGTGCTTAGTGCTTATAAAACTTAAACTTTTTTATTTATTTTTTAAATGACCGATCGTTTCGCTAGATAATACCCTTATTCATCGTCTGGTATCGTTTAAAGCCCTTTGAAGCTGCACTGAAACTGTCATTTGGACCTTGAACCGTTTGGGATCCATTGAAGTCCATTATATGTAGAATAATCCTGGAATGTTTTCATCAAAAACCTTAATTTCTTTTCAACTGAAGAAAGAAAGACATGGACATCTTGGATGACATGGGGGTGAGTAAATTATCAGCAAAAGTTTTTTTAAAAGTGAACTAATCCTTTAAATAGCGCAAAATGATAACTACATTGAAGTTTGGTTAAAATGATACTATCATTTATGCTCTCTTTCTTAAACAGGGGCTGAGGTGAAGGAGCAGGACTATATTGTGGCCCTGCAGCATCCTGTTACCACAGACATCAAGAACTCCATTAAGATATACGAGTTAATGCTGGAAGCTATCATCTCCTTCAACAAGAAAACTCTCATTCTTTTCCCGAATATTGACGCAGGTCAGCTGTTTCTCTCGTTTTCTGTTTTTCTTTCTCTCTGATCCTTCACACTTTTTGTGTCTCAGAAGATTATACACGCATTTTCTGCCCATGTACAGCTATGGTTTCTATCAGATTGAAAGCCAAAGGCTTAATGTATATGTGGCTTTGTCAGCTGTCTAAGATAACTTGCAAGGGCTCTAGAAACAGACAAAACAGCCATGGTTTGTTTTGAGTTTGGTGTTAATGATAGGCATACACAACTGGAGGCAACAGTCAACAGAGGTGCTTTTTTGTCCATTGTCTGTTTACAGAAACACAAGTAGTCTAAACAATAAAATGGCCCTGCCACTTAAGGAAAATTTGATATCATAGTATGAATAAAATAACTAATGTCACTATACCATTATATTATACATACTATATTCCAAGTTTGTTTGTTGAAGTTACAGCAAAAACAACAATATTCTGACCATAATGACATTAGAATGATTAATGATATGAATTAGTTATTTTTCCTGTAACTTCAAAGAAGAAATTCTGCAAAAACGGCAAACACAATATAAATGTTAATTTAGTATTAATTACATACTATTATTGTATTTATTATTCATTCTAAATTCGCTTTTATTACTGTATTTTAATTTTTTAATTTTCTAATGAACTTTATTTCAGTTTTAGTAATTGTAGTACTGGAACTTAAACTGCATTTTTTACACATTTTGTTTTTAATCTAATATTTATATTTTATTTTATTTCAGCTACATTTAAATTAATTATTTCAATTTGAATAGTTTTATTTAACAATAACACTAAACATAATATAGTGTTATTCAGACTATTATATTTATATCTATAAAGTGAAAGTGAAAGTGAAAGTGAAAGTGACACGTGATGGCCAAGTATGGTAACCCATTCTTGGAATTTGACCTCTGCATTTAACCCATCCAAGTAAGTGCACACACATTAGGAGCAGAGTAGTGAGTAGTGAACACACACACACTGCAAACGTGGATACACACACCCGGAGCAGCGGGCAGCCTTGAGTGGCGCCCGGGGAGCGATTGGGGGTTAGGTGCCTTGCTCAAGGACACCTCAATCATATTCCTGCCGGTACTGGAATCGAACCAGCAACCTTTGGGTCACCAGTCCAACTCTGTTACCATTAGGCCAAGACTGCCCCAATAGACTGCCCCAATAAAAGACAATAGTCTGAATTGAATGTGATGATACCAAGTGACTGTGTGACGAAATACATCTTTCTATGAAATTGTGACTCTCGTGAGGCTGTAGTTCTAATGAATTGTTTAAAAAAACTTAAGTTCAGACTTTATCCGTTTTTTTCTTCCCCTGCATTTAGGAGAAAAATTATGATAAAAACCTCTTGACTTGACTTGAAACAGTCTTAGAATTAACTTCCCTGAATGAACTCCCTGAATAAAGAAGCATAGGAGAATTCGGCATCATTAATGCCATATTGCTCTGCGTTTGTCTCATGTAGGCAGTAAGGAGATGGTTCGTGTGATGAGGCGGAAGGGAATCGAGCAGCATCCGAAATTCCGTGCGGTAAAGCATGTTCCGTTCGATCAGTTCATCCAGCTGATAGCACATGCCGGCTGCATGATTGGAAACAGCAGCTGTGGAGTTCGTGAGGCCGGAGCTTTCGGGACACCTGTCATTAACCTGGGTACTCGTCAGACGGGTCGAGAAACAGGTGAGATAAGATAAGAATATGACTTACTGTGATAAGGCATTATGGCAGGATATGATCACCATTTTACTGTTCTGTTTATAGTTTTAATTTGGATCCTTAAAACCAGAATGTCATGTCTGGGCTTGTTTAAAGAATAAACAAGCCCAGACTGCTTTTTGATTAATTCAGTGTCTTTAGTATTTGCCTTGATGGATCAGTTTGACCAATTCATGATATTTTGAAAATAGGGGAAAATGTTCTACATGTGCGAGACGCAGACACGCATAATAAAATCTACCATGCTCTGGAGCTGCAGTTTGGAAAACGCTACCCCTGGTAATGAGCTCTTTTTGTTACATTTTAGGCATCTTTTATTTGCATGCATCAAATATGCAAGCATCAAATATCATGATTGTAATGCAGTTACTATATGCAGAAAATAATCAAAAATATGAATATTATATACTATTATAGTATTTATCAATATTTTGAATTTGTTTATTTTAATATTTTCAGTTTTCTGAAAGTTTTTTTTTTTTTTTTACTTTAACTTCACTTATATTATGTCAGTTTGTTGCCTAGACAAGTCAAGTTTTTCCATCTAATATTAATGAATTTTATTTCAGCTTATTTATTTATGTCAGCAATATTGAATAGTTTAGTTAACAAGAACAACACTGGTCTAAGTGTCTCTTGATCTATTAAACGCTAAACAAGCTAATTAAAATCACGCTTGAATGTAGTTATAAAAATCATTAAATCTCATTTCATATAGTCTGATAAATCCACTCATATTTGTCAATTTTTAGATAACTAAAATGAAGCTTAATTGTGTATATATACACAATAAATTGTAAACATATAATAAATAAATCAGCCACTGCACTATTCTATGCCATTTTGTAGTATAAATAGTGTGAGTAATACCCAGATGATGCACTTAATTAACCCGAAAAAAGTAAGTATGGAATGTTGTACATGTCATGAACTGAACTCACAGCTTTATTTACATAGAGGAGGGGGATTGGGCTATCAGACTTTTGAATGACAAAATAAACATATAAAGTTCATTACACATTACACTACACGGTTGCATACATCGTGCATAAATACATAGTGTATAGGTGAATAGTGCGTCATTGGGATACAGCTTCATACTTTCAACATGTCCTGTGTGTTTTTGCTCTATCCACTAGCTCCAAGATCTATGGTGATGGAAATGCAGTCCAGCGCATCTTGAAGTTCCTTCAGGCCATTGACCTGTCTGAGCCACTACAGAAGAAGTTCTGTTTCCCTCTGGTGAAGGAGTGTATTTCTCAAGATATTGACCACATTCTGGAGACACAGAGTGCCCTTGCTATTGACCTGGGGGGGACCAACCTGCGTGTCGGCATCGTCAGTATGAAGGTATGCGAACCTCTGGAATCAGATATTGAAATCCAATTAATCTTTAGGACATGTCATTAACGTCAGGAAGCGTGAGGTGGTAAAATACAAGGTGTGGGACGTGCTGTACATTGTCAATACAGTTGTGCCTGCTTATGACAGGATGTGTGTGTTTGCCCAGTTATGATGAAGGATATGCAGCATTTACGTCATTATTTAATTTATCTGACGCACAGAACTCTGACTCTAAAACAAACAGTGGCAGCTTTGATCAGAAGGGTTGTGTAATCAGCTCTATCTGTGTGTGTAAATGGAACAGAACAGGTTTTCTGGGCCAAAGATTGAGGGACAATATTTGACCATGGTGAAGCATTGCTGAATTTAAATGCACACTTATTTTGGACTGATTTATTTTACAATTTTACTCAAAAGTTGATTAAAAATATTTTAAAACAGAAAATATCCACTATCCATTTATAATCCTGTTGCTAAATATTAAAGTCGGCATGAAACGGATGTTGTAATAGTCTTTTCTTCCCTATTCATAGAGTGACACGGCTTCTCGAACTAGAAAAAATGTAGGACGGGACTTGATTTTGTCTGTCAGAAATTGATTGGATGGTTGTGCTTTGCTATTGATGTGATGTCATGTGAGTGACAGGTTGTCCCGCCCTCACGACAGTAAACACATCATCAGAGAAGAGAAAAAATGTCACTGCAAGAGGGAGAAGTTATGTTGATTTAAAGATTATGATGGCACATGACATGAAATAATAATAAAGATAAATGCACGGATAAATAATTTATTATAAATACTGCAATATTCCATGAAAAAATTAGAATTGTCAATTTTTTATTTCATGGTGACTTTCTAAAAAGGGCCAAATATTATCCGATTAATCGTAATGGCTGAAATATATTGATTTGTTATTTCTTAAAATAAACATAATCATGATGCTCATGTCTATAAAGTAAATTCCACTATATATATATTTTTTTATTATTATTATTTTTTTAATCCTGTAAATGTATGTTTGTGTTTCAGGGTAAAGTGGTTAATAAGTATATCCAGTTGAATCCTAAGACGTTTGAGGAGAGGATAGAGCTGATTCTGACCATGTGCAAACAGGCCATGGTTGACGCCGTTCACCTCAACTGCAGAATCCTGGGTGTCGGTATGTCTACATTTTTTCCCCATCTCTCCTATAATGTCCATACATTCACTCAATCATTCACCGTCCATTTTTTGGCATTTCTTTCAGGTGTGAGCACAGGGGGGCGTGTGAACCCACAGGATGGGGTGGTCCTCCACTCCACCAAGCTAATAAACGAGTGGAGTTCGGTGGATATTCGTACACCTCTCTCTAGCGCCCTTCATCTGCCCGTGTGGGTCGATAATGATGGTAACTGCGCAGCCCTTGCTGAGAAGAAGTTTGGCCATGGGAAAGGCGTAGAGAACTTTGTCACCATTATCACTGGAACCGGTTTGTTCCCTTTCTTATGTCCTTTACGGCTGCTAGTTGCTAGGGTGGGGGGTTTGCAGATAATGCAGATAAAAAGACCAGACAGGAAGTGGATTTATAAATACAGGAATAAATTACATTTGAAAATATATTGAATTATATTACTATTTTACTATATTTTTGATTAAATAAATGCAACCTTGGTGACCATAAGAGACTTCTTTCAAAAACATTTTAAAATCTTACAGACCCTAATGTTTTGAGCAGTAGTGTATCATTTATAGTTAGATTTCTAAGATCACTTAGATTTTTCTCATAACAGAGTTATGAAAATGTATATTGCATTGCACACTAAAGTCAAATATGTGAAATATTGGGACTGTTATCCCATTAATATTAACTATAGTAAGTCAGGGGAACAAACATGGCACACTAATTATATAGTTTTCTGAGAACAAGCTAGCGTTAGATGAGATTTAGAGGTTTCAGCTTCCTGTTTGATCACTTGTATCTAATGCAGTGTACCTGCATAATTCAAGACTGACGCTGATATAATTGTTCCTTATGTTTGACTGCTGTAATTCTGCCTGTATATACCTTTGCCTTGTGTTTATATGTACAGGAATTGGAGGTGGTATAATCCAGCATAATGAACTGATCCATGGCAGCACATTTTGCGCGGCGGAGCTGGGACACATCGTGGTCTCGCTAGATGGACCAGAGTGCATGTGTGGCAGCCACGGCTGCATAGAAGCGTACTCATCTGGTCTCGCCCTGCAGAGAGAAGCCAAGAGACTCCATGACGGTGAGACGACCAGATGCACACACACACACACACACACACCAAGAGTTGCGCTAAAGTAGGCTTATCAGCCTCGCCCTCTCTGTCACAGTTTTTCCTTTTCAGTTGGCAGGGAACAACTAAACTGATCAGTGTAACGTCACAGTTAACTGGTGTAATCCCTCACTATTGTTTTCCACGTTTCTGTATAATAATTTTTACCATACCAAAGCTTAACACTCAAACATAAACCCACTCAAAAATGTTGCTTTTGTATTTCTGTTTTGACATTTCTCCAAAAGCCTAAACCTAATAGAATGAATGCTATTCATTCTTTAAAAAGAAAAACTGACCCAGCCTGATTTGAGAGAGGAATTGCACGGCATGCTGGAGTAAAAGTAGAAACACCTATTTTTATTATAGCATGACTGACAGTAGTCTCAACAAAATAATGAAAACGGTTGTCGGAAGTCTGTTTTATTTTAGTGAGACTTTATTTGAATTTATGTTAACAACATTTTATAAAAAGGTCCAATTAATGCATTAAATAACATTTAACTATCAATGAGCAACACATTTGTTACAGTATTTGTAAGTTTTTGTTAATGCTAGTTAAACAATACAGCTGTTCATTTCTAATTTGTGTTGGCTCAGTTCAAGTAAATCATTTTAACAGGTACATTATGATTTTATATTTATTCATATTATATAATTGTATATAATTTATGTACAGTATAATGTCTTTGTAAATGTTGAAAAAAAGTGAACTAACAATGAAAAATACTTTAATCTTAGTTAATTTTAACAAACACTTTACAATAAGGTTGTATTACTGAATATATTAATTAATTAAAATATTTTATGAGATTTTGTATTTAAATTAATTTGCTCAACAACAAACACCAAAATCACTGATTAAAATGAATTGAATTACAACTGTTCCCACAAATCCCTGTTCTGCATTTTACATTATTTTCTTTTTATCCTTTGCTACCTTATGAGGACTGGAAATTATACATTAACTATACTATATGATATAGGCCTTTATGATATGATATGAAATGATATATGTTGTAGAGTTGGGCGGTATCCAAATTTTGATACCGTCAAACCTCCTCCCTATTTTACCGCGGTATACGGTATTACCGCGTGACTAATTAAAAATTATGACATAAGGCTCGACGGCATCACCAAACTGTTGGTTTGTGCAGGGATGAGTCACGATTTTTCTGTGATTTAAATTATTTGATTTTATTATAGAATCTGGAATAGGTTGTGGGATTATTGTCTATAAAAAAAATCCCCATGTTTTCCGTTTTGATGCGGTGGGACACATTCAACCAGAGGGTGGCGATGCCTAAAAGCTGTCAATCAACTCTCAGACAACAGAGAATGTGAGCGGAGTGGTAATTTTTCCTCTAGAGCGGAGAGCGCATTTCTGAAGATCACGCGCCGCTCGCTCAGAATGCCCGCAGTGACATGCAGGTTAGAAAATATGTGAAATGAGTAGGGCTGCCCGTGCACGATTAAAGTTTTTTTTCTAGTTGACTAGAAGTAGTTCATTTAAAACATTAGTCTAATCACATATTTATATTGATTAAATTACTTAAATATATATGGTAGAGAATGCTAAATACATGAGCGTTTTCGTAATATATTGCCTATTCTGCATCTCAACGCACGCATAAAGCTTGCCACAAAGAACCGGCAAAAGTAATTATTATGCATGAAATATTTGAATTGTTTATTAATAAACTAGTGTTTTCTGTCAGTGGCTGCAAAGATAAAGTTGACAATGCTGACTCGCATCTTCGCAGTAGTGAACGACGCGCCTATAGAGAGAAACACACTTCATAAGAATTAGCCTACATAAGCAGAGATCAGCCCATTTCTTGTCGTTTTTAATTGTTTTGTTTCAAAGTAAACATTTCAAGCTTTCTATATATACTTCTCAGTTATTTAAGGCAATTATCTTATACGCTGCTGAGTTCATTTGAGACCCGCTCCAGTTCACGCGCCGGCGCCTCCGTGTCCTGATTATATTGTCTACTATATTTGCTTCTTATTTATTAATCCAGACAATTCGTTGATGAAACATTGATTAAAATGAAGATACAATTTATACAAAACGAAATTCAATTTAAAGAAAGGCTTTCTACAAAACAAAACGTAATAAGTGGTCAAAATCATGTCTGACCCATTCCAAATGTTTTCCGATATTGGGCATCTTATAATCCTATCTTATTCATCTCATGCAGTTCCCTTTTCATATAATCAACATAGATGAAATAATTAAAAAATCATATTATTAAACATAAATATGAAACGAATAGTTTTTATTTTATTTTTTTAAAACTTATATTTAAGCGTCACACCGCTCCGCTGTGTAGCCTATGCATGTCTGCGTGCATGTGGTGGAGGGGTGCGGTTTTTGAATAATAATCGAATAATACCAGGCGATCTTCAAATATTATTTTTGCTTGAAATGCCCATCCCTGCCAAACTGCAGAAGTCGTGTTCTTCTTCGAGACCATGGTCACTCGGTGCGCAACTTGCCATCTTTCCCCCTCTCTCCCCCACTCTTTCTCCTCCACACTCTCACGTGATGACAACCACACATAAGCATTTTTAGGCATTAAATAAATTATATTTAATATTTAATCCTCGTCTCCTATATATGTGAATTGGATATTTTTTTAAGACGGTATGACGATATTGAAACTGATACCGTTGCTATTTTTAGATCCCGCGGTATACCATATTACCGTATTACCGCCCAAGCCTAATATGTTGTCCTTTAATTTCCAGTTAAATCATTTCAAAGTTGCTTCCTAAAACTAATTAAAACTGAACCTTGATTTAATAGAAGAGTTGTACACAACAAATGCATTTCCAAGTAAAATGTGACACATGTTTCTTTGATGACAGAGGACTTGCTGTTGGTGGAGGGAATGACTGTTAATAACAAAGAACAAGTGAATGCTATTCATCTGATCAATGCTGCTCGCCTCGGCAACTCCAAAGCTGAGAGCGCACTTCACACCGGTAGGACGCACATCCAAGTACATACATTATTCTCGGGCAGGCTTGTGGTGAAAGGCACTAATAGTCTCTCTTCTCTTCCCTGACAGCGGGTACTGCTCTGGGTTTGGGCATTGTGAACATCTTGCATATGATCAACCCGTCTCTAGTGATCCTGTCTGGTGTCCTGGCAGAGCATTATGAGAATCCAGTTCGTCAGGTCATCAGTCAGCGCGCTCTGCTCTCGGCACAGGGGACCAAGATCATGATGTCTGAGCTGGAGGATCCTGCCCTGCTGGGAGCCGCAAGCATGGTACTGGACTATACCACACGCCGTACCTACTGACGGAGCTCTAAAACCAGGAACCAGTCTGTTACAGACTTAAAGGTTGTATCAGTGATTTCAGGCCCAAAAAAGGCAGAAACATAAATGATCACATTCATCTAATCTTTCCTAACGATCCGCTAGCTGCCCGCCCCATAAGCATGCCGTCCAAAAACCGCGTCTCTGTAGGCAGCCCAGGCTCTGAAATCTGCACACAAAAACAAATGGGTACAGCCACCACTCAAAACCAAAATAAACAGTGTTCCAACCAATCACCGACACGGGCGAGCTCAAAACCTCACAACACCCGCCCCTGTCGGTGATTGGTTGGAACACTTTATTTTGGTTTTGAGTGGTGGTTGTACCCACACTGTAAAAAAAAAAGTTGGATTAACTTAAAGTAAGTTACCTGGTTGCCTTAATTTTGAGTTCATTGAAATTAAAATTTTTAGTTAATACGACAAAGGAGATTGGTTTAATAAATAGAAACTCAAAATATTATGTTATCTGAACTACATTAATTATCTAAGTTGATTTGACAAAATATAAAAAGTTGTGAAAACAAATCATCAAAATTCATTTTTACAGTGCATTTGTTTTTGTGAGCCTGATTTTGGGGCGGGCAGCTAGCGGATCGTTAGAAAAGATTAGGTGAATGTGATCATTTATGTTTCGGTCTTTTTTGGGCCTGAAATGACTGATACAACCTTTAACGACCGAGGGCCAATCATGTTATCAATATGTGTAATCAAACGCCTGATGAAAGGTGTGTAATTGTGAAGAATAATTTAAGTATATGAAGTAAGGTTTTTATTTAATATGTGAAGGGTTGTGTTACTGAAAAGCTGCTATGGTTTAATTACCTGCTCTGTCTTGCTTTCTGTTATTTGTGTTTTTTTCATAGAGGCTTTACTGTATGTTGATCTTTTAACAATCCTTTTTTGTCTTCAGCACCATATGTTTAGTTTTCATTCAACCTACCTGTATGAATAAGTGAAAGAAGTTTGTCTGTTTACTCTAATTTAATATTTTATTTCTGAATCACAGAACCTGTAAAATAATTTACATTATGTACATTAAAATCAATAACCACAATTTCTTTTTATTGTCATTGATTTTATTTATTATATTAGAGTCCCATAATACATGCATAAACTGAAGGATATTTGCAGAATATTGATATATTTATATTAGTTCATTTAAATACAAATACTATTCAGTTTGTTTTGCTTTGCACATGAAGAAAATAATGGTTTTAGAATTAGAAGTATATATATTTTGTTTGATTTTGTTCCGTGCAATGCTTGTATTTTTTAGTATGTTTGTTTTTCTTTTATACATTTATAATAATAATAGAATAATTGTGTTTATATAGCGCATTTTATCTTGTTTTGTCCTTCTCAAATTACTCTTCTTAACTAAACATTTGGATACAATTGGTCATCTGAACTGATTACATTATTACACATGTATTGAGACCTATTTGTGTAGCCTTTTGGGTTTCCCTATGCTTGGTTGGTACTAGTAGTAGATATCCTGGGCGGGGAGCGGAGCCACCTGGAGGCAAATGTTGTGCTGTAAGCGATTTCTGTACCTCTGCAAACAGAACAAAAATTCCTTCTGCGTTTTTTGACCAAGCAGACACTTCACAATATACAACACACAGTATACAACTCTAAAATATACAAAGAAACCATAAACACCACAGATTACAAAATGTGGCTATTATGTTTTTATGTATCACTGGACTAAAATGCTTGTGGCATTTTTAGTAGGTTTAACTTACTTTATGTGTTAAAACATCACATATAACAAAACAAATAAAGATGAATAATAAAAAGTTCTGAACTTTTATTGGAGCGAAAAGATAAGGTCTTTTATTTCGAAAAACGTGGGCGTGTGCACAAAAAAACCCCGGAAGTTCTACGTTCTCTTTCATGGAGGCATTTGACGTGTGTAACCAAAGCAGTGGAGAAGTGAGACGATTCACCCCCTGTCTTTTTTGTAGCTTTTTGCCGTGTTTTTGCACTTGGATTTAAAATGCCTCTTAAATTTGAGTTATGCCCCGGTCGCATGATCGGAGGAAACAACCCGTGTTTCATTATTGCAGAAATCGGACAGAATCATCAGGGAGACATTGAAATCGCCAAGAAAATGATCAAGATGGTTAAGGTAAGAGTGTATTTGTATTATCAACATCGATATAGTACATTTAGTAATGGCTGTAAGCCTGGAAATTAAAATAATTGTTTCAGGAATTGTTTGTTTGTAATAGTTTTTAAACATAATTCGCAGCAGTCAGTGTTACTGTCAGTACACGACAGTTGTTCAGGATGCTTATTCTGATACTGGGCATGCAATACTTGGGAAAATGATCATTCAGAATGTTTAATCTCAGATTATTCAGAATGCTTCATCTCAGATTATTCAGAATGCTTCATCTCAGATTATTCAAAATGCTTCATCTCAAATCATTCAGAATGCATCATCTCAAAACGCTTCCTCACACTTTGGAAGTTTGTCGTAGAGTATTTAAGCCATAACTCATAAAAATTAGATTAATAGATTAATAATAATCATTAACATGTCTTTTACACATTATATATACAGGTGCTATCATTTAAATGAGTTCTGATACTGATTTTAGTTTCTTTTCCGAAAGATATACTCATTGAGTACATGCTGCAAATTCCATTCATAATGGAATTATTGAATAAAAAAATTAAACTCTTTACACCATATTAACAGAAATAGTTATTTTTAGATTGAACTGGAAACTAATGCTTGACTTTTCTTATTTTTGTTTAAATGTATTTCATTTTTTTTCTGTCATCTTTACATTTAAGGTCTCGTTGTTTTACTTTTCTGATATTATTTTATTGTATGCAACTATTCCTCCTCTACTAGGACTGCGGGGCGGACTGTGCGAAGTTTCAAAAGAGTGAGCTGGAATATAAATTCAACAAGAAAGCGCTGGAGCGGCCGTACACCTCCAAACATTCCTGGGGGAAAACATACGGAGAGCACAAGCGCCACCTGGAGTTCAGTCATGAGCAGTACAGAGAGCTGCAGAAGTACGCCAGAGAAGTGGGCATCTTCTTCACTGCGTCAGGAATGGACGAGGTAAACGGCTTACGGCACCAGAACGCATGCGCAAATTATTTTCATATGTTTGTTTTTTGGCTTTAGGCTTACTGTTAGCTAGCTTGCCAAACTCAAATAGTCATGTAATGAAATTCAAAAATGTCTTGTACTGTTTTATCTATTGTTACATCAGATTTGTCATGTTATGATCACAGCTGCCCCCAGTAGTGGTACCATGGTACTTTGATATATATATATATGGCACTGAACTATATTTGTATACCACAGCATTTACTTAGTACTTACCAAGAATGCAATGGCACATGTAAAAATAAAAATAAAAAAAGAGAATAAATGTTAATTGTAGTGTTTCTGTCTTTAAGATGGCTGTAGAATTCCTGCATGAGCTCAATGTGCCTTTTTTCAAAGTTGGATCTGGAGACACCAACAACTTCCCCTACCTCAAGAAAACTGCGCAAAAAGGTCTCCATGGTTTTTTTCTTTATTTTCTAGTTTAACAGGGACAATGGACAGTCAATGACAGCCCCATAATTACCACAGAGCCACATTTCATCTGCAGACCCTGGGCAGGAGAGACTAAAACACATAACATAATTAAAACATTCATCAGCAATAACATTCTCTCCTAAAAAAAAAAAAGTACATTCCAAATAATATAGTACAAAAACATTACCTAACATATATGTATATAAAAAAACATTAATACCAAGATTAAATAATCAGATACTAAAGCACAAGCTGTTTATCCATATTTTTTAATGTAACTTAAATTTTGCAGAAGTAGGACACGTCTGATATTGGTTGGTGGTATATTATTTGTTATTAACTGCTTTTAGAAAAGAAAAAACGGAAAGATCAAAATCACAGACTCTAAAATGTGCTTCACACTCACCTCTTGATGAAACTCTTGTTTGTCTTGTGTTCTTCGCACACAAAGAGACAAACTCAATCAGATATTACCACAATCAATATAAGATGTAAAATTTAAAAATTGCTTCTATTTTACTACAACACCAGGGTTCCCATGGATCTTTAAAAAGTCTTAATTTAAGGTCATAAAAGTCTTATTTTTATTTATGAGAGGTCTTCAATTTTAGATGACACTTTGACTTCTAAATACTTTACCAAATTAAAACTAATTAGCATTATATGATTTTATTATTCTTTCTTTGCGGGTTTGCTTGTTCAAGTGACATTTACGATATAATACTGCGTATTATGCACTCCTGCACATGAAATGAAGAGAGGAGGAGAAGAAAATGGGTGCCACTTCTGATGTCATCTCTGCACTGCAAAGATGGATTTTGTTGACGGTGGTTTTATTTGATTGTAAACCACCCAATAATGTGTTATTATTTTAATTTAATTTAATTTGAATATTAGAATTTTACATAAATGTATTAGATGTATGCATTCCTGTATATAGGTAAAATGCCCCTGGAAATCAATTTAAGGTAGCAAATATTGCCCCTTAATTTTTTTATTTCTGTCACTGTGAACTGACCACCCTATAGATTATAAATGTCTTTGTGAGTCAGCTGTCCACAACAGGCCTAAACCAGATGTGGTACCAGCACAAAAACACACTCAGCATTAGTGTTATCAACAAAATTTAGATATTATTTTTTGTCAATATTGCACCCCTAATGTACAGTATTCATTTTTATTTAATTAAAAAAGGTCTTAGAACCCCTTAAATTTGACTTTAAACAGCAACCCTGCCATATATATTTAAAAACTGCATATATATATTTAAAAAAAAAAACAGATTGATAGTTTTATTCAGCTGATGCATTAAGTTGATCAAAAGTTATAGTAAAGAGATTTATATGCTAATTAATGTATATTAAATTTTCTTAATACTGAAACAAATTTAACTTCTGATGCTTGTGTGTGTTCAGGACGTCCTATGGTTGTTTCCAGTGGGATGCAGTCCATGGAGACCATGCGGCGCGTTTACGAGACCGTGAAGGAGCACAACCAAAACTTCTGTATCCTGCAGTGCACAAGCGCATATCCACTGGAACCTGAGGACGTCAACCTGCGTGTTATCACGGTAGAGAAACCAGCTCTATGTACTCTCAAAAATCCATTTTATGTAATCCAAGTACATCGGATGTGTATCACATCAAAATCATTATGGTCTGCATTTCTTGACCTACCTTAAAGTTTAAAACCTTACATTATATAATTATATCATTAGCTAAATTAAACATTATATGATTATGATTAGATAAATTAATCTTGCATAACCGTAAAGTAAAATTATGTATTATTTTGTACTTTTCCCCCCAACCTACAGGAATATCAAAAGGAATTTCCTGACATTCCCATTGGCTACTCAGGCCATGAAAGCGGGATCAGCATCACAGTGGGGGCAGTTGCATTGGGAGCAAAGGTCGTGGAGCGGCACGTGACCTTGGATAAGACCTGGAAGGGCAGCGATCATGAGGCATCTCTGGTGCCGGAAGAGCTGGCGGAGCTGGTGCGATCCATCCGCACTGTGGAGAGAGCTTTGGGCACTGGGCTGAAACGCATGCTGCCCTGTGAGGTGCCATGCCATGATAAGGTACAATAAGAACCCGTTCGAAAACATTCCCTTTGCATTTTATATCTACATGTCAATTAGTGGCGTTAAGAGGCAAGCATAACTAACCATTACTATTGCTCAGAATTGAATTATTTTATTTTATGTATTTTTTTAATAGTATTGACCCTAACATTTATGCTACTTCAGTGTCATTTTAGTATTAATTAGTCACTATTATAGTATTTATTAATAATTTGGATTATCTTTCATTTTTTTTATCTTCATTTTTTGTTTTAATAATTTAGTGGTATTTTGTAATTTTTATGAAATATTCTATTTGGCTTTCATTTATTTTTATTTCAAGGTACACCATGTAACTTTTATTTTATTTTTTTATTATTATAAAATTAACAAAATTTAAATGAGTCAATACATCATCAATAATTCTTCCAAAATTAGTTTTTGTCTTACTCTGATTCACTATGATAAACCTGTTATAAGTGTTCATTACACAGCTCTGTGGAATACTTGATTCTGATTGGTCAATTGCGCCATCCAGCGGTATGTTATTCCCAGATAACCGCTAAAAAAACGATAACGCAGGTTCATCCTGGTTACTGAAGTCAGCAGCGTTAAACACTTGCCAGGAACGTTTTTTTCGTCGTGGAACTTTTGCATTAGGTGAGCTAAAAAAATACTAAAACTCATTCAAATCAATATTTTGTGTACAGTTATTTAATTATGCCATCCAGTATCATGGACTCGCTCTGTCGTTTCATACAAACGCAGCTGCTGCCATTTTGGGACTATTGTTTTGTACACTGTTTTAAAATCGTACCTGTTTGTATCTTATAATCCAACAGTTTAATCTGAAATCAATATTTCTTATCTCCATAATTATTTATGTGGCGAAATGCTGTGTAATAAGTGGTATGACTGTATCATATCTCTTAAATGTCTGTCTAGTTTGAACTTGCCGCGCTAGCAACAGCTCTTTCTGTGGAGGCTTTGCATTTAAAGACCTAATGAGATATTTAAACTCAGATTATTATATTTCGTGTTTAATTATTTACTTATGTGGCAATGGCAAGTAGCCTTGTAATAAGCAGAATAATGTACATCCAGCCGGTTGTTATCTCAGAATGATGACGGAAAACGTGACGGATGGTTTTCGCAAGAAGTTGCGTACATGAGTCACTTGCCCGTGTGTCTTATCATATCTGTAAATAGAGAACATTTTCTCAGTGCTTTTGTGGTTGTCTCAGAGGTTAATTGTCACATCGAGCGAGAAAAGGTTTACACTGAGCATGCTAAATCTCGAACCTCCGGAGAACCACCCGTTTTAAACAAACGCTGAACAGAGGAGAGTCTGCTGGCAAAAAGAGAACGCGACATAGCTCGTAATAAAACAAGAATTAACATCGGCTTGGCTTTTCGGAGATGTCGAGAACTGAGGGATTTGAAATGTTGTAAGAGTGAAGTGGAGATGGTGTTTTTATTACTCAACAGTAACTGAGAAAGATGTTTTATTGAACAGATACATTTGCATATATAGCTTTTTAACAGAGTTCATTGCAGAGCATTTCTACTGTGAAAGGTCATTTCATTATGGGGTGTTGTAGCTCTGCAGTTTATTTTCAAGGAAGTACCATGTCTATTAAATGGGTAATGGGTAAAGCTACAGTAACGTCTTCAACTAGTCAGCTTGAGATCCTTTCCATCTAAACTGGTTGTATCTCTTAAGCCTAGTAGAGAATGTTTCCAGGAGAGCAGTAGGATAATCTCTCTCTCTTTTTTTAGTTATGAGAAAGAACCATATTCATCCGCGCAGTCACGCAGAGCCGAAGCACCACCTAAACAATGTTCTTCTGCAAAGTGTATGCAGTTTTGCTTCTTTTTTTTATTTTATTTTTTACTAAAAGAGGGCCAAAAGTTACATAGTGTACCTTTTCAGTTTTAGTACAACTTCTCTTATTTTAGTTTCTATTTCTAACTTATTTCCTTTTAATTTCTAATTTTCATTTAAGTTTTTCATGAAAATATTTTATCTCCGATTTATTTCAATGAATGAAAACTGTTTTAAAGTTTTTTTTCATGGTTTTATTGATTGATAACTAACAGCACTTTGCTACAGATATGATGCCTCAAATCATGTAACTTGTTGAGGAAAGGCATGCTATAGCACTGTCTCTGTTATTTTTCACATTCCTCTTTACCCCCTACTCCAACTCCGTCCGTTTTTTACAACTCCATTCTCTTTCCTTCTAATGTTGCATTCCTGGTCTTGCCCCATTTCCTCCTGTCTTAACTTTTCTTCCGTTTTACCATCAAATGCATCTGTTTGCTACTCATATGCCTCCATTCATTCTTAACTTTGCTTCCTCTGAAATGTTTTTTTTTCTTTCTTTTTTTTTACGTCAGTGGGATGTTATGTTGTGTTTTGAACAGCACAACCACATTGTCTTCAAGTAAACTGCTCTGTCAGAACATTCCTATAATTCTTCTTCTCCATCTTTCACTCATTTCTAGCTCGGAAAGTCTGTGGTTGCAAAGATCGCTATCCCGAAAGGTACAGAACTAACCCTTGACATGCTGGCTGTGAAAGTGGGTGAACCCAAGGGTGTAGCTCCAGAAGACATCTTCCTGCTGGTGGGGAAGAAAGTGACGATAGATTTCGAAGAGGATGAGAGCATCACTGAGGATTCAGTTGACAACTATAGCAAAAAAGCCAAAGTTTGAGGAAAACGGTCTCTGCATGTGATTCTTGATCAGACTGGAAAGAAATTTAAGTTTCAGCCAAAATAAAATGCATTATACAAGAACCCCGGTTAAAATGGCTCTATGTTTTGTCTGTCAGGGAGACAAAGACATGCAACAATACAACAAATGCTGTATATATCACTAGACCCATTTTTTCAAGTATATTTATATAGCGCTTTTCACAATACAGATTGTATCAAAGCAGCTTCACAGTATCAATTAAAACAACATAACAATGTTCGACATCCACGTTTGCTAGGGCTGATCAATGGTATTAATGATTGGTTAATTTGAATTTGAATAAATAAAATAAAAAATAAAATGGAAACATGGAAATCTGTCTAATTTTAAAAATGGTACGAAAGGTAATAATAATAATAATAAGGAATCAAAAAGGTGAAGGGTTTTCTTTATATGCATAAACAATTGTCTGACCAATTTAATTGGACATTTGCCACGGTACTACTACCATGGTGGTTATTTTTGGGATATATTCCATGGTAGTACCACAGTCGTCTTGGTATACTATTTAAATACCATGGTACATGAATATGGTATTAATTTAGCAGGATAATACTATATTTAAATATAGTATTACTATCACTTGCTATCAATTGACCTTAAAGATTCAGCATGAGTCTGTCTGTGAAGGACACTAAACTGTCAGTTTTTCCATGATAATGCCCTTTTATATTAATTATAGACTGATACGTGTGCAGTCCCATTTTGCTGCAACGCCCTATCAGGGCACGCTGTTGGTCACGGGATTCGTACAGCCACGGTTTAGTCATTTCATTGGTCGTCGACTGAACTCCTCTTCATTTGTATGGGCAGTAGAACTGCCGATCAAGAATACACAACTCTAATTGGCTGAGCTACGTTTCTTTCGGGTCCCTGACTCCCTTCACTCGTAAGCACCTCCCCCGCTGACATTGGAGTCGTCGACGAGGAAGACAGTAGAGTGATTTGTGTTTTTCAGTTGTTCTCACTCTAAACACATTTTGCGAGCCATGGACGATTTTGATATGCTCAGTGCCCCACAAGGAAACGCAGGAAACGGAGTGGGGGCAGACGAAGACCCGGCGGCAGCTTTTCTGGCCCAGCAAGAGAGTGAGATCGCGGGCATCGAGAATGACGAGGGCTTCAGCATCCTGGACAGCGGAGATGTGCCTTCATCCCTGAGCCAAGACCAGGACGGTGTGTTTACACGACATAGACAAAAAAGAAAAAGAAAAAAATCATTATAATCTTATAACCGACAAAAACATCTAAGCAAATAACGTTAACTGTTTTATTCGCTCGTTAGCCAGTTAGCCTTCATTCAGAGCTCTATGTATATGAAGTAACGGAGTGTGTGTGTGTTTGTGTAAATAATTCGTGCTACGCTGTTCATATAACGTTAACGTTAGACAACACCCCCAAAGATTCAACCAAATACGTTAACTTACCCGTTTAAATGCTCTAAATTAATGGTTTTCATACTGGTAGTTAAAGGAAGCAGGAAAATGGCGTTATCTGTTGTTAAATCAGCTCTTTTATCATACTCCCTGTAGTGGACATCGAAACGGTTTAATCCTAATTTTCTTTGGCTTTAAGATATATATTTCCTTTGAGACACATTTATCGCTTTTTGTCTTAGGTTGATTAACTCACTCTAGTAGTAAGTTACGGATTAGCGAAATTCCAGTCCCTTTAACGCGGTTTTATATTATACAATGACCTTTAGACTGAAGGCTGTGTGTGTGTTCAGTTCCTTTAGTCTTATACTGGAGTGAGATATGGTTATATGACAGGACTAACGTTACCGCTGTGACTCGAAATCTATTGAGATGCCAATTTAGGCAGCATTTTAGGCCATCAAAGACGCCTTCGAACGCTATTGAATGTTTATGAAACATAAAAATGTTTGAATATTCGAACGCATCGTGATCCACGATCCAGAAATGTTCTATTCAACGGTTCGAACGCTGCTATAAATGGCCAGGATTGCGCCCCTGCCATGTTCATACATGCTTGATTCGAACGCAACTGTACTGTTAGAAATATTCGATGCGAAGCTTCGAATTGCCTATAACGGTCAGAAATTGATTAGAACTCACATATGATGGCCAAAAAGATTTGTTTGGAAGATTCAAAAGTGTATCTAATGCCCAATAATTAACTGTTCTGAACTCTTCAATTGAACCATAAAAAAAAAAAAAAGAATGATTCGAATGCATTTGTACTGTAATACCCAAAAATGTTTCAAACGCATCTGTGATGCCCAAAATTACATTTACGCGTTTTGTAGATAGATGCCTTTATCCAGTACGACTTGCGTTGAATTCAAGGTATAGGCTACATTTTATTAGTCCATACCCTCAAAATTAGTTCAAAATGATGAGCTCCACTCCAAGACACAGCCATAGATCTCCATCACACACCTCTCAAATCTGAATGAATCTCTAGAGGTACTTAAACTATAATTGTACCTTTTATAATTAAATTGAATACATACAATGACTGAAATTAGTATATTTTGGAGGCCTTAGGTTAGTAAACACCATGTTCTATGTTAAAAAAAAAACAGTATGCATTTTGAAATTAAATGTGCCATTTTGGTCTTAACGTAGTTTAATTACAGTAAAGAGAGAATATTACCAGTCAGCTGTAGTGTCTGGTATTCCATTTTTTACTGGCCGTTGGCTTGAGTGTTTCTCTGGCCGAAAGGTTTGAATAAATGATGATGGGGATGTAGTTTCGCAGGCACAAAGGCACAATCTGACTTCGGTCTAGGATGACTGAAGACAACAGTCTTGGAAGTACAGTGCATTGCAGTGTGCAGAAAATCAGTCAGGCCTGCATACTTCTGTTCATAAAAAAGTCTTGAGTTAAAAATTGATTTGCATGTGGTAAATATTTAGTCTCTTATTACTGCTTGTGTGTTAACGCAAGTATTGCTTAGTGAAAATGTTCAAGTGATCAAATCACTTTTAGAGAAGAGAGGTTACAAAATGTTTTTCACTGACTCAGGAAGAAAGGAAAAGAAGTCAGCAAAACCAGAGACTTAGGCAGGATGAAAACTGTATCCTGTCCATGAATTCAACACTAAAGTAAAGCTATGTTATGGACAACACATTATTGCAAATTATCCACTGTTTGTTAAATACTCTTTTATTTGGCAGGTGCTTTTATCCTAAGTCACTTACATTGCATTTAATTATACCCCCCCCATTTCACTCAACAACTATACTGAGGATAATTAATACAGACAAACTGTATGAAATGCATTGACGTCCATGTTTTTTTCTTTCTTTGATCTTGGCAGGAGCAGTGAATGGAGATCTGCATGGGGTAAGACTTTGAAGACTTCTTGCCTGTATTCCATCAAACTCACAATCTGTTAATACTATGACATTTGATTTAGAGTTGTCTCTTGCATGTATTTATATAACCACATTTTCACTGCAAAGACTGTGTTGGGTTATGTGTGGAGTGGATGCACAATTGCAGATGATAGGAAATAAGACATGCTGTGTGCATTACAACAGAACAAAAGAGTAAATCTAAATCTAGACTTGCTTTAAACTTTTGATTCCTTTCAAGCACTGGTTCTAAATAGCTGAAAGCTGATGTGTGTATATTTGTATAACCACTATAAAGCCCAGTTTCATATTTGATGCATGAATTTCTAAAGCTTCTAAATTATCTGAAATATCTGTTGTAGACAATCTATAACAAGCTTTAATGATTTTTAGTAAATGTACAGTTAGCCTAGTTTTATATTGTTAGTAATATTTCAAGATGAACATTTACTGAACTGAACCAACTTGGGTTTATAATCCATACATAATTTCTTTTTATTTCTTTTATTTCTTTCAGAAAAATCACGTTTAAAAGTAAATATGAAGTATGATGCAATAGGCTTTTGAAGAGTGTTTATTTGTATGTCTCCATTTATGTTTGTGATCATTATATGCAACTACAAAGCTTTGATCATAAAACTAACATATTGGGAGACATAGTGACATCTGATTTTCATAGACTAATGTAAATCATATTTTTATAACAGTATAGCAGATGAATTACGTAAAATGCGTATCAAAATTTCATCTTACTTTTTTGCCCTTTCAAACATCACCAAATTGCATAGTTTTGCTCCATGTTGGCCTCTGAAATTTTTTACATGTATATTGTATACAAATACAATACAATAATACGTCAGGCTTTACTGGGTTAAATTAGCCTGTGAGCTGGTAGTGAAGGCCTGTTTTACCAGTTACCAGTCTCATATTTAATTTTTAAAAAATATTTTCAATTCAAATATATAAAATAATTTATTTCATATAATTGACGAATCACTGATCCAAACTAAAGGAGCAGATGCACTAAAGAAGTGTATCAACTAAATGGTAATACTGGTGTATTTGTATGGTTTGGAGTCCTAATCTTTGCTGTGTGTGTTTTGTAGGAGAGCAATGGTCCTTCAGACGTGTATGCGGCCATCTCCAGTGTCGATCGGTTGCAGGCCGAGCCGGAGAGCTTGAGAAAGTGGAGAGAAGAGCAGCGTGAGAGGCTGGAGGAGCTTGGTAACTTGAGCAAAGAAGTAATGTTATTCTTAATTATATTGAAACATTTCATCTATGGCTGACTGATATTCCTCTGCTGTTTTTCAGACGCTAACTCGCGTACGCAGGAGGTCGAGTGGAAGGAGAAAGCAAAGCTGGAGCTGGAGGAGTGGCACCTCAGGCAGAATGAGCAGCTGGAGAAGACCAAAGTGAACAACAGGTACACGACACTGTTCGAGCAGCTGAAGTCTAGAAGTGAGCCCTTTCTCTCTTTTGCTGTCTGGTTACAAAAGCACTAGAAAGTGCACGGCTCCTCCATCGTACTCGACGGCAAGGTGTATGCTGGGTCAGATTTGGAATAACATGAGAGTGAATAAAGGATTCATGATCATTTTTGAGTGAACTATTCATATTAAAACCAGCATAATGGTAACCATTTAGTTATTTTGCGGCGCTAATAATATGTGAAGAGGCAGATTTGAGATTCTGACCTTGTTGAATGATCATGTGATTTTGCCCATGGATACTTTCTGCTGTGTTTTGGTCACATGATCATGTCTGGTCCAATCTGATAAAGATGCTATATTTATGATTGGCACCAGATGTTGTATTCAGCTATTAGAATAAAATGAGCTCTATGCAAAGCTCTTTCTGCTTCAGGGAAGCATCTGAGTGAACTTTACAATTAGACGTGCTGAATAGGATTCAATCCAATTTTGTATTAAAAAGAACGCAAGTGAGTCAAAAGTACAATTGTCTATTTAGTTTCAAGTGCGTGTTTTGTGCTTCCCCATTCAGTTCTAGTGAAAGTTTTGGTACGAATAAAAATGTTGTCTTAAACCTCTTTCTGTATATCTGTACTCATTCCTTTGAATGTGAAATCGTTCTCTTAATTCCTTATTTATTTGTCCTGTTTGTCTCTGTCTTTCTCTCTTGTGTGCCGTGTTGTCCACTTTTTTTGTACTTGACCTGGTGTTAACACTGGTATGGTAACACTGCAGTGTGTTTTGACTCTATGAGTGTTATTTTTCTCCTTTTTACCACTCTCTCTGTTCTCTCCTGCTTCGCTGCTCTCCTCTGGGACTCCCAGGGTGCTGGATGAGGATTTCTACAAACAACCCTTCGCTGATCTGATTGGTTATGTGTATGTTGCTAAACTAACATCCTTTCTTTTCACATGCATTTCTCATTGACTCATTTTCCTGCATCTCATCTTTTTTTATAACCTGTTACACTTATGCATTTCTAACCAGATACTTAGTTAACTTCATATTTAAAACCAGGGTGATTTAGTTTTTGTCAAAGACTAATTGGACAAATAATTATGCATGTTGTCCCCCCCCCCCCCCCCCCCATGTTAAGTTACATAACAGATTTTATATCTGTCTTGCCCATTAAGTCATTTCTCACTTGTCTTTTTTTTTTAATGGTCATTTCTAAAAAGTTTACGAAAACCCATTTTTATCTCATGTTTGTGTCGTGCATTTGTCATAATGTCTGTACTTTGTTTACATTCAAGATATGAGGTCTAAACATTTGTATAAATTGTGAGATTATTTAATGTAATTTTTTTTTTGTCTAACGTTATTAAGATTTATTGATGTATACTAGCACAATTTAGTGCAGTTGTAGTGTATCTGTAATACAGCAGTAGTGACTTTCTAAGCAACTACGTCTCTGGCTCGTATCAAAGCCAACCCATAGTAAACCAGCCCGTAGTATAATTGCTAAATATATAAATGTACTTATTTTGCTTACAGATTTTTTCTTTAATGTGTTGCCAAATTTGGCAGGATACCGCAATGATTTCTAAAATCTTATTGTCTTTGGATTTGCATATTTGTCCTTTATTCTTAAAGGTGCACTAGGTTGTTTCTTTCAGTGCAATTTATAGAAATGTGTGTATTATATATAATATAATCTATATTATAATATCTATATACAGAAAAATTTATGATTTTATTTTGGCCACATTTTCTCCAAATAAATTGAAATCTATTGACAAGACTTTCAATTGATTTACTTGATTAACTTTAAACAATTCTGTTAATCTTCCTTTGGTTGGTCAAATATTGAGTGATTAAAATGTTTAGTTTAAACCAAGACTTGGTGCACCTTTATCCCATGGCTGGTGATTTCGGCTAGACACCTAGTTGCTTCTGTTAGATGGAGTATTGTAGAGTACGGTGTGTCTAGGTTGAGCAAAGCTGTCCCAGGCTAGAACTGTAACTGTCCTCTTAGTTCTGCAGCCCTCATATTCATCATGGACATCTTACTGCTTCTGCCTATTCTGCAGAGCTATTGTAAACATTAGCTGCTTTTCTTTTGCTTGGTAAATGTCTCTCAACTGAAGCGCCAGTTGAGATCGCCGACCGCCGCAAGCGGCGCGTACATCAATGACGGCTGCAAGCTAAGCGCACATAGAAGCACTCCTAAGATGACTTGGGTTTTGAACAGTGCATGCCTGCTTTGGTCATCTGCATAAATCTCATT
Source organism: Semotilus atromaculatus (assembly GCA_031834385.1). NCBI lineage: Eukaryota > Metazoa > Chordata > Actinopteri > Cypriniformes > Leuciscidae > Semotilus > Semotilus atromaculatus. The sequence continues at coordinate 15,311,932 of JAULUF010000023.1, read as the reverse complement.
TCTTTTGGTTTCCTATATATCTGACTTGTGATCTGTTTCTCCTTGTTTTTCTTTTCTCTATGCACCTTTAAGCACTCACATTAACCATCCTTGCTACCGCCTAGACCAGTTAAGTAAAAAAAAAAAAAAAAAAAGCAAAAGAAAAATAAAGACAAGAAAACCAAATATGCTCAGGGAACAAACACAACTTATTGCAAAGTTATACACCAAATGAACTGCTGTCTTTATTATCAACATGTTTCTGCTAAAGTTAAGATTCTGGATGTCCTTTTGTGGTGATGTGTTGGTGCACTAGTCCTGTACGTTGATGTAGTTGATTGTGACCGTGATTTACCTCATTGGCTTTTCATACCCATTTTGCTGTGTATACTGTGTGATAGTGGAGAGGCTAATGCAACTCTACTGGACTGAGTCCACGGCAGCGGAAAGGGTTGGTAATGGGCCGGGAGGAAACGGGAATAGTCGAATATGGTCTCAAAAAGCTCTCCGAAGATTTGTGTTAAGAGCTCTTTAGCGTTTGGCTTGCCAGAAACTTGGTTTAGTTGCCCCATGCTCAGCAGAAGGCCCCGCTTTTGGTCACTGCCAACGCATGGCACGTTCAGCCTTTGCACAAAGATTTAGTGGTTAAAATAAGCTAATTGGCCTGTCAATCGCTGCGTTGAAGGTTTATTAGCGTACGTGATTCCTTGACATTCCTCTGACCGCCAAGAAATGAGGAATGTCCCACAATACAAGGACTTTCAAAGTACAGCAAATTGTTTTAACCAACTGAATCACTGCAAAATTTGATTGTGGCTGTTCTGGAACCTTTTCCTGCCTGTAAGATCAAGACTAGTTCTGGTAATGGTGGGTTGGGGGCATGATGCTCAAACTACCATCTGTTTTGGATGTGGTCACCTGAAGAATGTCTCTTTATGAATGTATTGTTGGATGGAAATAACCATTGTTTTTCACCTAGACACAGAACTGCTTTGGTACACTTGCCTCTGACCTCCTAACATAGCACCTTGCAAAACATTGCAACCATTTTTTTTTAGAGGCACCTTTCGGTGAACAAGTTTTCAAAACCTATGTTGAGTTTGCATAGTCATTCATGTCAACTATACAGTCAATTAATTCTGTAAACATTTCTTAGCCAATAAGATATCTCAGTTCGTGAGGAATTATGGAGGTCAGCGGTTGTGTGCTTAAGCGGGACGTGTCAGTGTTTCCTGGTTTCGGTCCAAAGCTGACTGTGGTTTCTCGTCGGCAGGGCGGCTGAGGAAGCCATGGTGTCGGAGCTTGACGAGAACAGCCCTGGCACAGAATGGGAGCGTGTGGCGCGCCTTTGCGATTTCAATCCCAAGTCCAGCAAGCAGGCCAAGGACGTCTCCCGCATGCGCTCAGTCCTCATCTCCCTGAAACAGGCCCCTCTCGTCCGCTAAGCTCCGCCCCTGGAGACCTCAAAACCACAAGTCCCAGCAGCCATTGGGTTTCACAACGTTGATTCCTTTGTGGTCCCATCCTAATGGCTTGGAGCTCTATTTCCATATATAAATAATCTATATTATATTATTACATAATATGATATAGGTATATCTATATATTCCATCTATAAATATATACATTATATATAACAATGTTCAGATTGTTTTTATTTTTGGTGTCTATTTTAAGGACCAAATTTCATGTTCATTTTTCCATGTAGACAGAGTGTGTGGCATTGTGACACTATCTATGCATTTCCTTCCTAAGATGTTTCGGGAATACAGTACTAATTGTCTTGTGTATGTTGTATACAGATGGTGGATATAGCCTGTGTGTTTAACTATGTACATAAAGACCGGTCCTCTACACTTCATTGTGAGATTATGGCAAACGTTGATGAACAGAGCTGTACCCCAGTAAATGTCACCTCATGTTGTCCATTCTGTTTCAGTATGATTAAACACATTTGAAATGTTAAGTGTTTGTGTTATTTGGGTGGGGGAAATTTACCAATGTACTTAAGTTTTGGCAAGTGAAAAATTCTGGTTTATTTAGCTCCATTTACACAATTTAATGGATTTAATTATAAATCTAAATATTTTGTAGGCATGAAAATGAATGACTAATTAATGATGGGTCATGGAATTATTGAAACTGAATTTATGTTTGGATTGAATTGCGCTTATACCAATGGTTACCACAACACAGTGTTTTAAGACATTTGTCATGTTTTTGTCCTTTAAACAGTGTGTGCTGCTGACATACTTTTAACATTTTCACCTCCGTACTGAGAAATGTATAGCCACAAAATAACTCTGATAAACTTTTGAAATACTGTAGTTTCTCATGAGATTTCATACAGCATTTTAATGAAAAAATATCTTTTTGGCTATGAGAATTTTTGTAGTATGTTAAATCTTGGTAACACTTTATTTTGATGGTCCCCTTTGAACATTCTGTTGACTATAAGTAACTTTGCAACTATGCAAATTAACTCTCATTAGAGAATTAGTAGACTCTGCTTAATATCTGCTAACTCTTTATTGTGATGGTCCTCCAACAGACACTCTACAAGTAACTTTCCAACTACATGTCAACTTATTCTGAACCTAACCCTACCAATCTATTAATACTCTACTAAAACTCTGAGAGTTAGTAGACGTGTAAGTGCAATGCTACTTATAGACAACCAAATGTGTTAAAGGGACCATCAAAATAAAGTGAAACCTAAATATTTAATTTTTCAAACTTTTAATATAGTAACTCGAAAGTTTATGACTTGCAGAATAATTTTTTACTTTGCTTGACAAAACCAGAACTACATTTTATTTCAATGCCTTTTCCAGGTCTAGAAAGCACTTTTAAAATTAGGATACATGCATGCAGGTTTTAAATCACTGTGTTATTTTGAGCGCCCCTTGGAGGTTTCCACAGCGGTAGGCTGCAATAACTTTGAAACAACTTGTAAATAATCTTATCTTTGAATAAATAAAGTGATATGGAACTGTAATGTGGTCAAGACCTACTTGTTGCAACTAAAATGAAAACGAATTACACGCCTTAGAACGGCTCCGAACATTCAACAGCCCTGTAATATAAATTATTGCATTTATTGGTCAAATAGTACACAAATGGCACAAGCTAACCAGGTCAAATATGTGTTCGAGGAAGCCCATAAAATCATCTGTAAACACTTTTTAAAACATTTGTTTTGCTGGTCATTTAAAAAACAATATTGAAGAAAAAAAATGGGCTTGGTCGTACCAGGCATCTTTGAAACAAAAGCCTACATGATATTACATTCACGAGGAATCCTGCCCGTTAAAGCTCTTGCCAGTAAATGATGAGCCCAGTGACAAACTGAAGGGTGATGATGATGTGACAAAACAGTTGCTGTTGATCTATGATAAAGTCTCAAGATCCATCATGGATGCAGCTTTTCTCCGTTGTGACATCACATTGAGCTGAAAGAGAAACATCAGTTTAGAGTGGGTTCTGTGATGTGGAAGTACAAACATAAAATATGTTTACCGGCCACTTTATTACATGCTCCTTGCTAGTACCAAGTATATAAAATCTTTAAATCAATAGTTTTACATTTCTGTTTTTAGGTGCTTCAATGCTTCAAGGGATTGTTCTTTCCCTCACTAAAGCTGTTAAGTACAGTCTAATACATTTGTCTGTTTGACCAATTTTTTGAATATTTTGCTTCAAATCAAAGTTTGTAATGTTGTGAATCACCCCGTGGCTGGTTGTTTGGTCCACGCTAAAGGAAAAATACTTTCGGAAGAACCTATGTAAAACGTGTGCAGGCACTGTTGCATTCTATAGACAGGAAGTGTGTAAATATCCAGTATGGTTCATGTACCTGTTGTGAAGCACTTGTTGCTCGTTGCTCTGCCTGAGTAAGACGCCTCTGTAAACGCGTGTTTTTCTCCAGCTGCTCTGAAACCTGCCTCTCATACTAGAGACAGAAATTATGACATTACTCGTTAGTTACACACCCCATAACAATTTAACACTTGCAGTAAACAACATCTTTCTGGGTAGAAACAAATCTGCAAGTACTGTCCACACCTCCAGCATCTTCTGATGATCAGCTTCCATCTGGATGTCCAGTTCCTGAACACGCTGTTTCTGTCTGTTCAGCTCTGACCTGCAATGACCACAATCATTTCGTGGAACCTTGACCAGCTTTATTCAATAAACTTCACACTACATTTAAATCAAAAAGCCTGTTATAATATGGAAGCTAATTTCTTAATATGATGGTAGAAAGATTGTGCTGAAATTCCCCTCACCAAAGGCAAGATTTTTTTTAATGGCAAGAGTGTTGCATGAGCATTAACAATTCGCATCCATGTAGGATGAGTTATATTCAGATCGCAAACCCCAAATATGAGTAACAGTAGTGGTTCTTGCTTTGGCAAACAGCACTTCTGTCTCAAGTGTGTTTGAGCGTTCACCTGAGGCTGCTGAGTTTCTGCTGGAAAGCCTGTGTGAGGTTCCTGGCCTCGTCTTTGTAGCGACTGATGGTTTTCTGTTGAGCGAGCACCAGTCTGGTCAAACCGGCGCTGGAGTTTTTACTGCTCTCCTCCATCTCTCTCAGCCTGGACTCCAAACTCTGCTCCTTCACACACAGCTCCTGCTGCATCGAAGACACCTGCACACGCAAAAGAATCCTGTCAAAAACGCCATATTTATACTGCTTCTGCTAGTCCATTTATAATGCTACTCAAGGATTTTTACACTGAAACCACTTGTAATTTAGTTTTTCCTCACTATTTGAGATGGTCTCTCTGAACATTAGAATTAAACAGGCTGTTTGTGCCTTGAGTTGTTAAGCCAAAAACGATTTACCTCGTGTGATTCCAAACCACTAAAACTTTTGTTCCTCTTACACAAATGAAGATATTTCTTGAAACCTGAGAGATTTCTGACCTTCCACTGACAGTCCTTTCCATCAAATATGTTAAACGGAAGCTCAAGCGCACTTGCGTCACACGAGAGAACAAACCTTATTGGTTCTCGAGCATCAAGCAAGAACATTTGAGATTTTGATTACCATATTTAAAGTATTTTATGCACATTGATCAATGTTTATATGTGAATAAAAGCCTAAATTAAGCCAACTTGAAATCATGAAAAGCTGTCTATTCAGAAGACATTAAAAATAATCTATAAATTTGACAGATTACTGTGCTCATGGTTGTGACAAATTTTTTTTTAATATAACACAGCCCTTAAAAAATGCTTAAGGTATAGTTCACCCAAAATGTACTTTTCTTCTGCAGAACAACAAACACATTTTAAAGAATGTTTTTGTTCATACAATCAAAGTCGATGTGGTCCAAAATCAATGTGGACAAAAAAAATGAATAAAATAACACACAAACACAAGCAAAGTACTACAGCAGTCAACATTTGAAGTTGATCGAAAACTTTCATCAAAGTTACACATGAATTGTGAACAATACTCGTTCTTGTCTTAGGACAACTTTGATTAACTTTTTTGATCCACTTCAAATGTTGACTGCTGTATTTCAGAATATCATCTTTTGTGCGCGACAGAAGTCGTCGTCAAAGCAGGTTTGAAATGACATGAAGGTGAGTAAATGATTTGATCAGTGTTGTGTGTGACCTGTTGTTTGGCACGTCTCTGAGCCAGGGCGCAGTCTTTGCGGAGTGCTTCCATGTCTCTGTGCAGCCGCTGGTTGTCCTGCTGCAGTGTGAGTCTGTCTTCACTGATGGCTGTGCTCTCTTCTCTGGAGCTCGACAGCGCTGACTGCAGTCTCCGCACCTCCTCCTGACAGCGCGACAGCTCCTCTGAATACCTGCTCAAGCACACACAGGAAACTATTATGGACCAACCTTAGATCTACTCTGTCTAGTTCATGAGCGTGTGTGTGTTCTCACTCCATCTCCATCTTCTTCATCTTGTTCTTCGTGCTGTTGAGTGTGAGTTGTGTTTCATCCTTCAGTCGTTCTGCATTTAAACATCTCTGATGGAGAGCCTCCATCTTCCTCATCTCCGGCTCTCCAATTTGGCCCTCTTTATAGACCTACAACACACACACACAATTTTTTGATGAATGTTTTTGAAAGAAGTCTCCTATGCTCACCAAAGCTGCATTTTTAAATCAAAAATACAAGAAAAACAGTAATAATGTGTAAAATGAGTACAATTTAAAATAACTTTTCTATTTGAATATATTTAACATTTTAATTTATTCCTGTGATAGCAAAGCTGAGTTTTCAGCATCATTACCAGTACTTTATTCTTCAGTGTCACATGATCCTTCAGAAATAAAAACAGTTCTGCTTCATACTTTTGTGTAGACCATGATAGGTTTTTCAGGATTCTTTGATCAATAGAAAAAAGCATTTATTTTAAATAATTTTTCGTAACTGCAAATATCTTTAATGTTACTTTTTTATACATTTAATGCATCCTTGCTAAATCAATATCCATCTATCCATCCATATAAATTTGTGTCTTACATTACATTTTATGTTAAATATTTATAAAAGGTAATAAGCCACTCCAGGCAGTGGATGATAACATGTTTTTACCACATTTTAGAGGGGGTTTTGCACTTTGCGTCACTTCATGCCTTATAACACCCCTTAACTATGATAATATCACAGCAACATACAGCCTTACTGCAATTAATTATGTATGAGTAAAAACCTTTTCCAGCTCCTCTTCCACAGCTATTCTCTCCCGATGGGCTCTTTCAATCCGTGTCTCTTTATCGGCACATTCCTACACACAACCAATATACATTAGCAACAGTTGCTGCAGTGCACATCTGTACATATCCTGATGATGATGAATGTGTCACCAGTTGCAGGGCAGACAGCTCCTCAGCCATGCGATGAATCTGATCGTTACACTGCTTACGAACACTCTCAACCTAATAAAAGAGGAAAAGGACAGAAAACTATAAGCCACACTCAAAGATGGAAATAATATATGCACTGTGATCACAGATTAGCTGGATGTCAAAACACTAGAATTAGAAACTAGAATGACACTGACCATAATGTGTGCCTTAATCATGCTTTGTCAGTGCAAACAGTTAGGCTATTTCTGGCTGAGGAGATCTAAAGGGTTTGCAGCCGTACGGTTGCCTTTAGTTTAAACTGTAACGTTAAATCAGACTAAGCTTAAAGAGACTTGCTACAGATCCAAATATTTAAAAAAAAAAAAAAAATCAAATATAAACACTTTACTTAAAATATTAAGTAAATGTAGTAAAAGTATAATTATTGTTTGCCTGCATGTCATGACCAAATTCATTAACCAAATTCAAAGAAACCCAAACATGCAAATGTTGTTGAAATATTGAAATGTTAACTTGAAATCTCAGAAGGCACTGCAAGTAAATACTTTGATGTAAAGGGAGACAAAAGGCCTGACCAAAATGTTTAAGAATCCTAAACTGAGCATACATCAATCCCTCAAGGCAACTCTGACAAAGAACCATAGGGGCTTTTGCACTGGAGGAACGCTTTTTTAGTTCCTATAACTATTGGCAGAAGTACCCGCTTTTTTTTGGCAAGCACTCGCTTCTCACCTTTGTCTGCGGCGTTGGGTTCTTAACACTGCAAGTTGTCGTATGAGATTTCGTCTCTTATCCCATTCAATCGCATAACTTATACATCTACATTCCATCTACGTCATCACGAAACCCACGACACAACAAAAACACAGCTCCGATCACAGCATCACCCATCCTCCAGTTGTTGTTGTTGACGAAGTCGCTGTCGGCAGGCTTACGTCACTTCTGAGTTCCTACTGGCCGTGTGAATGCAACCTGGAAAATGTAGTTCTTGTGGGACCGCGCTGTTGGCTAGTTTCTGTAACGACCCGGTGCAAAAGCCCCTCATGATGCCTGAAATATTGTCTTTAGGCCTAATTGAACCTGTCTGAGATTAGACTTGAAGCCTCCAGCTTATTCTTTTGTCTCCCTTTGCTGAGTTCAAGAACCCTGTCTGTGATCACCTCTTTCCTGGTGCGCAGGGCAGCCTCCTGGATTAGCTGCTTCATGGCGTCTTTCATCTTCTCCAGCTCTTCTGCTCTCTGTTTCTCCCTCAACTGAGCCTACAGCAAAATACACACAAGATTATTTTGGAGTATATGACGTCAGGAACATACAGAAGAGGGTATGTATTGGGCCCGTGCGGTGTACGTGGAGCGTGACCTGTTCTCTCTGAAGCGAGGCCTCCTCAGCCAGCTGGATGGAGTTGCGGAGGCGACTGAGGGCTTCAAATTTCTCCTCTTCCAGTGAGGCGCAGCGACCCTGCAGTTCTCCCACTTGGCGCTCCCACTCCGTCTGCTTCCTGCGCACTGACTCAGAGTCCTGTGTCGCAGCTTTGAGTCTGGGAAATAAATACATCAAATAAAATAACATCCATATTTTCAACAAGATATAAAAAGGTCTCTTGTTTTCAAGGCCTCTGGATAAAAAGTCCTCCTGTAATTTGCAGGTAATATAAAAGATTATTCTTCTACCATCCATTTTTCCCTCTATCTTTGGAGATTGGGCCCATACCAAACAATTTACTCAGATATTCATTTTTTATAGAGAAGGCCGGGACAAAATGTATTCATCAGACATTGTGTGAATAGTTTTGTGGCAAATACCAGACATCACGTGTTTAAATGCAGTAAAACAGTAATATTGTGAAGTATAATTACAATTCAAAATAACTTTTCTATTTAAGCATTTTTAAATGTCATTTATTCCTGTGATGGCAAAAGCTGATTTTTCAGCATCATTACTCCAGTCTTCAGTGTCAAATGATCATTCAGAAATCACTCTAATATGCAGATTTGGTGTTTATAGATCATTTATTATGATCAATGTTGAAAAGAGTAGAATTTATGTGAAATTGAAATAATTTGTAACATTATAAATGTCTTTTACCATCTCTTTTGATTTATTTAATGATGCATATAAAATACATAAATATAAAATTGTTTTGAACATCAGTGCACAATACATACAACATCTACCTACAATCGCAGTTTCTTCATCAACACAGCTTTCAATCTAGAAGTCACACTGAAATCATATCTGATAGACTTCACCTGGCCTCTAGCTGGTTCAGTGCTGCTTGTAGTTGCTGTAGTCTCCGGTCAGAAGCTTCCTCTCTACCGTGAGCTTCTGCTGCGTCCTCCTCCTGCACCATCACACACACCCCATATTATTAGAAAACACACAGTAGGGCAAGAACACTTACATAAGGACAATTACAGCCACATCTCGCACCCTCCTCTGCATCTGATCCTGCACATTCTGCAGGAGTCTGGTCATCTCCTCAACTTTAGTCGCGGCAGATCTCTGCTCCAGTTTAGCTTGCCTGAAACATCATACAGAAACAGACATACATAATGTGATTTTTTACAAATAAATGTGACCTTTTTAGTACTTTTTATTGATAGCATAGTTGTGAGAAGAGAGGGGGAATGGGATTGAAAATGCACTACATTCTTTTAAAATCAGAAAGATTTATAGTGGAACAGTAAAAAAAAATAATAAAAAAAATCAATCAATCTTTTAGAATTCAAATCTCCAAAACAGACCTTGAGTGAAGGTCAAGTCATAAAGAGTTGGCCATCTGGAAAAGCTACCTGAGTTGGCTGCGTAACTCCTCCAGCTCACTGCTCTGTTCCGCCACCGTCTTAAGGAACTGCTGGTTGGTCTGAGTGTGACAGGACAGACATGAACGCCGGCCGGGCATAACGCCAAACACACACACACTTCGAAGAAATTCACAAGGATGAAGAACGAAGGAGAGGATGGAGGCTATTTAGAGGTTAGGATGGGATAGGTGTGAAAAAGTTGGGTGTGTGCGAGCTACACTGCTCATTAAATATTCAGGAATAGAGTAGTGTTTCCCCTTCACAACCACTACACGCATACACACACACACACAAATAAGACTGAACAATGCACAACTCTCAAACAGGTGCTGTTCTGACTGGTGTGAGAAAATTTGTGTGTGTGTGATTAAGACAGAGCAAGGATTATGCCTTTAAATCCATTGCATAACAACTGACTGAACACAGAACCCTTAAACAGCACTAATAAAACCCTTCCATACAATGATATATCCAAACATTTTCCAGATAAAAAATTATTTTTAATGGAAAATTATGTAAAAAGGGGCTTAATTTTATCCATCTGGATATGATTAGTACTGATAAATGTACAATCACTTGACTATTATCACAAAATAAAGAGGATTTGAGTTTATTTACCAAATAAATACATAAACGCAATTTAAATATTGCAATGTATTTGCTTATTGTATTCCACATTTGTAAATTGCTTTGGATTCAACCTCTGCTAAATGAACATGTAAAATGCAATGATTTTATTATGTGAGAACAAAGAAGCTACATTACGTTGTGAAATATCATGAAAGATTATTTCATTAGGAAGAAACATGCACAACAAAGCAAGACATTAACTGTGGAAAGAAAATACAGTAGATGTAGATTTTAACCAGTATCATTTACATATTGAAAGAGGCAGTCTTACCGAGTCCAGCTTCTGATTGGCCAGCTGGAGCTTCTGTGCGTGTTGTTGCATCTGTGCCAGCTGATTCTAAAACAGCACAGTGATCGTCAGTAAGAGCACAGACAAAGTGTTTCAATAATAAAGTAATGTGTATTATAATAAGTTTCAAGCCATAATTAAGCCAATATTTTACAGCCAACAGCTAATATTGAATTCATATATTCATATAATCCGTCTCGGCATGCCTTCTGGTTTATATGAAAGTGCTGGGGGTCTGTTTGTTCTGTTAACTGTGCCTGCATGTAGTTAAACACTGCCCTCTAGTGTTCAATAATCAGATTACATATTCTAGAAAAAAGTAAAAAATTTCACAAGGGTTTATTACACCAAATATGTGCTTTCCCTGTCAAGTTTGAAAACAAACCTGCATTATAGACTGAACTCAAATGGGTTGAATCTGTAAACACGAATGTGAGTTTGCACTGGCTACCTGAATGTGCTGCCGTTCAACCGCATGTATTTGTCCATCACTCATGGAGCTCTGGTACTGGGTCTGAAGACGATCCAACTCCTGCGAAGCGGTCTGCCACATCTGAAGAGCCCGTTCTTTCTCCTAAAGACACACACAGAACAAACTGAAGTCTTTAAACTGAGGTCTTACGTGATATTAATGTAGAGTACAGAAGCAATGTTAATTGAACTGAATGGATATAGCAGGTATGAAAGCGAGGCTGTGAGGGACTTCCCGTGGCTTCAATGGCATCCGCTGTAAAAATCTGGATAAAGCTTACTTGTAATTTTCCATAGCTCAGTTTTTTTTGTCCACTGAAATTTCTTGGAAAAATATTTTTGCAATATTTTGTCAGCAGAAATTTTTAAAAAAGAATTAGTCGGTTTGAAAAGTATCAACCAGGCCCATAAAGGTTCAAAAGTGTTTCTGTAACTTCCGGAGGAAATAAAAACATAGCTCTCATAAACACAATTTAATTACAGTAACTGTTGTAACTATAATATTTTTGCTGTGAATATTTGCTAAATGCAAGAGATTTGTTTAGAACTAGCAATTATTGTTTATAAAAGTTCTGGCTATGACTCGGTATGCTTTTAAATTACATTTTGACACAAACTGACTTATTTAAAAAAGAAAAACAAAGATGCATTTGTAAAATGTCTATGAAAAGGTTTAATGCAAATGTATTGCTGGCTTCAAACAGAGTCATTAAAATGGACACTTTGCAAAACTGATTTGCATGAATAATCATATTCCCAGAACTATCACCCTTTTTTGCTAATGAGGATTAAACCAGAGTTGCTATTAAAATATTTTATAATGCTCACATTCTGTGCAAGACAAGGAGAGGAAAACTATCACAGTCATACAATATTGCTTATTTTGTATTGGCAAAAACAATGTGAATACATTAAACACACAATATATTGTAAAATATATAACAAAAATAATAATAATAATATATATGTATATAAAAAATATATAATATAATTAATTCAGTTACTCTTAACTGTGCTGTATCTCTACGATGAGGCATAAAAATGTCTCCCTGGATGTTTAATTTATGGCTAATTATTTCATTCTCAGTTAATTAAGAACTTAGATCTGTGAATATGATTTGGAAAAAAAAGTGTTAAGTCCACAAACTCAAAAATAAGTCACTTGAGGCTTGACTTGAACTGACACGCTCTCTATAGAGCTTTAGATGTGATTTGCAACATGATGTTCTGGTGAACTGCTCCCTAAAGGAGGGCAGAGATGTGCGATGTCGAGCTGAAAGTGGGACGCTTGATGAGTGACGCACTAATATCTCATTACTCCGTAATGTCAAGTGTTGATATGTAATCCTCTGGAGCACCTGAAGCGTACTCCATGCTGATTAAAACCCATTCCCTCAGCACAACACGACCCGCGCCGTCGTATCATATATTACCTAAAGAACGAAGCTTTAAAGCCAGAATAACCCCAGATCACCCCTCGCACAGCCGGAATACAGGGCCAGGAAAGTGCCTGTGGGTTTGTAGCTGCACAGACTGACTCATGGGAGTTTAGTCTGGATACTCACCTCCACGACACACTTGACCTGCTCCTCCAGATTCCTGATGGCGATTGCATCATCTGTCGTGACTCCTTCTGTTCCAGCGGACAGAGACTGGAGCTGCTTTTCAATGGATGTTCTCTGCTCTGCATGAAGCCTGCAAATAAACATTGATATACATAGTTAACGCAAAAGGTCAACCTTCATAAACCCTTAGGAATTATCTGCAGACATGCTTTCATTTGTCCTGACTTGTATCCCTAATTGATTGGCAGTAATAGATTTGATCAGTGCTTGATATGGGGAAAAAAACATGTTGGTAGGTCAGGGAGGAGGGGTGTTTGAGTGTCCTCCCTCGGTTGAAATCATGCTCCTTGGGGTCAACATGTGAGAAGTGCCGGTATGCAGGAAAAAGTGAGGGTATACATACACATGCACACGTGAATATAATGAAAGAACAATTATATAGTCGTTTTTCATAGTAGTTTTTTTACATGCACATATTGATGCAAATATTATGTTTCATTGCTTAAATTGTGATTACTTTAAACTGACAATAAAGGGGGTTTACACAACACCAATTTCAACTAAAAACGGGAAACTTGTGCCTTTTGGCCATTAATTTACACCACAACGTCGTTTTTGAAAGCAATACCGTTATCAAAAAAATAAATAAAAGTGAATGTGAAAGAGGTCATATGGATGCCATCTTGATTGTTTGTATTCACTACTCTGTAGAAGCCATGCACGTACAGTTTCTTTACAAAGTGACATCGCCAACTACTGGCCTGGCATGTATAATACAGTGATTTTAGTAGTTTTCGCAGATCTTCCTCAAGACTTTTTTTGACAACATTGTCATCTTTGCAAAAAAAAAAAAAAAAAAATTATATATAACATTTACATTTTTAGTACATTGCTTTAGTGTAATTGTACCCTCAGATTATGGTGGTAGGTACAAAAGTGAATTTGGCAACACTTTACAATAAGGTTCATTAGTTAACAACCTTAGTTGAATCATTTACTAACACATTATTCAAATCAAAGGATGCATTTAGTTAATGCACTGTAAACTAACATTAACAAAGATGAATAAATTCTGTAACCAATGTATTGTTCATTGTTAGTTCATGATAGTTAATACATTAAATAATGTTAACTAATGAACCTTACTGTAAAGTGTTACCAAAGGTTTTCTAGATTAAGAATTACCGCAAAACTAAAGTGAATTTAGTGATTACCAGAACCACCTCATCTTGCACAGCAGAAGCTGTTAGCACTGACTCCGGTAATAAACCTAGTGTCTGAGTGGAGAAATCAGCAGGAGATCCATTTGCAGCAGCTCTTACCGCTCATTTTCTTTAACCACCTGCTCCAGGCTGGCTTTGACGTCTGTCATCTGCCTCTGAGTGTTTGACAGGGAGAAACAAGTGTGTGCGTGAGTGGTAGGAGGAGGGTGATTGAGAGAGTTTGAGAGAAAGTGTACTCTTGAATGGCAAACTTATTATAAAGGGATTAAACTGCAATTTATAGCTGACAGCATGAAATCAGCCCCATCAAGCCCTGACAGTTGTAAAATCTCACTGTAAAGCAAGCCTTCTTGTGGTGTGAGCGTTTGCGCGTAGGGTAGTATAGTGTAAGTCTTCAAGTGTACCTGATAGAACTTGAGCTGCATCTCCATCTGTTGTATGTGTCTGTCATATTCTTCTATTAGAGGAGCCATTAGACTGAAAACACACACCCAGGTCATACACAACATCATTATGCAATTAAGATTATAGGCTATTAACATTCAGAGTTCCATGGTACTGAATTACATGAAAGTACTATATATAGATAATAAGTTTACATTTAAAATCACAATAAACAAAGCTTGACTATAGAAACAGAGGATATACACACACACGCACAGAGGTGGGCAAAAGTGATTATTAGACCTTTTTTAAAGATATTGAAAGCATATTATGTAGTTTAGAGACAATTGTTTGTGATTCAATTTGTGATAATGCAATGAAACAGGCCAAATTGTGTGGACTTGACTTTTGGCCAGGCTGTCATTCAACGAAATGATGCACACGTGCAAAAACAAGAGGGAGCTAATTAATTAAATATTAATAACTGATTATGTAGTCAATGTTTGCTTTTTCCTGTGAGCTTTTTATTTTTTGCATAATAAAATAAAACATGTAGCTGTTGTTTTCATTTCTTGCCAAATTATTTTGTCAGATAAATATAATATATTATTGACCTTAACCAAGTTTAGTGTTTTGTTCTTTTAAAATATTAGAAGAATATATAAAATAACTGTCATATTTTTGGTTTATTCGAACTTGTAAGATACATAAATAATATCCTTTTAAAATTGCATATTAAATGAAAACATAAATATTAAATGTTATGTCATTTTCTAAAGGAAATTGGAATGGTGCTTGTCTTTGCAAAAGCTGCCACCACAATAAAAGAAGGTAAAATCATTTCTCATACGAGAAAATGAAACGACACATTTATAACAACATTTATAACAACTTATGCCTTAGCAAACCTAACTTTAAATTTCACAGAAATTTCAGCCAATTTTTCTATATGAGATTATTTTCAGTAGTATGGTATTCATTAAAAACTGCGTTTTGTTGTTAATAAATAATGGTTGCATGCAGGGTTTGAAATTAACTTTTTAACTCACTGACCAATTTGACTACTAAATTTTTAAGTTACCAGCCATTCAGAACTTCTTCTAGCCAAAAAAGAAAAGGAATAAACCAGATTAACTACGCCACAGTTTATAATATATATTTAATATATATATATTAAAATTTGGATTTCATCCATTCATTTGTTATTCAAACAAAAACCTGTCATCCACCAATCTCCTCCCTTCCTCTTTCATTCTCATCACCAAAAATATATTTTAGGTGGACAGATCAATACAGTACAAAAAACAAAAAAAAGTTGGATGTTAAAATAACAGTCTTTTCAGTAGTGTTAACCAAATGCTTTTTAATCTTTGCTATTGCTTCAATGCAAATGAACAAGTGTGCCATTATTTGTTGCGTAGTGACATGTACGGTATGTTTAAGTAAACCTGACATGAGCAGATTCTGCGCAATGTGCTGTATTTAATATATAAAAAAACGACTCACAAGATGAGTATTTGTGCACAATCTGCGCAGATTTGGCTTACACGAACTTCCTCAGCAAAGTGAGTAAACATAATAAGAAACCAGCCAAATTGGCTAGTGACAGTGTTACCCACCACAGTTAATTTTTACCCGCATTTGGTGGGTTGGCTGGTGTTAATTTCAAACCCTAGTTGCATGGTTAAAATAGAAGATGACTTGAGATAGAGTTGTTGTAGGTTAGTAACTGGCCATAGGCACTTACCCTCTGTCTGAAAGCCAAGGAGCTGCAGATTCCATGACCACATCATCTGCCTAAAAAATAGTTACAATTTTATTAAGCGTCTATATACAACATACCCAGTGGTTCAAGCCTTTATTACAACGTGAGGTTGAGGGTGATAACAGAATTTTTCATTTATTTATTTTTTAGCTGTGAACACTTCCTTTGATACTTAACACATTCACTGTGCACCACAAGAGCATTATGTTATTAATGCTAGAGATGATCTACAGATTCAACAAATAAAGCAATAAACAACAAAATTGCCATCTAATCATAAAACTAACCTGTGACACTGAGGAGGGAGGAGGAAATTCATCCTGATATCGACCGAGGACGGAGTTTAAACGATTCACTGATAAGACAAAACAAAGTTCAATTGATGATGAATATGTATATGTACATGGATATGTATGTGTATCTGCACTGTGTATTTCTGAGATCTAGCGCGTTTCACCTTGATCTCGTAGAAATTCGACTTCTGTTGTCATTTTTGCGTCTGCAACAGCAATAAACACTGTTAGGTCAAAGCAAATGCCTTGTAAATATGTAACAACGACAACAACTACTATAACATTTAGTATGTGTGCAAAGGCTGAACAATTTCCCTAACTGAAACAGTCAGTTTATACACAGCCAACACAAGTGATCCCTGGAGACTGTCTTTGTGCAGGACTATTAGTTTATCATTGAATTAACCGACTCTATAAAACCATATCATTTAAGTTTAACTGAGTAAACGTGCATTATTAAACTAGATTATTACGAGCGTTAACGTTCTTCAATAGATTAAGCGAGCGAAAAAGAAGCGAATCTGGCGTGTAATCTCAGCAACAGCATTAAGCATCATTGGTATCCAGGTGGAGATTTACACTGGCTAACTAGCGGGCTAACGGCTACACATATTTCAACATTCATGATCAATGGGCTAGATACTTATAACACCTTGAGTGAATTATAAATGTTTATTTTTCTTCGTCGCGTAATATGGCGTATTATGAAATAACAGTAAAACGTAAATAAATATAGGATTAGAAGACCTCGAGGTTATTATCATAGGTACCTGCAAATCCTTCCGCCTTGTAGTTTAAAGAGGCCACCAGCCAATCAGATTAATCTTCACCGACGCTCAGATTCACCCTCTGAGCCAATCAGACTCATCTTCAGGGACGCGGTGCAACTTATTAAAATGTTCCCGGGAAACTTCAACACGCTTGTGTTCCGTGTGGTCTATGGAGTTCCTCTTTTTTCCATAGTTCTTGAATTGAAGAACTAACAAGATGGGGCCACTCGATGTGATCGAATAGGGTAATACTTTACTTCATAATTTTGTTGCAATAATTCACTCTTTTATTTACTAATGATTATGTGCCGGACTACTGAAACGTCTGTGGGAGGCTTTGTTGATGTATGCCAGAAATCAGGAAGTGTTCTTCCAAGTCAAATCACCTTTATTTATATAGCGCTTTATTCAATACAGATGGTTTCAAAGCAGCTTTACGGCGATAAAGAGGGAAATAATGATCAATGATATAAACAGAGTTCAATTCAGCTGTCAAAAGCAGCTAAAAAAAACCCAAAACAATAGTGTCATTATTTAGCTCAAGTATGTTCACTGTTGATTCAGTTTGATTTCAGTTATGAAATAAAGCCAAATTAATATTCAAATCAGTATCAGACAGCAACATAATCTTGGCCCAGATCCGGCCCACATCTGATACATGTGGATTCCATGCCAACCAGATGTGGACCGGATCTGGGCCGACATTATGTTGCTGTCTAGGTTATGACTGAAAATAAAGTGTCCCCAACTAACCAAGCCAAAGATGACAGTGGTCCAATCTAAACAACATCAGTGACAGAAATGGAGAACTCCATTGTTAGAACTGTTTTTTTTTTTTTTTTTTTTTTTTGGTGGAAGAAACCATTCAATGACATGTCATGGGGCCAGTTCTCATCTAAATGAATGGACAGGGTGTGTTCAGGTGACGTCAGGTGTTATTTTTATGATATCAGATGCATTGCTTATCAATGACTGTTGAACCCTATTGCATATCAGACAGTCCTGTGTCCTGAGCAGCTTAAGACGCAATTCAGCACAGAACTGTGGATAAATCATATATTGACACTTACACATTTATATATATTGAGAATTGAACAAGATAGTCATTTATTAATATTTCAGGTTTAGCTTCAGAAGAAAATAAGATTTTGCCATGCTTAACAGTGTCTGCAGCGGTTGTATCCTCCTGACTGCCATGGAGTTCTATATCAGACACACCTGGGACAGCTTACCTGTGGATCATAAGCCGGTAAAGATCCGCTTCTCACCTGGCGAGGAAGGTTTGTTAATGCAGGTGACTGCTCCGTTCTTCAATGACCCCCCTGCACCAGCCGGACCACCTGGAGAGCCGTTCCCTGGTCTCTGGGACTATGAGGGTGTGTTCATATATACTGTTAATAAAGGCTCAAATCTGGTTTAGAGATTCAGTTTCTTTCTTTCATATGATTATATAACAGATTGTTGGAATCAACTGATTTTGCAAATACACATGCAACCCTAGACATATACCAGATAAATAAAAAGTCTGATTTAACTTTGGTGAGAACTTGAATTAGAAGAAAGGTTTATGAAACACTAAGTTAAGATGTTTATCTTTTCCACAATATTTACAGTTTGTGCTACTGACTTATTTTTCAGTGGTAGAATCCTTCTTCTTGAACAGCAACACTGAGCAATATCTGGAGGTGGAAGTCTGCCCGTAAGTTAAGCCAACTGTTTTTCAGGCCGCTTAAAGGTTTTTCATTGCTAATGTGTAATTTAAATAATATTTTGATATCATGTTACAGACACGGACAACACCTTATTCTGCTACTGAATGGAAAACATAATGCGTTCATGGTAAGCAAATTCACACTTTACATATACAAATATAAAAATTAAATGGTGGATAAAATCGTATCTAAAATGTATAAGAAAAAAAACATACCACTGTGAAATCCGTGTTTGCAAAGTCCGTGCATGAAATCCGTTCTGCACAATTCTCTTGTTTGTTAAAGGGGTCATCGGATGCCCATTTTCCACAAGTTGGTATGATTCTTTAGGGTCTTCATGTAAATTTTGTAACATACTTTGGTTAAAATTCCTCAATGGTTGTGTAAAACAACACCCCTTTTACCTCCTCAAAAACAGATGTTCACAGCGACCCGTTTCAGTGCATGTCTCTTAAAGGTTGTATCAGCGATTTCAGGCCCAAAAAAGGCTGAAACATAAATGATCACATTCATCTAATCTTTCCTAACGATCCGCTAGCTGCCCGCCCCATAAGCATGCCGCATTAGCATAAGCTAAAAAATAAGCTAAAAAACATTTTTTCACAGCTAAAAAATAAATAAATGAAATGTGATAATTTATGTTTCGGCCTTTTTGGGGCCTGAAATCGCTGATACAACCTTTAAAATGATAATGAGCAACTGCTCACCTCACCCCACCTCTCTTCCATGGGGGGTGTCACACAAGACAGTGCTGGCTTGGCAGACAGTATACAAATGGCTGAGGGGGAAATATGCTAATACGGGACAGTCCGTCAGCGGTCGTGGGCGGAGCATGAGCAATATGATCATACTGCTCAGAAAATCCAAACAGCTTGATTATTAAAAGTGTTCAGGCTATTTGAGGATTAAAAAAAAGGAGTGAATGGATTTTTTTCATTGTACGGTGGTTGTGTCCACACACTGCAAAGACATATTTATATCTAAGCACCATATAAAAGTGAATTTTGCATCCGATGACCCATTTAACATTCCGAAGTCTGAATCAGGCTTGAATTGGTTTGAAATTGACACCATTCTTACATCTGAGTAAAGCTTGTGGTTATGGTAAGGGCGTGACATTTATTTCCCGAACACGCGCTAATCACAACACACTGGGCCAGCCAACCAATCACAGCACATTTCGGAAGGAGGGTCTTCAGCGAAACCGGAACTATACAGGGCGTTCCAGCCAGACGGGGGACAGAGGTGCTGTAATAGTTTAAAATATGTGAAAATATCTTCAAGCTTGAAGGCATATTTTAGTACACCCCAAAGACCAAATCAAGACTTTGTAAAAGGGCATAATAGGACCCCTTTAATGTTTTCAGTTTTTAATAAACATTTACAGTCCCGTTCAAAATTTGGGTGTTGGTAAGTTTTTTAATGATTTTGAAAGAAGTCTCTAATCCTCACCAAGGCTGCATTTCTCAAAAAATACACAAAAACGTAGTGTGTGTGTGTGTGTACACACACACACATTTATACTTTCGTAATAAAATTATTATTATAAAAACAGTAAATATCTTAATATTAAAACTTCTGAAATGCTTACCAAAATAAAATAGTACAGAAGCAAAAAATGTCCTGATGTCGTTTTTAACCATTAGCTTGTTACTGTTACAGCAACAACTCCCTCTATCATTCAAAGCCGATATAAAGAACACAACATGGAAGGGAGAAGCACTTCTGCCTTGGAGGTATTTCCCTCAGGGCATTAATAAGATGAACTCCTACGCCATCCATGGCTCGGGTGCAGGAAGGACTTACGAGTCTCTATATCCTGTTCCTAGAGAAGACCTACAAGAAGGACAGGGACCAGACTTGTACGTTTAGATATCTTAATATTATTTTGGTTTCGTTGTATTGCATAATTACATCACCATGATCGTAACAATTCTTCTCTCATCCGAACAGTCATCGACTTGAGTATTTTCAAGACTTCACTCTGCAAAGCATCATGGGAGAAGACTGGGTTCAGCCAGAATCTGACCTGTGGAATTTAGCAAGCAAATGACCAGCTGAAAATCACAGAACCAAGTCAAGCCTGGTCTCATAACCAGCTTTTTAATACAGCAATTACTTGTAATTTGCTTCCATGGCTAAGTTAGAGCACAAACTCAACTGCAGTCTAATCAAAGTTAATGATGTGGCTTGTTTTAATGTGGGTGTAATGGCAATATAATGGCTTTTATTATCACAATTTAATAAATCTTCTATCAGTAATGCAGCACTAATCTCAGCAGTTAAGTATTCCATCCAGCACCACGCATCTAGGCTATACAATATGTAGCAAATGGGAAATGTTTTTTTTTAATACTGAAATTAAATTAATTATTTAAAAATGGAGATGTTAAATGTGGAAATAGAACATTAAATAAAGAAATGATCACATTCAATTTTTTTGGAGCTTGGAAACAGCAGGTTGCATGGACTATCGCATCGCTATATTAAATATGGTGAAGATTCTTCCACGATTTGCATAGAAAAATTAGAAGCTATCATGGTCGTGCCTAACGTACCTACCATAAAATTATCCTTTTTATGTTTTAGTAGGTCTGTTGCAATATTAAAATAGGTTTCGTGCAACTTTGTTGTAGGCTATCTGACAAACTTGACAGTATCTGGAGTAGCCTAAAACGTAAAGCAATGATAGCCTATAAAACCTCTTCAAAAAAACAGCCGAGCTGTTAACTCTCTCACCAAACCCATGCGTATAATCAATAGGCACTGCGTAAACTACAAATTAGCGGCTAATAAGACGGAACACGGGTTTATAATTACAGCCGCTGTCTGTTAAATGAATATTAACAGTGACTAATTACCGAGCCGCTACTCTAGCGCTACCTAACCCCTGACTGGAGCGCGCACTGAGGGCGTGAGCTGAATGCGCGCTCCTCTGTACCCGGGAGCGAAGGTCATGGCCAGGCCCGGATGTGGCACGTGCCTACTTGCACGTCCAGGAGGGAGGCACAATTAAAATGAGGACAAATAATATATACTTTAATTTTTCATTATTTCATTGTAATGCTAAAACGCTGTAAGACAATAGTTTTATAAATGAGTAACATTTAAAATATCGCACTGTCTGGCAGAAACCTTATAGGCTAATCTCCATATTTCGTCATTAATCATTCATTACTATTGGTCAGCCTTTTCTTCTGTTTGTGGATTTTGCAAACATTAAAACGCATTTAAAACAGATTGTGAATAAGCCTCAAACTGATTATATTACACATTATATTAATGTGTCATGTGTGAATTAATAAAAGTATTAATTATTTAAATATTACGAGTAACATAAAAAAAAAAACCTTCTGTTGGGAATGCAGGGAGACACTCCACGACACATTACTAATATATTTAGCCTAAATGAATAAATAGATAGAAACCAATAGAAATAATCACATCCACGGGCCACACTCAAATTACACACACAGACTCGGAGTAATCGCATTTGTTCTCTCCACATGCAATCTATTCACTGGGGAAAATAGCAGAGTACAAATTGCTTCTTGTTAGGAGCAGAGCGAAGTCAATCAGATGGCCTTCCACTCATGTTTTTTAAATCAGGGAGAATTTATGCGCTGACATTTTATAATTGATAGGAGGCTTGTTCAAAACTGAATGGGTAGATTGGGCACTGGCATGTTTTCAGTGGTATTTCTGCGCGTTGAACACCGTTAGCCGCACAGAAATGGAATTGATTTAATCGAATAGACATTAGATAGCCTACAACTCTGAATGCTGAAGGGAGGGGGGGAATATTGTCACTTATTTCTTTTCTTTTTTTTTTTTAAAAAATGAGAATGAATCATGTTTGTCATTTGATTCCATTATATCCATAATGGACCTGTTTACCTGTCGCTTTTGCCCCTTCCATCCATTTGTCACAGGCAGGTAATATCTGCACTAAAATATTGATTCCCATCTATTCGAAAACACATTAACAAACAAATATTTTGAACACAGAGACCTGCAATAGCGTCTAGTGGCACTTTTTTTTATATTTTTTATATGAGAGATAATTTTGATATATTTTTTTGTTTTGTTCATCACTAAAAAAATATCAATCATTGCGCTCCGAGCTCCGAAAATGTGTTTCCATGGCAACAAAGGCTTTTCAGGATAAAAGGGGCTGTCAGGAAGAATATTTTCCTTTATAACTCTGTCATAATCATAAACATTAGTACAATACACTCTCTCTCACGCGCGCACATCAGTGAAGCCCATTAAAGGCCACTATAAAAGAAGGAGGCTTAAAAGTAAAGGATGACAAAGAACCACGCTCGCAAAGTGGAGGTTATTTTTACAGATTTTAAGGGGAGGGGAAGATGATAAATCTGAGTTGGGAGGCAGTAATAAGAGAGGATGGCAGGCAACACAACATTATCAGGCTGTTTGTGCTGTGTGGAAGTGCTGGAGGGGGAGGGCCGCTGAGGAGAGCCTTTACCCGCACGACACCCTCTGATTGATAGTGGAATAAAGGTCGTTCCGTGTGATGAATGAATATTTCGATATAACCCAATCACGGTGCACAGGAAAACGAATGACTGGATGAGAACAAGATGAGCCGGTCCACTGAGGGCACGGCACGCGGGGCCAGAAGAGGCACTAAATCACAAAATAACAGAATTGAACTTTATGTGGCCAGAAATGGGAGAGCATGTGGAGATACGGAGTTGAAAATGTGACCTGGATTCTCTCAGCTTTTCTGTCAATACTAAATCCATGAAGAAAGGGAATGAGGCGGGGGAGAAGCAAGAGATTGAGCCAAGAGTCTTTTCCGCAAGACATTTAGAGGTCATGCTCTATAGCGAACGTGGTAACTGTGGAGTTGTTCATAAAGTGGTTAACTCACAGCGAGATGTTTCGTTCGTGCACGAGGGTCAGTTTGATGGAATATCCGCTCCCATTTGTCTGAGACCCACAGATGGCTGAGCTGAAGACAAATGCTGCAGTTAGACAGCCAAAACAACATTTTTGTCCTGATGTGCACAGCATTGTATTGATTAATATCACTGACAAAACGAACTAGCTGAACAACGGTTACGCTGTGATGGAAAATGAAAAGCCTGCAAGGATGAGATAAGTATCTGTGATTGTGCATTAGATGTCAAGTGACTCATTGAATCATTCAACTCAACCGATTCTTTAAAAGCACTCAGGCTGCCTCCAAAATAAGTATTTTATTAGCCAATAGAAAAATAACGATTAAACTTTCTGTAATACAATCCAGTGTTTATGAATAAAAATATGATATAAGATGTTTTGTACAGCTAAATGAATGCGGATGACACCGGACTCAACTGACAAATGGCCATGGCGTTATGTTAAAAATACACAGTGCACTATTTGAAGGGACAGACACACATTTGTAGTGGTGTCTAAAACCACAGTGGACATTATCAAGTGTACTCATTCAAACCCATAATACACCTAAATAAAGAGCAAAAGCTGATGTAGGCTACACTCATGAGAATAGTGTCCGGCTGACTACGCTCACTCGTTTCTGTTCATTCATTCAGTGAACTATATATATTAGTGGAGTAATGTAGCCTAGTGAATGAGGAAATAGAGGTGATTTCGTTTACAGCCCTTAAAGGTCCCGTTCTTCGTGATCCCATGTTTCAAACTTAAGTTAGTGTGTAATGTTGTTGTTAGAGTATAAATAATATCTGTAAAATTATAAAGCTCAAAGTTCAATGCCAAGCGAGATATTTTATTTAACAGAAGTCGCCTACAGTACAGTGAATGGCTCGTTTGGACTACATCGCTCTACTTCCGTTTTTAATGACGTCAGTAGAACAGCTCTCTGACTAACCTCCGCCCACGGGAATGCTCCCTCAACTCCCTCAACTCGCGCACTTCTTATAACTTACTGTGTTTACTCAGGTCTTACGGTGATTTTCTGAAGTAAAACTGACGCTTCATCTTTTGTGTGATGTACAATAAACTTTATTAAACTCATCAGTATATGTTTGATCATCATTTGGACCTGGTCTGACACAGCAGACTTGTAGGCTATTAATAAATAATGGATACATACAAGCAGATGACAAATACGTTATAATAACCGTAATTAAACTACTAAACTATACCTGTTCCATCTCTATACAGCCCTCTGACTCTGTAGGCATTATTGTCCGACTCGAAATGAACACCATTACTGAGAGTTGCTGATGTTATCATTATTCCATCAGATGAAATTGTCCTAAGAGTCTGAGTGCGAGCTCTTGAAGCTCCGCCCCCTGTGTCGTGCAGCAGGAGCTTATTTGCATTTAAAGGGCACACACTAAAACAGCACGTTTTTCTGAGTCCTCAAAAAAGAAAATTTAAACATGCTGTAAAAAATGATCTGTTGGGTATTTTGAGCTGAAACTTCACAGACACACTCTGGGGACATCAGAGACTCATTTTACATCTTGTGAAAAGGGGCATAGAACGGGACCTTTAATTCAGAAACAAAACAAGTAGGCTATAAGCGAGTCATTTAATTATTCACTCAACCTAATAGTTCAAAAACACATTGAATTCATTCAGGAACACCAGAGACACACATTCTGACTTGATTCTGCTGTGGCTATTTTTGTTGGCAGAACAAAAAACGTCAAGGTAATTGGCAATATTGTGTCTAAAATGTAAGTTACTTAGTAGTATTGTTAATTGCTGTATAAAATAATATCACAATCACAATCATGCTATCCTGTTATGTCTTGTTTTGTAATGTCTCAGATGGTCTTTGTTACTGCATGTTTACATGAATATCTCTGGTTTTGCAGATAACTAGACATTTAGAAAGATTTCAAATTAATTGTTGAATAAGGCTTAATGGACTGTGCTATGTGTTAATTACCCCACAAAACATTAAATAACCCTTTTGAAAAACAATGGAAAATCATCAATTAGTTGATCAAGTCTCATTCCTTAATTAACAGAAAATGTCTAAGACATCTTTTCCTTTTCCAAATTAAAAAAGTCCACACAAACACAAAATAAGAGTGCATTATTTGCTTGTCAAAAACTGTCATATGCTTAAGGCATCATAATGCGGGTGTCTGAACCTGGGAGAGAGAATTTTATTATTGCTTTTCCTTAGTCATTTGCTTCTTTATCTTCTGTGGTGATATCAGAATGCCACAGAGTAGATATGGCAGGCAAAAGATAAAACTGAAACGTCTCACTCCAGTTAACACTGTGCACTTTCTGCCAACAGAAATGTTCATCTGCATGTCCAATAGGATCATCTCTTGCCCTCAGATTAAAGTCAAAAAGCTCAGACATATCTGCGCACTTTTAGTCCTCTTTTCTTTTTGTGTCACTTTGCTTTCTGACACTGTACAATCTGTCTCACGGCATGAGTTTCTCAGCATTATCCAATTATCTAAGAGGTAAGGCATGTACCGCTCAGGTTGCTATACCTTGACAAAATCAATAAGCATTCGTAATGTCTAATACTACTGTCTTCTGAGCACACTGTGATCCTCGGTAAAGAGAAGAAATAAAAAAGACAAATGACAATAAAGCAAAGCTGGACAAAGTTCAATTCAGCTTCGTGAATCAAAACAAATAAGGTTTTTTATAGAGTATGGTGAAATTATTCAGTGTTATGAACACAACACCCAGAGTACAGGAAGTAATGGGCCATTACAGGAAAAAGAAATGTCCATTTACACAGTACAAATGATGGGAAAAGTCCATGCACTGCTGGCACTTTCCACAAATAGGGTATACTTTTTTTTTTTTTTTTAAGCATTATAGCCACAAATTCCATGATTTCGGTTGTGAGAAGTATTAGATCGGATAGATGAACTATTATAAAAGGAAAGTAACTAGAATGAAAAGTAAATAGTTTTCAATCCATCAAAAGTCAATGCCCCCCCACCCCCTAAAAATGCGTTGTATCAAATAATACAAATTCTAAAACAATGTCATAATTTTGAACTAATTTGTTTGAAAATTTTTTTTTTTTAACAAATGTTAATTGCTAATTATGAATGTAAATTTTCATAAACTTTTATGCATTTTTCATGCTCAACCGAGTGACAAGCTAAATTTAGACAAAATGTTATGTCAATTTTTTTGTCCATTTAATTTTAAAGTAGGCTATATTAAATATGTATTACTAGAAAACACCAAAATCTAAAAAAATCATGTTTTTTTAAACTAGCAAAAAAGAAAAGAACAACAACAACAAATCTGCTATAGCCATATATTAAAATAAAATAAAATAAAACAGCTCATATAATATTTAGTTTGACCTCCTCATGTTGATGGCCAACAGCACTTTCACTGACCATTTTGTTTAAAAAAAAAAAAAGTATCTCAAGTCCTGTTTTGTCCACTTTTTGTATAAAGAACTAGCTCCTAAAAAGCAAGAAAAACATCTCAAATGGGATGAATGATGTCCTTTGATGACTCCACTGTTATGATATCCAGTGGAAAATCTTGTTTTCATATTTATCTGTCTGACTTATTATTTTTTTCTCTCACTCCTCAGCCAGATTTTCTCTCTTCTCTCATCCTCCGCTTTATCCGCCTTAGGGAAATATTTCCTCCAACATCATAATTCTGACTTTTTCTCATTTATTTATTTTATATTTATTTAATTGTTTATTTTTTAGCACACTTCTAGCTTCTCTAGTTTCTTGACTTTAAATGCGAGTTGCCCACTATGAAACGGCTGCCCAAGGCGTCATACAGGTGACGCTTTTGACATTTCGTCTTAATCCGACGCACATGGCATCCTTTAGCGTCAATATGAGACGCAGATCCCAAGGCGTCATAACCCTAACCCCAGACCTAAACCTACCCATAACAGTGCGCGTTATATTGACGCTAAAGGGTGCCATGAGCGTCATATTTAGATGAAATGTCACCTATATGACGCCATAGGATGAGAATGCGTTGGTAAGACCTTCCACTGTATAAACACTCACAGAATGTTGCAGCTGAAAGAATTAATCAAATACATTAACTTATATCAAATTGACCATGTTAACCACAGTTTATGCCCAAATACCTAGTATTGTTGCTATACTGTAAAATGATCATTTAAAATTGGATGTAATTCAAACAATGTACAAAAAAAAGTCTACTATGTAAGTTTTTTTTTTCTAAACAACAATTTCAATACTGCTTTTTAACTGATACAGGGTAAAAAGTTAGTTACTCTAATGAATGTGGCAACTAATACAAAGTTAATGCAGCTTGTTTAAGGCAACAAATATAACTAGTAACTTTGGGACTTACGCAGAACTTGGTTACCATAGTTATTCTTTGTAAGGGCAATTAAAGGCAACCAGAGAGACATATGGAACCAATATGCGCAAATAATTGTGACACAAATCAAGCTACATAACACAAACTGCAATCTGACAGCACCACATGCCAGAACTGAAAAGTGAAAATGGAAAATAATGTTTACAGTGCAAATGAATGACAGGTAATGGGGCGACATCATCTAATATAGTTATAGAAACAAGCAGTGTTCAGTTATTTTAAAACAAACCAAAACATTAAAAAATATCATGTCACTTTTTGCAAAAATCAACACATGGCTGTCACTGAGATCAGTTGCACCAGAAAATTCCCTCTAGAGTTAACACTTGCAATTACCAAATATGACATCTTGAAAAAATACACATTTTAGATAACATGCAGCCATTATAACTACATCAAATTCAAAAATAAATGTTTACCCATTTTGATAGGAATTAAAAACGCAGCCTTGATAAGCACAATTTCTTCAGCAAGACCATCATCTTATGACTGGATGTGGGCATTTATTTGATATTGACATATCCCAGCTGCCATATGACATCTGCATGCATCTGATACCATTCTGAATTAATTACAATTAATTTTACTCAGTGCTGAGTGCAACCAGCTAATCAGGACTTAAAGTGCTCATACGTCTCAGAGAAATTGCACTAAAAATAAAGACAAGCGTGCCAAGATCAGAGGGACTTCACCATCAAGATTCATCTAATGTGTCATTCAGAATCAAGGGCCCTCCATTTGGATCATCAGGACTTCAACTAGAATTTAAAATGCTTTTGGATCTCAATCTAGGAATTGGAATTCAAAGGCTAAGAAGGGTTGGAAAAGAGTCCCAGAGGGATGTATTAAAATACAAATCTATATACCGCCATGGCTAAATGATTACATATATAGAAAGAAGTCTAATACTGAAAAGGCAGCAATATTATAAAAATATTTTTACAATTTAAAATAACTATTTTCTATTTGAATATATTTCAAAATGTTATTTAATCCTGTGTTGGCAAAGCTGAATTTTCATCATCATTACTCCAGTCTTATGATGCTTCAGGAATCATTTGGTGCTCAATTATTATCAGTTATGATTGGTATTCAATTATTAATAATGGTTCTTAATATCAATTTCAGAACAGATTTATTTGAAATGGAAATCTCTTGTAACATTGTAAAGGTCTTTACTGTCACTCTTGATAATGTGCCCTTGCTGAATAAACATATTAATTTCTTTTTTTTTTTAACTTCAGTGTATCATGGTTTCCACAAACATTAAGCAGCAAAAACCATTTTCAATAGTGATAATAATAATAATACACATTTATTTCTTGAGCACCAAATCAGCATATTAGAATGATTTCCAAAGGATCATGTGACACTGAAGTCTGTATGATTGAGTAATGATGCTGAAAATTCAGCTTTGACATCAACGGAATAAATCATATTTTAAAGTATATTAGAAGAGAAAACAGTTCTTTTGAATTGAAACAGTATTTTACAACATTACGTTTTTTACTGTACGTTTGATCAAATAAATGCAGCCTTGGTGAGCATTAGAGACTTATTTAAAAAAACATTATAGGAACTGAATACAGAATCGACTGACAAATCCACAGGGGTCGTCAGATATGTGTGATCCCTTGTGTGTGTGTGTGTGTGTGTGTGTGTGTGTGGTTATGTCTGTCAGGTTGAAGGGTTTTCTCTAAGGTGTGGACTAGACTTCTGTCATTGGTAGATAAGAAGGGAAGAATGGAACAAGCACTTGGGGTTTGAAGAGAAAAAATGACATTAAACCCTGACAGCAGTAAGGATGACCACACACTGAGCATTACTAGCCACCGAACGGACAGCAGCGGCACCCCTTAGCAACTGTCTCATCTCCACGGTGACAGAACCACTGCTACAGTGATAGCCCAGTATATCAGGCTGACCATAGATGTGACCTTCACTCTCCCGTTTAAGGAAGTTACACATCGACTCTGTCTCCATCTTTCTATTCTCTGCTTTGACTTTCTCACACACACACACACACACACACACACACACACACACACACACACACACACACACACACAGGATTTCTATACAACTGTCTATTCCCTTACACAAACCCTATACCCCTAATTTTACCCATCTCAGAAAACTTTCTGCATTTTTTACATTTTTAAAAAACATAATTTATTGTGATTAATAAGCTGTTTTCCTGCAACGTCAAAATGTTCGGTAACATTTTGAAACATAGTATTACTATCCTTGTGGGGATATATAGTAGGGAAATACCATGAAAATGCCATGATGAATACATACATTTCAGTACCATGTTATATTTTAAAATGCCATAGTATTGTCATGATTCTATCACTTTATCATGATACTGACATTACATTTAGTAAGGGTAATACTGTAGTATTCTTTGAAGTTCCTTTGAATAATATGTAATTGCCGCAGTATATAAATATGGTAATCATTCAGTACCATGGAATATATGAAAGTACCATAGTATTTTCATTACTATACCATGGTATTACTATAGTACTCTTTTGTAATTGCCTTTTTTAAGAGACTCTAAAATGGGCAGAAGGCAGCCATTTACAAACAAACAATTTACGAGTTCTTGTTTGGAACACATTGAGGAGCTTGTCTCCATCTGTTAAACAGTCACTGCACATACTTCAGACATCTGTTGGAATTCACCGTTAACTCTGTCCTTTGAACATGGTAAAATAGTTCTTTAGACTTTCCTCAGGACCGAAACTTTTCTAAGATTACCGTCTGTTCACACTCACCTGCTTGAATTGATCCTGCACTGGTCAAAACTTAAAGGGACAGTTCACCCAAAAACGAAAGTTCTGTCATCATTAACTCAACCTGTATAACATTTTCCTTTTTCTTTTTGTAGAACACAAAAGGATTGATATTTCTGAAAGTAAAAAAACAAAACAAAACAGTGACAGTAACAGCACATCTAAATGATTTCATCATAATTTAACTGAAGTGTTACTCTATATTACATTCAAATTTAATATACACTCTTAGAAGAAAAGGTTGTTTCTGTCAGGCGCTTTATATAGAACATTTTAAGGGTTCTCATCATGGGATAAATTTTATGGATTTAGTTTTAAGTATTTAATTTAGTTTTAATGATACCCTAGGGTTTTATATAGCATCCATTTGAACCATTTTTGAATGTAGTCTAAGAGTGTAGTTTAAATGCACTAAATTGCAGCTTAATCATTGCAAATGCCAATATATTTAATTATATGACATACAGTAAATTTTTTTCACAGAGACCCTAAGCCTGAGACACGTTACATTTTCTTGGAAACCTTTTGAGTTCTTTGTGAGCGAATGCAAAACTTTTGCGAGAAAACGCAAAAGAATTGATTTTTTTTCTCTCTCCCATCTCATACTAAATTACTACTAAATTGGGTAAAAAACAGCACTCAGCTAGTAAGTTCAGCTAATTGCATTAAACATACATTTAAACTATATACTATAATACATTGAATGGAGAAGAGCTGTGTGAACATTCTGCCAATTTTCTCCTTTTGGGTTCCCCGTAAGACAGAAACTCACACCGGTTTTGAACAACATTAAGATGAGTAAATAATGTCAGAATTAAAATTTTCCAGTGAACTATTCCTTTAATAGCAGGATTCAGCAGTAATATAATTTCCATCCTTGATTTGTCGTGGCCTGGCGCTTCTTCAGTCTGATTGGACGGTTTTTGCGTGAGCTGCCATATGAAACCATTTGGAGAAGTGTTCTGCTGACCCCACACATTAAGCACATTAAGTCTTTAGGGGGGATTATTATTACACGCCATTAGCTGGTGTATTGTGTATGAGATGATGTAAGACCTTAAAGAGGACCCTCTATCTCTCTATCTTTGCCTATCTGTCTCTCTATCCGTCTGTCTCTGGGAGAGAGTGCTGCTATGTAAAGGGCTAAATGGATCCACTCACGGTTCTGATGGTCTCTTGCTAACCAAAATGGATACGGGGTCCTGACCTTGACTCGGCCATCTACATTTGCCTTGGGAACATCCTAGCGCTAGAATGTTCGCGTGTAAGTTTATAGTTGGGAAAAATGGTCCAGCGAGGAAACTTGTCTGATTTTATACAGAATGATTTTGTGAGTTTTGGAGTCTTTATAGCACTTGTCACATCCTGTTACGGAAGATGTGAATAAGAATGTCGAGTGTATCTTTTAGCTGATCCCACCTGATCTTCCTCCCCCCATCGCTCAGAACTCCTGACAGCAGCAACTACGGCTGTCTGTGTTTCCTTGAGCACACATTATTTTTTATTTAAAATGGTGTCAATCCTCCCACACATAAGGCTTATCATCATCATTGTGGATGTTCCAAAAATCTGGAGAGCTGCCTGAATAAGCAGCATTTTAAAGCAACCAAATGTATACTTTAAAAAGGATGCAATCCCACAATGCATCTCGATGAAATGAGGATGGGGGTTATACAAGATGGCTAATTGTGATTATACATACATGTGTGATTATATTTCATTCAGCACTGAAAAGCATGAATATAAATCAGTGTTGTTATTGTTAACGAAAACTACAAAACATTGTGTCCGTCAATTGAAATAAAGCTGAAATGAAATTATAAAAGTAATTTTCTGTAATTAACATTATTAAAAAATGAATAAAGAAGAGCATATCAAAATTATTTAAAAAATTGATAGTTCCATCAAAATAAAATTTGATAATTTTACCCAATATTTTGTGTGCTATTTACTTGTATGCATCTTACATTATGATGGATGCTTACCTAAGTAAGGCACTATGCATTGAAGCAGCTCAGCAGAAAGATCTAATGTATGGAAGAAACGCAAACCTCTCAATGACATTACTCAGGCCATACGTCTCAAAATATCAGTTACTTGATTTTAACATCTTGTTTCGATCCCAGTTGGTTGTAAACAATCTGAAGTGACATGCAGGTTCAAAGATTCCAGTGTCGACATTATTGTAAGACCTGGGGAGGACACACATTTATAAAAATTACACACACAATATTTATAGAGCACACACACACACACACACACACACACACACACACACACACACACACACACACACACACACACACACACACACACACACACACACACACACACACACACTCACACTCACACTCACACTCTCTCTCACACACACACACACACACACACACACACACACAGTATATTGCGCAGACCTCTTAAACATTTCTTTTTTTTTTTCTTTTTATAATATAATTGCATATTTGAGTTATTTGAAGAGACTGATGGCCTTAAACAAACATTGACTTGCTCCCTTTTTTCCCCTGTTTTTCACTTCTATGCGCTTTCACAGTCTCTCTCCCCTTCCCACACATCCACAGTATCACAATAACACAAACAATCTCCCTTTGCAGCGTAGCACTGCTGTGTCTACCTGTTATTGATACGAGGGGCACATGATGGAGGAGGCTGTCTTTGCACCTACCAGAGAATGAAAGAGAGAGAATAAAGGCTGAGTGATCAATAGATGGCACTGTGGCTCTTTCTTTTATATGTTTAAGTGTATGTATACGTATGTGTGTGTGTGAGTGTGAATGCATGTGTGCCAAGGTCTGCGCTGTAATTACACCGAAGCAAAATCATCAAGATATAATGAAGCACAGGGGTTTAAATACGAGCACCTTACTCATATAGAGACACACTCACACACAAACACTAATATTCCTATCATTATGAGCACATTGTATTGGCATAATGATTTTTATACTGTATATTGTATTTCCTAACCCCACCCATCACAGAAAACTTTCTGCTGTCCAAAAAAAAAAAAAAAAAAGGTCAAAAATGACTGGTATTACCATCCTTGTGGGGACACTTGGTCCGCATAACATAGGGAATACCAAGTACACACACACACACATTTTTTAAATAATATCTAAACATCCTTAAAGGTTGTATCAGTGATTTCAGGCCCAGAAATAAATGTCTAATCTTTCCTAACGATCCGCTAGCTGCCCGCCCCATAAGCATGTCGTCAAAAAACGCGTCTCTGTAGGCAGCCTAGGCTCTGAGATCTGCACACAAAAACAAATGGGTACAACCACCACTCAAAACCAAAATAAAGTGTTCCAACCAATCACCGACACGGGCGATATCAGAAAGAATATCAGATCTCAGCCTAGGCTGCATACAGAGACGCGTTTTTTTGACGACATACTTGTGGGGTGGGCAGCTAGCGGATCGTTAGGAAAGATTAGACATTTATTTTTAGGCCTGAAATCACTGATACAACCTTTAAGACAAGATAAATAATAAATGAATTTAATCGGCTATAAATTATTAAATAAATACATTTAAAGCTACACTGTGTGATTTTTACCCCCATCTAGCGGTGAAAAGGTATATGACCATCCAGCGAATATTAGTTTCTGTTCCTCTCAATTCCGATTTCGTTTTAACTCCTACGGTGGCCAATGTAGTCCAAGATTAACATGGCTTCCAGTTCGACCTCCTCGACACGGTGCCATTGAGTGTTAAAACGCGAAAGGCGAAGCTTGATGTCCCTCTTTGGCTAATGTACTTTCAAGATGGAGGGGCAACATGGCGGCCGACATTAGAACCCCTCACCCGTATGTATTTTCAATGGCATATTATACACTCACGAGAATACTTTATTACTTGAACGAAGTAAATATACATTAATGAGCACATATATTTTTGAAAGAACTAAGTGTTTTTAGCTAAGAATAAACAAAAAAAGTTACACAGTGTAGCTTTAGCTACACTAACATTTTCTTTACACCGAAACAAGGGGGACAATGCGTAGCCTATATATATATATATATATATATATATATATATATATATTTTTTTTTTAAACTTAAATTCAATAAGACATTTTTAAAGTCACCAGAACGATCAATCAATTCCTGACGAACAACATCAAGTCCTGCCCTATATTATTCTTGTTTGAGAAGCCAATATATAAATATATTCGTCTTTAACAGTTATGTCCTTTTCGGAACTTTTGGACTACTTTGACTGATTGTATTGTCAAAAAAGCAGAAACATTCTTCAGAATAACCTATTTTGTCTGCCGCAGAAGAGGCAAAAATCATAAAAGTTTGGAGTGACATGAGGGTGAGTAATTTATTGACAGAATTTTCTTTTTTTTTTAGGTGAACTATCCCTTGTTCATGAATATTTGTCTGATGGAAACACTGACTAGCTTGCCAGTCTTGAAGTTGGACGGAAACAGAATTTTGTGTCTTTCATTGTCAGGTCTAGATGAGTCCGACAGCATCCCTGTGAGAGAGCGAGACGGAGAGTTTATAGTGCCATAACTGTCTAATGACCGAGCGACGGAGTGACAGAGCAACATGGGCCAGGGCTTTGTTCAGATTTATGGATTGACAGTGACACCCTGCGTGGATGAATTTTGTGTGTGTAGGGCTCAGAGTGTAATGACACAGCCGACGACTGGCTTAAGGCTGACATGCCAACACCTCCCACAGACACAACATGCTTATGGTTCATCTTGTCGCCATGGGACACCACATCTAATGGGTAAACAAACGCAGCCATTACCAGGTCAGAGTCGGAGAGTAGATATATAAATGACTGTGGA
Source organism: Semotilus atromaculatus (assembly GCA_031834385.1). NCBI lineage: Eukaryota > Metazoa > Chordata > Actinopteri > Cypriniformes > Leuciscidae > Semotilus > Semotilus atromaculatus. The sequence continues at coordinate 15,276,270 of JAULUF010000023.1, read as the reverse complement.
GAATATGGTGGAAAAAAAAAACTCCAAACACAAGCAATTTCACATCAGACACCAAAGGCCCGGTGTATATATCGCAAGTAATTAATTACAAAGAGAAAAGGTCGGTGCGTGTGTGTTTGTACGCGTAAAGAGCACGACAGTGCTGGGATCGTTGAGTGACAGGGGAGATGGAGGGGGAACTTTGTGCAGAATTCAATTTGGGTTGCGGTGCTGGGGAGACAATTAAGAGTGACGCTCAGAGGATGACAGAGGAAAGGAATAATTACATGAGAGCATGAGGGAGAGAGAGAGAAAGAAAGAAAGTAGTCGAAACATGGAAGGTGGGATGGGCTCATGTGGAGAGACAGAGGGAGATGCGCTGATGTGTGACGGCCCCTCTGTCAGGAACACACACACACACACACACACACACACACACACACACACACACACACACACACACACACACACACACACACACACACACACAATCAGATTCTAATGCACACGTTGGGAAACCCATGAAATAGAAAACCTTGGTGTTCATTCAGATTTTTAGAAAACACAAACATTGATATAATAGAGTTTGATGTGCTGTGTAAACATGCTCTAAAGTTGGCATGAAAAAGAAGTCTTTTCTTCCCTATTGTGATTTCTCTGCTTCTCAAACAAGAAAACATGTCAGCCGGGACTTGATTTTGTCCATCGGGAATTGATTGGAACATTGGATGGTTGTGGTTTGCTATTGCTGTGATGTCATGTGAGTGACAGGTTGTCCCGCCCTCACGCCAGATGTCGCTGGAAGATGGAGAGGAAGTTATTTTGATTAAAGATTACGAGGGCACATGAATAAAAAAAATACTGATGTGCACAGATACATTATTTATAATAAATACTGCAATATTCCATAAAAAAAAATATGAATTGTCAATTTTGATTTCGTGGTGATGCAAAACTGCCTCCAGAATCCAGAACATTAAAACGCTGAAGAAAATCGTAGAGAAATTATTGTGATTCGCTGATTTGGTGCTCAAGAAACAGTTATTCTTATTATCAATGTTGGAAAGTTTTAAAAGCACAGCATTTACTTAAATTAGTCACTTTTGATCAATTTAATGTATCCTTTCAGGATAAAAAGTATGAACTTCTTAAAAAAAGAAAAAAAATTACTGACGCCAAACTTTTGAATAGTATTGTATTATAGGATTTTTAAAGGATGGGTAGCATCAATTATATTGGGCCGGTCCAATTGTGCATGAAAAGAGGCCAGCCAATCATAACAGAGGTTATTTACATACAGAATTCTGAAAGCTACATTATTAAAAACAGCCTCATTAAATCTAAAGTTAGAAAATTTTCATGTAAATCTAATACAGTGTGCTGCAAGAAACCTTGACAAACATTATAAATGTTAAACACTATTAACATGTAGGAAGTGGTCCCTTAAAACAGGTGGTACTCCGCAGGGAAAATGCACCTGTACAAAACATCTGCAAACCTTCACAACATTTTTTTTTTCTGACATTTGTCTAGATTTTTAAAGAGTCCCAGATGTCTAGGTGTAAACTCTCACTGTTTGTAGCTAACATGGACTGAGAGAATAAGACAAAAAGATGGACCCAATGAGGAATAGGTACATTTGATGAAAAGATGAAGAGAGAGACAGCAAATGGACAAGACATGAACACTGTCTTAAATGCACACACACCAGACACACAGCTCCTCTAGTCAGACGAGGTCGCAGACAGTCAAACTTGGCAAAGTCTCTGGGGTTCCAAGGGCTGAAAGTCTGTGAGTGTGTGTGCCATCCAGCTGTGATCTCTCTGCTCCTTGTCCAGTCAGCCATAGACAGCTGCCCTACTATGCTCAGAATTGTGACAGCCTGTCCAAATAGATAGCGATCCCACACTGTGTGTATTTCTGTGTGTAGGTGTGTGTGTGTGTGTGTGTGTGTGTGTGCGTGCGTGACCATCCTCTGAGCTGGCTGACCACCACTGGACTAACTGTCTGACTTATCTATGTCAGGCAATTATGATTTCTTGGTATCTAGAGAAACAGTAAAAAAAAAAAAAAAAAAAAATTGTTATACAACTCGAATTCAGAAGCATAAAAAAACAGTGTTTACAAAAATAATAGGGCATTTTAGGGTAAAAAAATATTAAATAATATGCAAGTAATTAAGCAGCGAGCTCATTGGCTACAGACACAGCAGGAACCAATCAGCTGTGCTCTATGAATTGAAAAAAAGCAAAAATATAACAAATCTCAGGAGTTTTCACATAAGAAAAAAATAAGGTAATAAAAATCTAATAATTAAAAAAAAAAAATTAAAGTACATTTATCTTGTTTTAGGTACGCTTAAATATATTTAGTTTGAAGGTGTTAGACTACACAAAGTTAATTAGTCTTATTGGTCAAAAAAATTTCAAGTGGTATTTTTGTGGCCAGAAAAGGGTGCTCTAATTGACAGCGAGAACTACTTGTGAATGTAGTCCACATATTTGAAAACACTACAATTGTCTGGCCTGCATGATTTCCCCATGGTTCAATTTGACAAGAAAAACCGAGACGAAAACGAGAGAGAGAGAGATAGAGAGGAGTTAAAATGAGGGCATGTGGCAGGGTCTTTTTAGCATATGTCACATAACGAAATTCTCTTTCATTCCCTTTTTACCTCTGACTGTCTTTCTTGCCAGATGCACAGTAAATCTGAGTCGGACCCCCACTAAACTACAACCTGTCAAGGTCACAAGAATCAGTGGTAACATTCACCACGATTTTCTCGTGGTTATTGGGTTTTCTTGATGTGGGATTTCAGTACACCAGTTGGAGATGTGTGCTGTGTGTCGTCTGAATGTTTTAGATTCAGTCATCGTCTTTCCATCAGAGTTGCTCTCATCAGTTCTGACCCGAATGCTGTGCTACACACTCAAGTAATAAATCAAAAAACATTAAAAGCCACTTTCGGTCAATTAAAGTTTGACAGATGAACCCATGTCGGTTAGACTGACTTATTAAATAACCCTGACAAGACTTCTGCCTTATGGAAGTCACCTTTTGATATTTACTTTCGTCACTGTCACTATATGTTTTCAGGCATCATTTGTGCTTTGTATCATACTGGATTAGTACAACATGATCGTATCGTACTGTAAAATCTGTCTGGATTTCTCTAGGACATATGTGAAATGTGTTTATAGTGCTTTGGCTATTTCACAGGTCTTGAAAAACAGTTCTGCAGCTGGTGGTTATTGCTCTCAGTGCAGTTCAGTACAGGCCTAAATACTAATATTGTGTGTGTGTGTGTGTGTTCGACTAGAAATGGCAATTTAATGCACATTCACATCTCACCACACTCTTTTAGTTCACCAAGGAACTATTTATCTCCTCCATATAAAAACGTGTAATTATATAGAAAATGTTGAGCTCATCAAACCAAATTGTAAAAGTCATTACTGTTTTCAAACAGGTTTCTCCTCTGCCGAACACATCTAAATCCGTCTGTTCACGCCACATACTATCGTTATTGGTTGAGCCAATGACCAGGATGCAATGAATGCAAAGTAATCTTCTGATAGCACCGAAAAAGCCATAGTGTTTCCATTTTTCTAGGTAATCAACCTACAATCTGTATGGATACTCATTCTTTTTTTAGGTCATTATTTTTTCTATTTGGTACAGAAATTACTGCAGCTTCGAAAAACAATTTAATTTGGCCTTGACTTTTCAAATGCTTTCTTTAATAAAAAATTTGATTCTCAAGACCCACTGAGCTGAAGGTGATTCCTGCTCACTGCACTGTGATCTGATAGTGTAATTAAATAATTTAGGAATTCTCATGAATTTACATGTGGGCTGAGATTCAGAAATGTCAGTATATATTAAAACCAAACATGAGGGTCTACAATGAATATCCTCGAAATGCAACAAGATATACTAATCATGGCCTTTGCTGATCTGGTCTGTTCTATTTCCCCAGAAAATCTATGCACTCATTAGATTTTCATTACTGTTATCACATCTTTTTTGGAGCGTGACAGCCTTTAGTATTTATTAATAAGCTTTTATTTTTAAACGTTTTATACTTTAAGTTGTAATTTTGTTATAAGATATAAAAAATATTTATATTTAATGCATTTTTATCAACACTTGATTGTGCTAAGTTTCATTAATAACAACATTTTGAACAAAAATCGCTTTTTTTGTCAAAGACCTCGTCTAGATCAGATTCAGAATGATCAAAACGTTGAATGAGTAGATCAATTCCACCAACACCCCCAAAGCTTGCACAATCCTACACCTCTTTGAGGCAGGGCCTCCATAATCTTAACATCCCTACATGCAACTGCACTAATCAAGAAAAGATGCAAAATACTTGGCTTTTTTCCCATTGGATATAGATTAATTGTCACTCACCTGTAATGAAACCAATTAATGTTACAGTTTCAAAATGGGTAACACCTTCTGAATGTACGAAAAGTTTGGGTACAAAACAATAGCATAGCTATGAGGGGTTTGTCCGCACCCCCCAGATTCCTGATTGCTTAAAATAAAAAATGAAGGAATTGTTGATATTTTTACTCTAATTAACAGACTGACCAATGTTTCACGGTAAAATGCAATGGCTGTTTCAAACGTATTGGTTTGATTAACATGTTGTGCGTGGCCAAAGCTTTCATTTTCTTTGTGTGTGAGAGTTCATTAACATGTGGTGAAAATGTCAGATGCACAAAGTTCAATATTACGCTTTTCCAAGAAATCACGGAAAGATGAGCGAGACGGCGAAAAAGTGCAATTTACATCTGAGTCTACTTCACTTTTCCAAGAGTGAGTGAAGTGGCACCTGAGGCTTCCCATTTCCAGGACACGGATTTATGACTGGACTGTAGTTGTGAGACTTCTGCGATACAAATCGGCACAATGCCAAATGATTTCAGTAATTTATGGTCATACAGATAAGAGTAAAACATCATTCAAAATGGTACACACACAATAAAAACAAATCATTGTGCTTTTGTAAGATAAAGAAAACAAACAGGGTGCCGCTTTCTGCCATCTCAGTTTCCTTTTCTACTGTATCTATCGCTTGTTTCTGCTTGTTTTTGGATCCGGAGATTCTGTACTATTTTAGAAGATGCGTAATAGTACCGTCTAACAGTGAAAACATGGATTACTCTAAAAACTTGTCAATGGCAGGGAAGTGTGCCATAAATCACAGAAAATCTTGTCAATGGTTGGGAAAGAGTTAAAGGGATAGTTCACCCCAAAATGAAAATTCTGTCATTAGTTAGTCACCCTCATGTTGTTCCAAACACAAGACTTTCATTCATTTTTTGAACACAATTGAAGTTCTTTTTGATGAAATCTGAGAAATTTTTGTCCCTCCATTGACAGCTACGCAACTACCACTTTATACAAAAAGTTCATAGAGATTGTAAAACCAATCCATTTGAATTGAACGACTTTCTGAAGAGACTCGATCGCTTTATATGATGAACAGGTTTAATTTAGGCTTTTATTCACAACCGATCCTGCGAGAACAAACCTCATTGGTGTTTGCGGAAGCTCAAACGTGCTGCGTAACACGAGAATGAACCTCATTTGTTCTCACGTCAAGTGAACATGCTTGACCTTCTGGTTACCACAACTGATGTGTAAGTTGATGAATGTTAAATTAATGATGATGAATAGTTTTACTTAATAATAACAACACTGACCCCTGGTCTCCTCCTAAAGATTTTCCTTAGCAAATATCACTTATAAACAAACACATTTTTATGACTGAAATTTGAAATGTATTCTCTAGAGCTGAAATGTGAAACAGAAGTGAGGAGTATTGGGGGAGACAGATGAGACAAGGGAATATAAGAGAAAGAAAGAGGAGATCCAGAAAGAGGAGAGAGAGAAGCTCTTTTCTAAAACAGTCCATCCATCACATAGCGTATGGAGCGGTGAGGAGGAACAGATTTAACTCAACGAGAGGCGTGACGGTCATACACCCACATTCACACACGCAGAGATGCCCAACTCACAAGCCCAGTAAGGAGCAGGACTGTCCACACACACAAACAGATACACACCCTCAGCGGCCCCAGTGGGAGTGGAAGAAGGCCTTGCCAAAGACTGAGACAAGGACACACACCAGCGCCTGCCCTCCACGTGCTGGTCACGGGTGAATTGTGAGCGTGTGTGTACGTGTGTCTGGTAGACCTCTGGAGTGTGTTTGCATGGCCCTGAAGGTGTCAGAGCGTGCTGGGCTCACAGCACATCGGGTTCCCACTGGGACCGTGGTGAGGGAGCGTCCCACTGGGGTTGTGGCGTTTAATAACTTGAGTGGAACATGAGCCACACACATAAACACAGAACAACACAAACAAGCTACACCCACATCAGAGTTTGAGTAAAACTCTGTAAACCAGATAGTCTCTGACTCTGAGACTTCATTCTAAACCTGCTTTCTAGCATCAAAGCGAGACAAACGCTCAAAAAGTGTTTCATAAAAGCAGTCCATATGACTATTAATAAATAATTAAACACTTCAATGAACCACACTGCCAGCGGATCTTTGAGTCAGTGAGTGGAACGAATCAGTCTGATTTGAATCATTCAGACTGATTTTAAAAAACAGGAGCAAACCATTCACTGAAAAGATGAGAGACAAATGAATGATTTGTTGATGAATCAGATATAGGTGCTTCTCAAGCCTACATTGGTTATTATATGGTGTTCTGAATGAATTGGTGGAGTCAATCTAATCCTGTCAATCACAATGAAAGAATACACACACACAAATTTTTTGTTTTGTTTTGGATTGAATCAGTTTTGAAATACTATGTCCGCCTACCAGTGCAGCCTTGAGTCGGATGTTTATTTGTTCTCATTTTAAGATCATAAAATAAAAATGTTATGTTTAAATTAATATACGAGTGACGTTCATTTAAGACACAATATTTTCAATATCGACTGTTTTTGCATTATTGCACCAAAGAAAAAAGTTCCAAATAATGTAACAGCAGAACATGGCCTACATTGATATCTGGTATTAGACTACATAGCCTATAATAAAAGATAATAAATTTCAAACCTGAACCAAACATATTTTTATATATAAAACATATACTTCCCGACCCACTCCTTCCCTGCAGAGACGTTTTTGCTTTTTAGCTTGTTTGGGTTCCGGTACACCAGCCATGTCAACGAAACGAATTAATGAAAATCAGCTTATCAATGCATACCTAAATTCGAGCCTACGGTATCTTCGTAGAAACAAAAAAGATGCTGCAGCCAATGAGCAGCCGGCGGGGGCGGGCTGCAGGACAGATTTTATTTTCAGGACAATTAGGGACGGATTTTGGGATTCGGGACAACAGCTTAGATTTCTGGACAGTCCTGAATTTTTCACCCTATTCAATACTAATATTATAACTTAGTACTTCACCAGAGGGTCTAAGGTGAGCTCATTATAGTAGCAGTCACTACTTTAACACAGCAAGGTTCATACAAAAAATTCAAATGGAAACCAATTTTACAGACAGCAAACTTGGCATACAGTGTAACAAACCATAGTTTTTCCTGCTGGAAATACCAGCTCAAACCAGCATTATGTCTAGGGCTAGTTTGGTGCTAATTTGGCTTATGGACTGACTGAACCATGCTGTTCACCAGCTAAATGTAGCAGGTCAATCCAGCTGACGTCATCTTCCTACTGGTTAGTCTAGTTAAGCAACACCCCAGGATTTCATGATGGACACTAGCATCCAAAACACTGTTTATCGGCAGGGCTACACAAGATCCATTTTTGAATCTTGTCAGCAGACTGTGAAAAATGGTTTCTCACGGAGTGAATGAGAGTATGTTTTTTCAGGAGGGCTGATGCAGCCAATGCTATATTCTTCTGTGGAGAAAACTTCACAAGCTATCGATCACAACCTATCCTCTCCATGTTAATGTTAAACTATATCTCAAAGCTGACACCAACTGCTATTGAACACAAAAACACAGCATTCAAGATTCTTATGGTCAATGTCACACACACACACACACACGCACGCACGCACGCACGCACGCACGCACGCACGCACGCACGCACACACGCACACACACACACACACACACACACACACACACACACACACACACAAACCTGTGCGAACCCCTAGATTTAAATAATACATGATTTGGCCTTTCTAACTTGTGAGGTGCTCACTAGTCAGTTTTTTGGTGAGGACATTTTGAATATTGAGGACATTATGGATATCACAAGCAATTAACATAGTTATACAATAATTAATGACATACAGTATTAATGTATATGACACATACATATACACACACATACAGTATACAGGGTACATACATGCATTATAAATATATAATATATAATAATTATAATACAATATATATATTGTCACGGCCAGGACTGTAGAGAATGGCACAACACAGGAGTAAAAACAGTCTTTATTAAACACACAATGGAAGAACGCAGGCGATTGTGAAATAAATATAAACACAACCACCTAAACTCTGATGATAAAGGCACAAATGGACTTGGGACTTATATACACAAAGAACGTAATCAAAAGAGAAACAGAACAGGAGCGTGGAATTAGGAGCTATGGAAACTTATAAACAAACAGAGAGTAACTAGGACACTAGGAATTTAGGGGCTGCGTTTGAAACCGCATACTCTATAAGTAGGTACTTAATTTCAATAAGTAGGCCTACTTACTTAACGAGTGCTAAAAGAGTATGTACTTTATAGCCAGATCTCGTTGAGTATAAATGCAAGCCGTGCATTATTCGCCATGTTGACGTTTTCATGTGACCTACGTTATCACAAGCGCAACAACATAAAACTAATCTCTCTGTAAATATCTTGATATTGACGAAATTTGCTCCTTTTGTGTCTTGTTTGAGAAACAGCTGCCCATTTATTTTGTGAATATATTTAGGGTTGATTCAGATTCAAGTTCTTATATTTTAAACCCTAATGTGACTCAAAAATCGGCATCTCTTGAATATGTTGTTAATTTCTTTATTTTATCCAAAATGTTTCACCCACAATCAAAAGTGGCTTAAATCTGCTTTGTTTTTTCTTGTTGAAATAAATAAATAACAAATAACAACAACAAAAAAAGCATGTTTTCATTATTATGAATTATTTAAATTGTCATTGTTCTTTTTTTCCTGTGTATAAAATATATGAAACAAGTTATGATTTATGCAAACCCATAATATTTGTTATTTAGATTTTTTTTTGTCATTTTGATTGTTCATTGTTAAATATGCAACCATGGTATCTTCCCATGATCTGTATGTAACTAAGTTTAGCAATAAAAAACTGATATGAGCGACAAGTGTTAAAACACCTCATCAGTAACTCGACAGCCCTACCTAGAATGGTTTTCCTCAGCGTTTGTAATGTCTGCACAAAGGAGACGGGCAGCTGCTCGAAGATCTCACATTTTTAGAGTATAAAATCAACAGTTTTCTCGAAAGGTAAGTATCACTCCTTAAAAGTTTATATTGCCCCAGAACAAATTGTATTTAATCAATCAATCAATCAATTATATATATATAGCACACTTAAAACAACCAAAGTTGACCAAGGTGCTTCACAGGTTAAATACAACAACAGGACACTACTCACACAATAATAGTACAGCAATAAAACATTATAATACAGTATACAATATATAGTGATATTAAAAATGAAATTATCAATAAAATTGAATAATTATATTTTATGGTCCCACTTTATATTAAGTGGCTTTAAGTACTATGTACTTACATTGAAATTAATAATTTGATACAATGGATGTATTGTGTACATATACATGCTTTTACATTGTACTGAAATAACTGCATGCAAAGTATGTAATTACATTTGTAATTACACTGTTGACCCTTCCCTTACTCCACCCTTAAAGCGACCCATACAACCACACCTGTCCCTAACCTTACCCGTACCACACCTCAATAGCAGCAAAAGTGTTTTACAATACAACATGAACACAATCAGTACATTGTACTTATTTTTCGATGCAAGTACATAGTACTTGTTCCCATTCTATGGATTTATTCTGATGAATCAGCTGTCCACAAGAGGTGAGCCGTGCTTTCGTGCCGGAGGTTGTTGCGTGCTGCGCTGTACTTCACAATCTGAGGCAATAAGGGCCGGTGGAGTGATGGAGGGTCTCATCCATGGCAGCATTTCCAGGATTCAGCTCTCGGCTCTTCATCCTCAGAGATTTCAGATCCTACAAAAATGCACAAACATTATACAAAAGCAGTCATTTTAACAGCACAATGTCATTTGATTGTATTAGAAGTAACAAAATGATCTTACTTTATATTTTTGTAAGATCCCTAAAATACCCTTCAACAGTGAATTCTCTTACATAGCACACATTCATCACTCAATACTTAGAACTCAATACTTATCTGCAATACTTAGAAGATTTTCCTGTCAGATGTAAATAGACATAAAATGAAAAACTACCGTTATATGGTTTCTGTAAATCCACTTTGGAGATGTAAACATGTTGGAGCTGACAGCTATGATAAAACATGTTTTTACATCAAAATCACAACTATACTATACTGTCTAACGTCTTTATACCTTCAACAATTAAACACTTTACTCTACAGTAGTTCAGCACATGCGATTTTAGCACAAGGAACAGTGTTTACTCACATTTGAAAACAACCGCGTCGCTGATCTCCGCGATATTCGATTATGACGTATCCTCTCCCGTGGCCTCCTGGGATAGATGAGAATCCATCGGTTGAGCACTCAAAAATCTAGGCTGAAGCAGTAAGCCAACCGGGAACTTCTCGCCTACTCTTTTATGAATACTGACGTTTCGAACGTACTACTTCTTTCACGTACTGTTTTCGCCTACTATATAGTAGGAAAGTATACGAACGCACTATTAGTATACGTACGTCCAAATCTCGCGATAATTAGTAGGTCACCGAGGTAATTCTCGCCTACTCTTTTATGAATAGCCTACTAAGGATTCGTACATACTTTTTCACTCGCCTACTCTTTTTCCCCTACTATATAGTAGGGAAGTATGCGGTTTCAAATGCAGCCAGGCAGACTGGAACAGAGCAAACAGAGTGAAAATGAAACTAAAACTGGACATATCATTATTTATTAAAATTACTTTACAACGATGATAATCAAAAGACAGTGATAATAGAGACAAAGGAGTTGGACATTTAATTCCAAAAATGATGGAAAATGTTCTGTCTGTGTAATTTTATGGTAAAATTCACACCAACGTGGTCTTGAGGTTCATGGAATAAACCAAGATCAAATACTCAAGATCAAATCGAGACTCCTACACATAAACATAGATAACATTTTAGATGTAGATCCAAGATATGCGACTTTGACACTAGATTATTCATTTCTTCAAAGAATTTACTTCAGCCAAGTCATTCTTTCTTCCATCTGTCTGACTGTATGGAACTTCGTCTCTTCTGCGCCATCAATGTGCCCCATCTGTTGCGCTGCCCTGACATTTCTGTTGGCCTTGGAACAACCAGTTTTTGGCTAGGTTTTCAGCGGATCAGTGACACATGGAAGCTTGTTTCTCCCACAGTTTCAGTGTGAAGCCACATTTTACCTGGACTCAGACTAGATATCCGATGGCGGCCTCTGTCAATTTGACCAACCTTGAGGAGGAACATTAGTACAATTCCATTTAGGTTTTGTTTCATGGTACAATATACCCTGCAGTTATGGAAAATGACTTTTTAAACCTTCATCACTGTGTATTTATCTTCTATTGCTTGTGATATTGATTGTCAGAGTGTCCTCTCCTAATAAAGCTAAGAATAGATGTAAGACATTTGGTCTTCATCCCTTTCCTATAACAAGGACCCCTAAATATGATGACCCTTTTTTTTTTGGTCAAAATATAAAATCAGCTCAATATCTTCATTTATAAACTAATTATATTGTGTGAGAAAAATACTAAGTGTGCCATTAAATAGAACTAAATAAATAATTGTTGTTAAAATTAAATAATTGGCCTTTATAATGTCATTGCACTAAAGACAATTGTTAAAGTCCCCCTGTGGTGAAAATCAAGTTTTTAATGTTGTTTATATGTCTCTATGGTGTTTTTAATATGCTTTAAGACAAACCATGTGCAAATTCATAAGTCAACACCAGAGTATTTTCTTCTTAAAACTGCAGTGAACAAAAGACAGTCTCAAACACAAGGTTTCACAAACTAGCTTATAACCAATCACGTGAATGTGTGATCGTCAACGAGTGGATCTCTGAGCTGGAGTGAGTGAGTGGAGGCAGGGCTAATTTGCATATTCATAGAATTGCATATTCATAACATTTGGATATGTTATTTTGGTGATCAAAGATGAGTTTTAAGGGATAAAATTATTGACTACAGGGGGACTTTAAAATATTATGTGAAAATAATATTTCTTAATAAATTTCTTTCCACAAAAACATTTGATTTGTATATATAGCATGCTTGTGCATAGGCTACATATTTACCTATTGTGTGTGTCTGTGTGTATAACTGTAAGATAACTGTTTTCGATTAATTTTAATAGTTAATTATAGCGTTTAGCTAATATCTTAATAGCTCAAAATACATTTAGTAATTTTTTTAAAGGTATTTTTTAATTAGAATAGTTTAATATTAATTGAATAATTTTTCGGGCGATGATACTAACAAGAAATTACAAATATTTTTTAATGTTATCATGTTTTTTTAATCTTATCAATGATCAATTTTGTGCCATGCATCAAAGTGCCATGGTATTACCACCAAGGCAGTGATGACTCTACTATGATACCAGTGTTACTACTAAAATATTGTTGATTTGATAAGGGAAATCCAAACAATAAACATTTTTATCTCTATTTTTATTTCTTTATTGTAAGTCGTACAGGCCGCAGTTCAGGGCATGACATGGCACGACTCGACTTCAACTTCAACCTCAGACTTGGCTGAAGTCAGACCCACTCACAAACGCTCCCACATTCACAAAGAGGAAAGTTATATAAAAGACATCACTTGAAAGCACCCAGCCAAAAAACACACACACAGTACTCTCAAACAGACACAATGTGAACTGTAATTAGTGCTGTCTCTACTTCACTGCACCTCATCACACGTTCATGCTTTCTCTCTCTCTCACATACATACACAGTAGGATGTGCAATTAGAGGTGTCCTGCTAAGCTCTGCAGCCACACTCTATTGCTGCCATGTAACATCACCTCAGAAAGAGCAATGTCCCTGTTGTCCCTTCCTTCTCATTCTCCTTTACTATATTGCACCTTTCTTCTTTCTCTAATTTGTCTAATTCTTCTCGACACTTCACATTTGTTTGCATTCTTTCTAAAGAGAATCTGTTCATATTTGTGTGAATCACAAACAGTCAAGTATCAAGAGTATCAAGAATCTTTTACAGAAATGACCTGGCCAAGAAAAACAGCTCAAGATGTTCTCATAATGTTACTTTACGAACTTAACTTTATTTATTTATTTGTAAACATCAAGTTTATGTTGTAAAATATTCCAATTATTAGGTGCAGCACATTAAAAAGCAGTTTCCCTAACTCGGTTTTTAAAGATGAAACTAAAAGGGCATAGAATTTTTGTGAACATAAAGAATATGCCCCAATAATTTGTGAAGTTAGTGGAAAAAAAAAAAATATATAAATGAACAAATACCAATGCTGAAGTCTATGTGTCACTTTTAGCCTATTATACATCTCTTCTCTATTTGACAAATCAACAATGGGTTCTATAGGTGGCATATTGCATGCTCATTTTACAGCTTTTTATTATGATTTTTTTTTATAAAGTTTTATTTGTTCTTGGTATAGAATCAATCTGTTACGCAAGCTGCTGGTGCAGAGCAAGTATGGACAATAGATACACAGACACGCTGTTGTAAGCATATAAGATGCTGCTGCTGCATGAATAGACATACATAAATCCTGTAGCAGATCTAGGCAGGTGGAGCTGGGGAGGTGGAGGGTTCAGAGGAACTCCGATAAAGCGCTGCAAGACCAGCTTACAGCAAACCCTGAACCGGGCTATTTAAATGTTGAGCAATCTCATTGGCTGCAGGATCAGCAGAGGCAAATCAGCCGGTCCCATCTAGAGTTTCATGATTGAACTGGATATATCAGTATGTTTAATTTGTAACATATGTGATTTTCGGTAATCAAAGTAACTTACTTAACTTACAGTACAGTGGGTTGACTCATTGAAAAGAGATATATTAGGCACATTTCCTTTTGGAAAAGCCTTTGTGTAGCACACACCCTAAAAATCATATAGAGCAGGCAGTTCCCTAGGTTTTGGAAAATAGCTTCGGTGCCATTCTCTCTGCCATTCTGGGAAAATACGATTTCTAAGAGGAAATACGAGGACGGTAACAGGGTAGGGACCGAAGCAGTACCAGTGGAGGTTCTGTGTTCCCCCAAATATCTTTTTTTCTCTCTCCATCCCTTTTCCTGTCTGTGTTGCGGCACAGTTGTTGAGCGTATTAGTGTATTCAGGCTGTATGCTCCTAATTGGCTGTTAGCACTAAACTGCAGGCAGGTCCCTGGGAAGCCAATCTGCCTCAGAAAAGAGTAAACACAAACACATAAACACAAATAAACACATAAAGAAAAGGTCTGCCAAGCACAGAGACACAGTGGGACTTCACTTTCCCAAACGTCACGTAGCACTGAGCCATACATCATTACTTTGACGGATGTTTAAACATATCTGAATCAGGGATCAGCAATGACAACTGGAGAGCAACAGAATGAGTTTGTGATGGAATACTAGCACATTACTGCATAGTGTGCAGTATATACTGTGTACTACTTCCCAAAAAATTTTTTTTTGGAAAGGACAAAAACCACACACACACACACATATATATATATATTTAAATGGATCAGTTTTATTTTTGTTTTATTTTCAAGTCAAGTCATCTTCATTTATATAGCGCCTTTAACAATGTAGATTGTTTCAAAGCAGCTTTACAGAGATAAACATAACATTTAAGGTAACAGAGATTGTTTTGGCTTTATAGCAGTTCTTGAATAATGTTATTTCCAGCTGAAGTTAGTTTTGATGGATTCACTTCCGGTGAAATGATCATTTGTTATTAAATTAGGGGCCGCTAAGACGACGCCGTTCTCTCTAAACAGACTTTAAACGCGAACCTGTGATAAACGCTGATGGCGTTCACATGTGCATTAAGAATTGATTCTATAGTTATGTGCGTTTGGATATATGTGCGCAGGTTTGTAATTCACTACAAACCATGCCTAAACAAACTACTTGTCTTGCCTATAAATTTTGATACACAATTTTATATTATTTGATCACTTCAGGGTAGGTACGCAAACCGAATTTTCCCACAACGCTTTATCTGTAGAGTGGGAAAGGGATCCTCCATAGGGAGAGGCTAGTTGGCACTTCAGCACTCCATTATTATCTGGATATTGCCTGGATCCGGCAGGCTGCGGGAAAACCTTGGGATAAACACAGACACTAAAATTAGCGTAGATGCCATTCTTCTTATGATGTAACAATGATGTAAATCAGGATTTAAGGGAAGTGTTCCCAGTTCCGGCTGACCTAATCTATGCAGCCTAACATTGAATTATAGAAGTCTATAATATATTTTGTGTATGCTAGGTCAAAGAGATGTGTTTTGAACTGACAGAGTGTGTCTGCTTCCCAGACAATGGTGGGAAGACTGTTCCAAAGTTTTGGTGCTAAATAGGAAAAGGATCTACTGCCAGCAGTCGATTTTGATATTCTAGGTATTATTAACTGGCCAGAATTTTGAGATCGCAATAGACGTGAAGGACTTTAACGCGTTAAGAGCTCGCTCAAGTACTGTGGAGCTAAACCATTTAGTGCTTTATAAGTAATCAACAATATTTTAAAATTTATACAATGTTTAATAGGCAGCCGATGCAGTGTTGACAGAACTGGGCTAATATGGTCATATTTCCTGGTTCTGGTAAGAACTCGGGCTGCTGTGTTTTGAACTAGCTGTAGTTTGTTTATTAAGCGTGCAGGGCAACCACCCAGTAGAGCATTACAATAATCTAGTCTTGATGTCATGAACGCATGAAACTAATTGTTCCGCATTTGTCAATGAGAGCATATGGCGTAATTTAGATATATTTTTAAGATGGAAAAATGCGGTTTTACAGATACTAGACACGTGACTTTCAAATGAAAGATTGGTATCAAAGAGTATACCCAGTTTCCTAACCGACGACAAAGACTTAACAGAGCAGCCATCAAGTGTTAGACAGTATTCTAGGTTATTACGTGTGGAAGTTTTTTGTCCAATAATTAGAATCTCTGTTTTCTTAGAATTTAGTAGTAGGAAATTACTAGTCATCCAATTTTTTATATCATGCATTCCGTTCATTTTGTGAATTGGTAAGTTTTGTTAGGTTTTGAAGAAATATACACTCACTGGCCACTTTATTAGGTACCCCATGCTAGTAACGGGTTGGACCCCCTTTTGCCTTCAGAACTGCCTCAATTCTTCGTGGCATAGATTCAACAAGGTGCTGGAAGCATTCCTCAGGGAGTTTGGTCCATATTGACATGATGGCATCACACAGTTGCCGCAGATTTGTCGGCTGCACATCCATGATGCGAATCTCCCGTTCCACCACATCCCAAAGATGCTCTATTGGATTGAGATCTGGTGACTGTGGAGGCCATTTGAGTACAGCGAACTCATTGTCATGTTCAAGAAACCAGTCTGAGATGATTCCAGCTTTATGACATGGCGCATTATCCTGCTGAAAGTAGCCATCAGAAGTTGGGTACATTGTGGTCATAAAGGGATGAACATGGTCAGCAACAATACTCAGGTAGGCTGTGGCGTTGCAACGATGCTCAATTGGTACCAAGGGGCCCAAAGAGTGCCAAGAAAATATTCCCCACACCATGACACCACCACCACCAGCCTGAACCGTTGATACAAGGCAGGATGGATCCATGCTTTCATGTTGTAGACGCCAAATTCTGACCCTACCATCCGAATGTCGCAGCAGAAATCGAGACTCATCAGACCAGGCAACGTTTTTCCAATCTTCTATTGTCCAATTTCGATGAGCTTGTGCAAATTGTAGCCTCAGTTTCCTGTTCTTAGCTGAAAGGAGTGGCACCCGGTGTGGTCTTCTGCTGCTGTAGCCCATCTGCCTCAAAGTTCGACGTACTGTGCGTTCAGAGATGCTCTTCTGCCCACCTTGGTTGTAACGGGTGGTTATTTGAGTCACTGTTGCCCTTCTATCAGCTCGAACCAGTCTGGCCATTCTCCTCTGACCTCTGGCATCAACAAGGCATTTCCGCCCACAGAACTGCCGCTCACTGGATGTTTTTTCTTTTTCGGACCATTCTCTGTAAACCCTAGAGATGGTTGTGCGTGAAAATCCCAGTAGATTAGCAGTTTCTGAAATACTCAGACCAGCCCTTCTGGTACCAACAATCATGCCACGTTCAAAGTCACTCAAATCACCTTTCTTCCCCATACTGATGCTCGGTTTGAACTGCAGGAGATTGTCTTGACCATGTCTACATGCCTAAATGCACTGAGTTGCCGCCATGTGATTGGCTGCTTAGAAATTAAGTGTTAACGAGCAGTTGGACAGGTGTACCTAATAAAGTGGCCGGTGAGTGTAAAGACTATGGGCGGATCTAATCCGTGGGGAATTTGCATATCATAATTAATAATTCATAATTAATAATTATTCATACATGTTTGGATTAGATCAGTCTTACATGTTAATAAATCTCCCTCTAAGGGAGGATGTCCTTTTACCTGCATATTTAACTGTGTATCCTTGCATTTTAACTACAAGTTGATTACAGTTAATTACACTGATCACGTCTTACAAAACAGGCAAAATTAATTAGCTCAATTGCCAGAACAATATTGTGGGGATCCACAATATCATCTTACTTTATAGGATTTCAGGAAACGCAATTCTCTGGCCAGAAGAATTGGGTTTGCTGCCCTATAAACACATACTCTTTAAAGTATCTTTAATTGATAAAGCGAGTAGGACCTGTTTGCACTTAAGGGACTTGAAAATGAGCAAAGTAAATGAATCAATCAAATGAATATAATGGATTTAATAAAGGCATGTCTACTTATATATTTACTACAGTTGCCATGGAATATATATATACATATATATTTACAAACATAATAAACAAACAAAACACGATAAGGCATCGATGAACGAGAAAGGCATTGCGTTTGGACAAATGGAGACACGTGTGGGAGAGTGAGGGTGTGAGAGAGAGAGAGAGAACGGAGAGAGAGAGAAAGAGAGAGAGAGAGCATTAGCAGCATTATCCTGGACTTCACCTTTTCTGTAACAACACGAAAACATCATCTTAAGGCTTCTTAGAAGCTCTGTAAAAAGAGATACTTGCGCAAATGTAATCTTGGTCATGCACTCTGTGTCGCGTCGGTCCTGCACCGTGAGCGGTGTCCTTTGTGTGGGAGGAAGCGTCACGTGGTCACGTGCGCGTGCTTCTGGTTCAGAGAGAGCGCGCGGTGGTTTAAATGTCCCTCGTAGCCGGCTTTGCTGAAGAGATATGTCCCGCTGTGTTCTTTTCACTCGTGGAATTAAAACACAGGGACTTATCTTAAGACTGAAAAACACAAACTAACTAGAACACATAAAAGAAAGGCGAAAGACTCGCCTCGAGACGAGACGTTACATTCTGAAACCAGGACGAGCACGGAAGAGCGCAGTAAGATCTGACTGTGGAGGGAGGTTCAGTTCTTCTTTAAAGGAACCTTCTGAGGTGCGAACTGGCCAATGGCATTCAACGAAACTTTGGCGGCAACCTCGGCTTTGTCTTGTCCGCGTTCGATTTATGGCCGCATTCACAGGTTTTACAAGCAGTCAGAATTTGGTCAGAATCATTCCAAAGATGATTAAACATAGTAAAATACATTTTACGGCTTGTTCAATTACATAGATGACCTCGTTAGATCACAAAGGTTCGGAAAATAGGAAGAAAGACGTATAAGGAGAGTTATATTGCAGAGTTACATTAAAAGCATAATTAAATGCCCTTGTAGTTCGTTTAGAACTACCATACACTCCCAGATCCCATCATAGGGCCTGGACAAATCGACAAACATAACATATCAAATATATCTCAGTAAAGTCAGTAAAGTGAGTGAATTAAAGCTTTGTGTATGTGCGTTTTCAGAGGGGACTCTTTGACCGCATGGCATTCCTTTGCAGAAAGGAGGGGGGTTAGTTTGATAAGGTCTGCTTGAAGCTCGAGCCACAGTCATGAAGTGTTCTGGTGAATCTCGCAGGACATTTGAATATGTCAGTTCATTGGGTGTTTAAGAGAGAGAACCCTCAAGATTTCTTATAACACCCCTGTGTCACAAAGTTAGCGAGATGTAATGTAAATCAACAAATGGGGAACGAGGATTGGAGTTTATCGAGACTAAACATGCTACACAGTGATTTCTGTTTCTCATAGTATGCAAGTCATGTCTCAAACATTAACCCATTAGAGTTTACAAGGCCACACAGACCAAACAACATAAAGGAAAAATCATGAGATGGAACATTGGATGCATGTATCACATGGTTATATATATATATATATATATATATATACATAGAATATATAGGTTTAAACCAGGGTTCGTTTATTCTTCTCAGCAAGAATAAGGAGGAATCACACTCTCTGGGACATTCCAAGGGGTAATAAAACTCAGTCTTGTAACAGAACACCCCGTTCTTGGTGTGTGTGTGGGAGAGAGTGTGTGTGTGTGTGTGTGTGTGTGTGTGTGTGTGTGTGTGTGTGTGTGTTTTTCCAAGTTCCAGGCCTTTTGGGCTAAAGGCTTTGGGATTTTAGCATGGGGGTATTTAGTTATTCAGATTCACCTTCGCCCAGTCCTTACAATATCCCCCTTTTTGTCTGATGAAGTCCCTGTGTGGACTTAAATCGGACAACAATCATCACAATTGACGGATGACAGGTGAATCATGATGATAGGGTAGCAGGTGCTCTCGAGCCGAGGCTGAGGGCTCAGCTTGATTAAGTTTGACGCAGCCTCCGGCGTGGTACCCTCTTCCTGAGGGTCCCGTGAGCTTGGCTGTAGATTTTCGCATCTCGTTGAGCCTCCTGATTGAAAGTCAAGTGTCAGGGTGTGGTTGATTACCGTAGAGGTACCCAGCGCAGGATCAGCTGCAGTCCAGGATTGGACAACAGGTGAGGCAGTTAAGGCGGGCAGTTGAGACACAGCTTGGAGGGCTATGTCGATGGGAACAAGGTCAGTTCTGATTGGTGCTCTTCGCTTGGAAGAGGATACGATGCCAGGTCGTCGAGGTGAAGGATGGCACCTTTGATGCTTGGATTACACGCTCTGGTCGAGCAAGGTGACACAGGTGTCAGTGTCATTTTGGTCGTCAGTGAGTGCGGCTGTGCGCACAGGAGTGTTAAGGAGTCCCCCTTTCACCTACAATCTCTGCGTGGGTCTCGGTGACCTGAGTGCGAGGCTTGGCTTTGGCAGGGCAGCGTGTGCCGCTGATCTGCAGCCCGCAGATTCCGTCAGTGTTGTCTGTGAGGAAAGGTTTGTTAGGGGCAGAGATACTGAACGTCTTTGGTCAATGTGCACATGTGCGGATTCGGAGCTGGGGCAGCTTTGTGTCGCTGTCGTGTGAGGCATCCACGTCCAGCGTGCATATCTTGAAGTGAGTGTTACTTTTCAAAATCTGGCATTGACAATGTTCTTGAGCTTCGGCTTGACTCTAGGATGGGCAAGTTCAGGAGAAAACCCCCTTTTCTCTGCTTGTGGTCGACGCAGAGTGGGATGGCACTACCCAGAGAGTAGGCAAGGTGTATTTGTAAAGAGTCAGTTGGCGTGGTGATGGCGGACACCAGCACGGTTTGCATGAGGCCTAAGGGTATCAGGTGCGGTGGAATTCTACCCATGGCGAGGCTGTCGATGGAGGGGTTCACTCCCCGCAGCGGGTTTGTCCTCAGGGCTGTTACCAGCTGAGTTTGAGCGACGTCATTCTGGGAGACAGTAACAGCTTTTTCATGGAGTTCACTGTTGGGGTCGGCAGAACGCTGTGAGTGTTGAAAGTTACCACAATTCCCTTTAGTGTCTTGTCGATGGTCTGCAGGGATGCACTCTGTGTCGTGAGTTGCTCTTTTATCTGTGGAATCTCAGCCTGAATTTCGGCTACATGCCACCTCACGGTGGCTAGGTTCACTGCATTCACACTGGGCATACAAATGTTAAACAGAGTTCCGACGGCAGTGGCGGCTCCGAGCAAAGCTCGTAGGAACCATTGGGAGCGGCGGTTGTGGCCACCTGGCTCCGCTAGCGTGACAGTCATTTTCTCAAGTTGGTTGAGCATGCGTTCAACATCAGCCTCAGCGTGAGTGAGGGAGTCCTCTGTCCATCGGGCACCTACCCAGCTGTATTGTGTCGTTGCGCAGGGGTAGTGTGCTCTGTAGACGTTGCGAGGATCAGGTGGCACGTACACTTTCTGAGTTTGGGTCCGGCCATTGGTGATGAGGAGTCCCGGTTGTTCCTTTAGGACGATGACTGATGCCGGATTTGGTGGTGTCCGATTGCGGCTGCTCTCTGGTTGGCTGGAGGTACAGGATGGCGAAGCACAGCAGCATCCTGGTAAAAGTGAAAGAGAGAGAAAGAGAGAAAGGGAGAAAAAAACTTTTTGGCGAGTGTCGTCCTTGGTTGGCTGGGACTTCGCTTTGAGGATGCCGGTATGCCACTTGCTTCGGTGTCTTGCAAGTGTCTCTGGTGCTGCGTCATGAGCATATATTCGCATGACCCCCCTTTTGCACTGTGGCACCACAAGCTGTGGCGCAGTGATGGCATCAAGTGCAGAACGCTGAATGTTGTCTTGTGCACGCAGCATGTGCCAGGTGCATAGCGGGTGTTTGGGGCACCGGTTGTCGGTGGGTCTAGACAGCGTGCTAGGGTGGTTGGAGGGGTCTAAAAGTGGTGGTGACTCCGAATGTTCATGAAGTTGTTATGGTCTTTGGCGAGCTGGAAGGTGCATGGTAGCGAACTTGAACCTTGACTTGGTGTTGAGGCTGTGTACCCTTGGATGGCTGCTGGAGTTCTATGAACTCTGTGACCTTAGAGTCTGGCTTTGTTGTAGTTCTCGTTACCTCTATGACCGGCCAGTCTGGCTTTGGTAACCTGTGTGACTGGATGGGGGAGGGGTTCTTGAACTTGGGCCCAGACTGTCAGGTGTTTGAAATCTAGTAAAGGCTCAAAGCGCTCTAGCAGATCTTTGCCAATCAGAAAGGGGTACGTGTCCATTTGTGAGATGTACCCAGGGTGTTTCAGACTCAAAGAACCAATTGTCAGGTGAATGTGAGCTACCTGTTTGAGCCGGATGTCGTTCTGGCTGTATGACTGCACAGTCAGCTCGCATGTTTGAGATGTAAGAGTTCGATTTTGTCTCTCAGAGTCTTTAAAAGAGTTTCCGGGCCATACCCTGTTTGATCATGTGCCCGAGGAGTCTTGGCGTCGGGGCTGGTGTGGTGATCGACGGGCGGTTAGGGCCGGTCTTGTGTAGTTCTTTGCGGAGACAGACAAAGTAGCATTTCTTGGTCTTTTGGGATTTTGGTCCCAGTCGTGGGAAGTTGTCAGCTGTGTTAGCTGTGTTAGCTCTGTGGTCTGTTGTTGACGAGCAGTGTTCTGTGTGCCTGTTGCAGGTTTTATGCTGAGGCATAGGATGTCATGTTCGTCCCTCTTGTTGTCTTTGTAAAGTCTTTTGTGAAGAAGCTCTTTAAGCAACTTCAGACTCTTGGCTGTCTCGGACATGGCAGCACTGTTTTCGTCTGATGTGTGTTCAGACTTGTGCTGACCAGTGGCAGGTCGAGAGGGGTTCTGCTCTGGGCTGTTGAGGTCAGGCTAAGCAGGGGCTCTGTGACATTTTGGCACACTTGTGGTGAGTGACTAATGCATGGCCCTAAACGTACAGAACTACTGCTTAATGGGTTCGCTAGATATGTAGCCTAAAGCTAAGTGTCTCTTGTTTAGCTAGCTAGTGACGTGTGTCTTGTATCCTTATCTTAGCTGTGATTGTTAGGAGGCTAAGAGTTATGTGGTTCCAAGATTATTCCCTGGAAAGGGCATAGCCGAGATGAAATAAATGACTTAAGATGGTTCTTATGCTTGAATTATTTCTCTGGACTTAACTAGTGGTTCACTACGGCTTGACGAAGTGAGTGATAGGGGGGAAAAGGACAGCTTTCTTATTCAAATTATGCTTATTATCAATCCTCTGGACTATAGTTGTGCCCTAGTAAATTGTCGAAATTACTTGTGCTGCAGGGTCACAAAAATGAGTACACTTGTTGAAAATAAAGAAATTACAAATAAAGGTGTCTCTGTTTCCTTTCTGGGCCCTATGGGAAATGGAACCACGTTTGAACAAGAGAGGAAATTAAATTAAATCATATAGATGACCGAATAACTGACTGCTATCTTTATCCAAGTCAAAGAAATGAAGAAAAAAAAATTAAAGAAGAGAGGAGAAAAAAAAAATTTTTTTAATTAAAAGTAAAAAGGAATAAACGTGATCAAAACCACGGGAAGTGAATAATTAGAAGCCCTAACTGGTGTTACGGAAAGTATTCTAGAATACTTTGCATTGTGTGAACACAAGTGGTGATTAAGGCTCAAGTAAATTATGCTAACTGTAGAAGTTATTATGTAGCTTAGCCTAAGCTGGATGGATGCTAGGTTAGCGTAGCGTAAGCTAGCTGGATGCTATGTTAGTTTAGCTCAGCGTAAGCTGAAAGGATGCTAGGTTAGCTTAGCGTAGCGCAAGCTAGCTGGATGCCATGTTAGTTTAGCTTAGCGTAAGCTGGAGGGATGCTAGGTTAGCTTAGGCACCTAGGCTGGTTTGTTTACAAAGTGACATCACAAGTTAGCACTTCCTGTGACAAGTCGTTGTCATGGGAACCAGAGCATGTCAGACCATTCAACAGTCCTTAAAGAATGTCTGTACATTTTACATGAATTATGCATGTTTAAACGGGTTAATCGGATGCACCTAGATTTTAAGTCTTTCTAGGACTTGGTGTTACATTAAGTAGAATGCAGATGAGTTTTGGCCATAGCTAATTTTACACCTGGAACTCTTCTCTTTATTTGACGCAACTTATTCTATTTGTTTACAGAGTAAGGAAATAGATTTGCTGTAAGTCAAAGCTTGTCTAAGCATATATAGTTACGTCCCTCTCGTGCACGAGTGCTGACTTTTCAGCGAGTAAACAGTTTTGATTGCTAGGTAGCTGTCTGCTTGTAGATGCAGCAAAAATGTAGGTGAATTACATCAATCTAACAATAATTTGTAAGGCCTTTACATTTGTAGACAGGGGAGCATCACCCAGGTCTACGTACATATAACTCTGTCCTGAGCTTTCTTTGTTAGACACAGGTTTAGTCATACTACCATTTGGATTTCCTTTTAATCAAAGCATAATAGATATCGGTACAGTTTACAAGCTGCTGAGATGAGGTTTCTTTGTCAAACAGACTTACGCTTTTACTGCTGAACATGCTACTTTTACTTTTAGTTGGAAATCTAAGGCTATTTTACTTAGAGTAGAGATGTCAATTCCAGCTATCGTTTTATCTGCATTTAGACAGGCCAGCGATCAAAGATGTGTATTGCACGTTGTGTTCTGGTTGGATCGCAACGATCAAAAGCATCTCGTAGGTTAACAGTAGTTTAAAACTGTGGTGGTTCTCCTACATGGAAACTAATGTACAGCAGTGCATTTTTCAAGAAGTATCTAGAAACTGTTTGTTTCAAAGGGGTCGTGTATAGCCTGTTGGCAGGTGAGGCTTACAGGTGAGCCATTCAAGATTTTCTTTAAATCAGTAAAGTTCAAATTTTTCTACTGCAGAGTCTTGCGTCTTTTTGAGCACAACTTTTCATCTACTTTTTAAAAGTTCTATGTCCTATGCTGATCAGGGACCCTTTTAGCAGAGTCTTGCACTGTGTTCGTGCAGTGTCTTCTGGTTTTGCAGTTCAAAATCATTGGGGTTTTGGACCCAGCTGTGGGACAGTTTGCTCTGTGTGCCTGTTGTAGGTCTTACGCTCAGGCATAGGATGTCAGGAAAGTCTTTGTGAAGAAGCTTTCCAGCGACTCCAGGGTCTCGGCTGGTGATGTTTTGAACAGTGTTCAGAGACCGAGTATATCGTGGGGGTTGTCAAAGTCTTTTCGGATACAGTCTTTTACTTGTTGTAAGCTTCTCATAGCTGTTGAGTAGTCAGGCTATGTGGGCAGGCCAGGAGCCTAGGTGATGACTCACTGTGGGGTGCAGATTTCGGATAATCTGTCCCACGCGGTGACGTTGGTAACAGTTTTTAAGTGAAAGTCAATGTCTTGTAGGTAGGCGTGCACGTTGTGGCCTCCTGCAGGGTTCGGAGTGAACGTAGGGAGGTTTCTCGCCAGCTTGTTAAGTCTTTTGGGAGCCCTGCCGTTGTAAGTAGCAGGGGCTCTCCTGGAAAGGCCCCCCCTTTTTAGCTCTGGGTTGTAGGCTGAAAGGTGCGGACCAGCTGGTCAGGGGAAACTTTGTGGTGTGCGTTTCCCTTTCCCGGTCATTCTGTAGTCTATAAGAGTGTTTCAGCTATCTGTGAACAATGTCAATTTCGCATATGATATTGTCTTTGTGCTGAATGAGTTCATGGATTTCAGCTCGGGCCGCTTGTAAGTGTTTTACACAGGCCTTTGCTTTAGTGTCTCTTTCTTTAGTTCAGTCTCTGCTGAACGGGCTTGTGGATGGTATCGCGGGCCTCTTGCGGGTTTTTTTTTTTCCGCAGGCCATGGCTTTCGAGTCTCTTTTAGTTCAGCCTCTGCTCTTTGCAAAGGGGCTTCACTTTTGTCGGAGTTTCTCGTTGAGTACCACTCTGGTTGTTTTCTCTGAATGCTCTCTTCGGTCTGTGTGCCGATGAAGATCAGGCAGGGCAGTTTGAAGTCTTTCCACTTCCTTCTGTAGCTCGGGGTCGTTGTCGTCCTCGGCTTGCATCCTTAGCGTTGCAACTTCGTGCTCCAGGGCGAGGCGGCTCCTTTCACGGAGACGTGCTTGTGCGATGAGCTGGCAAGCGAGGTTTTGGACGTGTCTGGCCGGTCTTTGTCGTGGGAGCTTTGGCTTGGTTTGTGCGCCATCAGCTTGTCCACGTCGGCGCTGCTCTTGGCTTTGGAGCTCTGAGTCACTGTCTCCCGGTTGTCCCAGCGGGTTGTGGGACTGTAGGACCGGAACATACTGGTTTCAACTGTGGGCGAGAGGAACACAACACGCACAGAGAGACCAAGCAAGTTTGTTCTACGTGTAACGAGCTATAATACTGCTATGCCGCGTATGCAAATTGTGGTTAACTGATGCAGACAGTTAAATCATTCTGTGGGACAATTTGGTTAGGTCAGCATGGGCCTGAATAAAATTTAGCAGGGCGGTAGATTAAAGGGGGTCACCTTTTGATGCTAGCGGCTTGTTGTCTAATTATTATTCAGCGTTCCTTGTTGTCTCAGATAGGTTCTGTCTCTAGGTGAACTGAAAGGAACAGAGCACAACAGAAAAAGAGCAATGGCAAGATAGCAAAGTTTGAAGTAACATGCAACCATCAAAGATGGAAAGGTCTGTAATGAAATGGCGTTAATAGTACACAGGAAGAGTTACAGGGGAAAAGGAGGCCTAAGCCTGCGGTTTGTGGCTCGGAGAGGAAAAGGGAGCCGGACACTTCAATGGCCGGGGGAATCTCTAGATTCTGTGGCCAATATTAAGTGTATGGGTTTAATACCTTTTTCTAGTTTAACTGGGTGAAATGAGGTCATTCGGGTTGGAGTTCAGCATCGCGGTTGGTCTTTCTGTCGTTCCCCAAACGCCTGACAGCAGTGTCCCGGGCCCCTCCGTACATCTGTACCGATGTGCGCCCTCTCACGCAACCTGACTTTGAATCACAACCGGCGGTGCCAAATTGGTGATGTCGTGTTGCGGGCCGCACTAACGGAGAGACACGGGAAAGTCCGAGACTCGCGCTCAGTCAGCGCTGGGGACACAGGTCAGATGAACCAGCATGCTGGACTCCAAGCAGAGATGACTGTCAAATCACCACACGCTCTTTAGTGGATTCTACCTATAAACACAGAATAGTGTGAACAAGTGGCTTGACAGTGAATGAAAGCTTTCTTGTTTAAACTGAATTGAGTAATTACGTATGTAGAAAATAGAAGCAAAGGTTTTACTAGATAATGGTAAAAAGGAAATTATGAAAATGATGTTAATTATCAAAATAACTTAACCCAAAAGAAAGAGAAAAAAAAAACATTTCCTTTAAGAAAAAAAAAATTAACCCTTTTTTTTTTATTTATTATTATTTTATTTATTTATTATTATCACTTTTATTATTAATAAAAATTAACAATCAAAAGTAATAAAGTAGGATGTACCCCGGGAGAAGACAGGCAGTAGTGGCGCGTTTGGGCCACAAAGGGTTTTGGGCCACTCCCTCCTAGTGGTCACCCTGGCTGACAGAGGACTTGATTTAAATTGCATTCACTGGTTTTGAATACAATTCAAATCGAGCGTATGCATAGATGTTAAGTAACTTCTAGAATAGTTGTCATAACGTATCAAATCAAAATTATTAAAAATAATTTGAAAAAGGAAATATAGAAGTAAAGCCATAAAACCATTCCCCACAGGGAAGGAGACTTCATTCAAATTAATCTTGAAATTTGTTTGTTTCCAACCAAATTTGAATAAGTGTAGGAAATTAAAGGTTGGCATTATTTTTGATGATGATCACGATCACTGTGGTGTATCAATGATAATAACCAAAATAAAATCAACTGGGAGAAAGCCACTTCAAAACAGAATGAGAGTAGACAGTAAGAGATGAGCTGACTTAGCGGGGGGAAGGCCACAAGGGGGCCACACTCCTCCTAAGTGGTCATCAGAAACTGCTAATACTTACTTTTGAATTTTAAATTCAAATGTGGTTTGAACCAAATTCAAAATAAGTGTACACAGTCAGAGGTGAAATCATGTTAGTAACACTGGACCTTGCACATGCATTGAAAGTTAGAAACACACTTTCAGAAATTCACTGGAAAAATCTGAAATTGTGACGAGAGAGAGATTTAGGAAAGGATGACATTGTTACTGGTGTCCACGAGGTGGCGCTATTTCGCTCATGGAGGGTAAAGTCA
Source organism: Semotilus atromaculatus (assembly GCA_031834385.1). Classification (NCBI taxonomy): domain Eukaryota; kingdom Metazoa; phylum Chordata; class Actinopteri; order Cypriniformes; family Leuciscidae; genus Semotilus; species Semotilus atromaculatus. The sequence goes on along the minus strand of JAULUF010000023.1, from coordinate 15,248,006 downwards.
GGACGTGGAGGCCGTCTGATACTGGAAAACTCAAGGGCGCGCCCTAGCGTTTGGCAGTAGCATTGCAACCCGCCTGCTTTCAAATGTGATCGTCTCAGAGGACATGCAAAAAATAGTGCGGAATTTAAATCTCGACGGATTTCTTTCCGGTGCTATATTTCACAAAACGGCGTGGCAGGATTTTTTTTTTTTTTTACACACACACATAGGGTCAGGAATTATACGTCTGTCGTTCGTATCCAAATACATTTATCAAATAGCGTTTTATGATTAGAATGTTTTTAGGTTTTGGATTGTTTCTGTTGGTGCTATATTTTAACAAACAAGTCTTGCAGGAATTTTTTTTTCTGCGCTGTGTAGGAGAAAACAGGAATTATACGTCTGTCGGTTGGATCCAAATACATTGATCAAATAGCATTTTATGATTAAAATGTTTTTATGTTTTGGATTTTTCTGTGCTATATTTCACAAAACGGTGTGGCAGGATTTTTTTCCTACGCACACACATAGGGACAACAGGAATTAGGCATCTGTTTTTTGATTCCCACATACGACAATTAGCACTATGATTCACACGTGTTCACTTATAAATTTTAAACCTCGGCGGGTTTTCCTATTTCGACACGTGTACACGGAAGGATTTCTTCATTTCCGCACATTGATATGGACAACAGGAATTATACGTCTGTCATTCGTATCCAAATAACATCTATCAAATAGCACTTATGATTAAAAATGTTTTTATGTTTTGGATTTTTCTGTGCTATATTTCACAAAACGGTGTGGCAGGATTTTTTCTACACACACACATAGGGTCACAGGAATTATACGTCTGTCGTTCGGATCCAAATAACATTTATCAAATAGCACTTTATGATTAAAATGTTTTTAGATTTTGGATTGTTTCTGTGCTATATTCTAACAAACACGTTTGGCAGGATTGCTTCGCTGCGCTGTGCGTAAATAAAACAGGGATTATTCGTCTGTTTTTTCGACTCCCATAACATATTATCAAATAGCACTTATGATCAAATATGCGTTAGGTTTTACAATTGAGTAGCTACGTCAATGTTTTAACCCGGAGTTATCGATAATCTAACGATTATAATTAATATCAGGCCTGTTTAAGAATAGTGAAAGAGCATCGTTTCACTAAATCTTGTCTTCACCGTGGCCGAAGAATCTCGTTCCGCCAGGGGAGTTTAATATTAAAAATGTCGTCTTTAAAAGAGGTTTCTTCGTCTTTTATAGGACAAATTTAATACTGTGAAACTATGAAACTGCAGTTTACTTCTTAGCTTCGCTGGACTGAAACGGCTTTTTGCCTTTAATCAGTCAAGGTGAGTTCGCATAGCGTTCGCTCAACCGAGGTGCACGTACAATATTAAATCACAATATAGACAAAGATTGAAAACCTAATTTGCTCAAAAACAAGTTTAAAGTGTGCCAGCATTCTCCACCATTTGTAAAGACTATGGGCGGATCTAATCCGTGGGGAATTTGCATATCATAATTAATAATTCATAATTAATAATTATTCATACATGTTTGGATTAGATCAGTCTTACATGTTAATAAATCTCCCTCTAAGGGAGGATGTCCTTTTACCTGCATATTTAACTGTGTATCCTTGCATTTTAACTACAAGTTGATTACAGTTAATTACACTGATCACGTCTTACAAAACAGGCAAAATTAATTAGCTCAATTGCCAGAACAATATTGTGGGGATCCACAATATCATCTTACTTTATAGGATTTCAGGAAACGCAATTCTCTGGCCAGAAGAATTGGGTTTGCTGCCCTATAAACACATACTCTTTAAAGTATCTTTAATTGATAAAGCGAGTAGGACCTGTTTGCACTTAAGGGACTTGAAAATGAGCAAAGTAAATGAATCAATCAAATGAATATAATGGATTTAATAAAGGCATGTCTACTTATATATTTACTACAGTTGCCATGGAATATATATATACATATATATTTACAAACATAATAAACAAACAAAACACGATAAGGCATCGATGAACGAGAAAGGCATTGCGTTTGGACAAATGGAGACACGTGTGGGAGAGTGAGGGTGTGAGAGAGAGAGAGAGAACGGAGAGAGAGAGAAAGAGAGAGAGAGAGCATTAGCAGCATTATCCTGGACTTCACCTTTTCTGTAACAACACGAAAACATCATCTTAAGGCTTCTTAGAAGCTCTGTAAAAAGAGATACTTGCGCAAATGTAATCTTGGTCATGCACTCTGTGTCGCGTCGGTCCTGCACCGTGAGCGGTGTCCTTTGTGTGGGAGGAAGCGTCACGTGGTCACGTGCGCGTGCTTCTGGTTCAGAGAGAGCGCGCGGTGGTTTAAATGTCCCTCGTAGCCGGCTTTGCTGAAGAGATATGTCCCGCGGTGTTCTTTTCACTCGTGGAATTAAAACACAGGGACTTATCTTAAGACTGAAAAACACAAACTAACTAGAACACATAAAAGAAAGGCGAAAGACTCGCCTCGAGACGAGACGTTACATTCTGAAACCAGGACGAGCACGGAAGAGCGCAGTAAGATCTGACTGTGGAGGGAGGTTCAGTTCTTCTTTAAAGGAACCTTCTGAGGTGCGAACTGGCCAATGGCATTCAACGAAACTTTGGCGGCAACCTCGGCTTTGTCTTGTCCGCGTTCGATTTATGGCCGCATTCACAGGTTTTACAAGCAGTCAGAATTTGGTCAGAATCATTCCAAAGATGATTAAACATAGTAAAATACATTTTACGGCTTGTTCAATTACATAGATGACCTCGTTAGATCACAAAGGTTCGGAAAATAGGAAGAAAGACGTATAAGGAGAGTTATATTGCAGAGTTACATTAAAAGCATAATTAAATGCCCTTGTAGTTCGTTTAGAACTACCATACACTCCCAGATCCCATCATAGGGCCTGGACAAATCGACAAACATAACATATCAAATATATCTCAGTAAAGTCAGTAAAGTGAGTGAATTAAAGCTTTGTGTATGTGCGTTTTCAGAGGGGACTCTTTGACCGCATGGCATTCCTTTGCAGAAAGGAGGGGGGTTAGTTTGATAAGGTCTGCTTGAAGCTCGAGCCACAGTCATGAAGTGTTCTGGTGAATCTCGCAGGACATTTGAATATGTCAGTTCATTGGGTGTTTAAGAGAGAGAACCCTCAAGATTTCTTATAACACCCCTGTGTCACAAAGTTAGCGAGATGTAATGTAAATCAACAAATGGGGAACGAGGATTGGAGTTTATCGAGACTAAACATGCTACACAGTGATTTCTGTTTCTCATAGTATGCAAGTCATGTCTCAAACATTAACCCATTAGAGTTTACAAGGCCACACAGACCAAACAACATAAAGGAAAAATCATGAGATGGAACATTGGATGCATGTATCACATGGTTATATATATATATATATATATATATACATAGAATATATAGGTTTAAACCAGGGTTCGTTTATTCTTCTCAGCAAGAATAAGGAGGAATCACACTCTCTGGGACATTCCAAGGGGTAATAAAACTCAGTCTTGTAACAGAACACCCCGTTCTTGGTGTGTGTGTGGGAGAGAGTGTGTGTGTGTGTGTGTGTGTGTGTGTGTGTTTTTCCAAGTTCCAGGCCTTTTGGGCTAAAGGCTTTGGGATTTTAGCATGGGGGTATTTAGTTATTCAGATTCACCTTCGCCCAGTCCTTACATGAGTGTACAGCTGAGTATGATTGGCATAACAGTGAAAGCTAATTCCATGTTTCCTAATGATATCTCCTAATGGTAGTATGTACAGAGTGAACAGCAGCGGTCCTAGTACTGAGCCTTGTGGTACGACATACTGAACTTGTAATCGATGAGACATCTCTTCATTTACTGCTACAAACTGATAATGATCCGATAAGTATGATTTAAACCATGCTAGTGCAATTCCACTAATGCCAACATAGTTTTCTAGTCTATTTAAAAGAATGTTGTGGTAAATTATGTCAAATGCAGCACTAAGATCAAGTAACACTTATAGAGAGATACAACCATGATCGGATGATAAAAGCAAATCATTTGTGACTCTAACGAGAGCTGTCTCTGTACTATGGTACGGTCTAAATCCAGACTGGAAATCCTCACAGATATCATTTACTTCAAGAAAGGAACACAGTTGTGAGGATACTGCTTTTTCTAATATCTTTGACAGAAAAGGCAGATTCGAGATCGGCCTGTAATTGACAATTTTTTTATGATCAAGTTGTGTTTTTTTATCATAGTCAGCTTAAAGGTTTTTGGGTACGTATCCTAGAGTCAAAGACAAATGAATGATATTTAGAAGAGGGTCTATGACATCTGGAAGCATCTCTTTCAGTAGCTTAGTCGGTGTAGGGTCTAACATACAATTTTGTCGATTTAGCAAAATTCTTCCTCTCCTATAGCAACAAATGAATCAAATTCTTCCTCAGGGAGACTACAATGCACTCCCTAATGCGATACTGTAAAGACGGTTGCATAGTTATAATATTGTCCCTGATATTATCAATCTTATAAGTGAAGAAGTTCATAAAGTCATTACTGCTGTGTTGCTTGGACACTTCTGGGCTTGAAGCTTTCTTTTTCATTAGTTTTGCCACTGTTTCAAATAAATACATAGGATTATGTTTTTTTTCTTCTAATAGGGTTGAAAAATAAGCAGATCTAGCAGCTTTTAACACCCCTCTATAAGCAATCGAGCTCTCCTTCCATGAAATCCGAAATACCTCTACACTGTAGAGCTTAGATCGGGCCCAAAAAATCAAGCCCGACCCGACCCGAGCCCGTGCATGTTGTGTCCGAGCCCGGCCCGGCCCGACACATTAACTCTGATTATGAGCCCGAGCCCGATTTAAACCCGACCATTTTGAATACGTGGGCCGTTATAACCGGGGGCGACGCAGGTTTTTTAACGCAGGTGCTGAAAGGGTGCTAGACCATATACAGGGGGGAGCTGCGCAATTTTATATATATATATATATATATATATATATATATATATATATATATATATATATATATTCGATTCAATTCGGTGACAAGCGTCCCGAGAATTGATTTAATTTATGATGAGATGCTCCAGTTCACGTGGTGACCGCGGCTCGCCGGCGCCTCCATGTCATGATTATTGTCTGTTATACTTGCTTCTTATTTTTTTAAATCCAGGCAATTGGTTGATGATAAACTTATTAAAATTAAGATACAATTTATACAAAACGAAATTCACTTTAAAGAAAGGCTTTATTCAAAACAAAACGTAATGAAGTGGTCAAAATCATGCCTGCCCTGTACCACTCTCTCCCGATATTGCGCATCCTCCTATAGCCTACTCTGTTATATTCACAGAGTACTGTGAGTACTTCACAGAGTCTGTTACTTTCATAATCAACATGGAAAAAAATAACATTATAATATTTTAATTTCAACTAAAAATGAAACTAAATGCGCTTATTTAATGGCTACAACACGACGCTCTTTGTACAAATTGCTGCACAGTGCACATTCATTTAATTCTGAATTTTGCACATAAGTTGAAAGGCATATTGACTTTATTGCGTGCATTTAATTTGTATCTTTATGAATAATGTAACAAGGACGAAGCATAAACTGCGTTGTTTATTTATTCAGAATCGAATGGATCGCGAATGGATCCGAATGAAGAAACGTAAAAAAAAAAAAAAAAAGGTTCCATACCTCCGACTTTACTTCATACTTTCTCAGTTAATTATCCTGTTTTCATTTTTTTCTTTACTTCTTCAAGCTCCATTTTGCACTTAACTTAAGATACACAATACAGCACAGCGTGCGAGAGTGGAGGAGATGCTGCGCGTGACACGTGACGTGCTTGATCAAGGGCCCGACCCGACCCGACCCGACCCGAGCATAGTGGCGGGAAATATCGGCCCGGCCCGGCCCGCGGGTCGGGTCGGGTCGGGTCGGGCTCGGGCTCGGGCAGAGAATCTAAGCTCTACTACACTGTAAAAAATTGCTGTAAAAAAACGGCCACAATTTGACAGTAACATGCCGTTTTCCATTAAAACAGCAATATACCGTTGAAAAAATGCATTCTGGGTGATATTTGTCGTTTTCGAGAAAGTAGCCAACAGGAATATACTGTGAATTAACAGCGATCAAAGTCGACACTCAGAGGCTGTGTTCAAAATCACACCCTATACCCTCATTCACTATTCCCTACATTAGTTCACTAATATAGTCCACTTGACTGAGTGAATAATTACATAGTTAATTAAGTTCAATTTTAAAGTTAATTCAGACACTGATTAACACCTGCTGTTAACAAGCAGAATCACTGGAGGAAAGAGGAACAAGAAGAACAGAAAAAAATCAAATCAACTGAAGATAAAAGACATTAAATCTCTGAAGATCTCAGCAGAGGAGGATTACTTTTACTTCTGTCAGACGTTTACAGAAGTTCATATTAAAAGGTGACAGAGCTTTAATGTCAATTTATATTAATTTGATGTTACCATGATGGCGAGCAGTGTTTGCTTTAGTTGGGCTCTTGACCCTTGACTTTTGAACATGAGTGTTTATTTGGCTGTGGTAGCTGTGTCTTACATTAGCTACTTCAAAAAAGCTGATAGAAAACTGTTTTATATGACAGTGATTATTTGTTAATGGTCACAATCATCATATAGTGGTCTGATGCACTGTTCTTTTTAAAGTCTAGTGAATTTATTACTGTGATTTAACATATCGAGATCTATCACTGTTTTTACAAGCAGAAAATATGAAGAATTTAAAAAAGCCAGTTCTCAGAAAATTTCACAGACATTCAGAATCGGCATATGAATCTCAACAATGGTGACAATAAAAAAAGTGTCATGTTGTAATGCATGCTGGGGACCAGCATAGTACAAAAAAAAACTGACTCCCAGCATGCATTGCGGCATGAATAAATTATGCAGCTGAATTGTCTGGTTATTTTCTTTAATGTTTACTTTTTGCTTTTATTTTTGCTGTTGGATTTGTGTTGACTTTAAGTAGTGTGTTTTGTGATGTTCAGATTTGCTATTATCTTTTTTGTTGGTTGTCACCATTTTTGAGGTTCATTGGCTGATTCTTGATGTTTGTGTGTGTCTAACTGAAGCCGCAGTTCAAATTGCTTTAGTGAATGATGAGTTTTAAAATCCTTCATAACTGATTGTGCAGGGTGCTTGATTTTTTGCTGTAGTTTCACAGTGCAGTAATATAAAATTAAGCTGTATTAAAAACACACTTTTGAATTTTGAGTTAAAAGTTTTTGTTGCAATATCAAGTTCTTCTAAGCTATCCGGGATGCTGAGATGATGAAACTGATTAGGAAGATTATTGATAAAGCAATATTTAGTGGCAGAAGTTATAGGTCTAACATATTTATAACACGGAGTCGCCTTTTGCAGCCTTGGCTAAAAGTAATTTACATGAAACTAGATAATGATCTGAGATGTCATCGCTCTGCTGCAGAATTTCAATGGTATCAACTTCTATTCCATGTGATGGTATTAGATCTAGACTAGTATGATTACGACAATGAGTAGGTCCTGACACGTGTTGTCTAACTCCAATTGAGTTTACAATGTCTTTAAATGCCAATCCCAATGCATCTTTTTCATTATCTACATGTATATTAAAATCACCAAAAATGTGTACTTTATCTGCAGCCAATAATGGATACTTGGATACTTACAATGGATACTTCAAATGTTGTTGTTGTTGTTGTTGTTGCTTCAGTTCAGTACGTGTTCATATTAAAAAAATTCCAAACAATATACAATTTATTCTTACATTTACTTTATAAAATCAGCAAAAATTTCATAGCAAAAAGACATGGGCACCACGGCCTGAAGGGGGATGTTTTTACAATTATACTATAAAAGGCCTTTTTACTTATACTATCAATATAAACTATCAATCAGTTGGCAGAAGGCAGGCATGTAGTATGTGTAACAGGATTTTAAGCCAAGTTTTAATCAGGTTGATCATTTAGAAGCCTTAGAAATTTGGGTATCAAAAATAATACAGTAGACTTTTTTAGTCCTACATGCTATTCTGAACAAAGCCTAACAGTCTGTTTTGCCTAGGTTTTTGAGCCTGTTCTCTGTCCACTACCTGTATTCTCAAGGAGAACAGAGTCTGTGCATAAAAATGTGCTCTACACGTATGGATCTCCTCTCCTCTCTTCTCTTTTCAGTACTCATTATGCTGCTGTCAGTGTCTCCAGGCTTCCAACTGAGCTTGAGTCCTGAAACACGCCTCATATCCATCAATTTTCTTTCCATGAGACCCCTATGCTTTATATTTTATGTTTTATCTAAATATCCTCTGTTAGGAGGAAGCCTTATCTAAAATACCCGAATACATTTCAACACACCATGCAGACAAAAAAAATTGGTCAAAACAGGGACAAGTGATTGACGGAGTTACAAACCCGAATTTGTGCCCACACACACACACATACACACACACACCCTCCACACCCCCACACACACACCCACACCCACACACATCAGATTTCTGTCTGCCTACGCTGGGGACTTAATTATTGGCTCAGACTTGACTGGAGACAGACTTTTTATATTATTAACATCACTTCATTTCCATATTAATACTGGAGAACGTTTCTTATTAAAGAGAAAAGAGCTCATCTTCAAACACAGAAGAAAAAAGCACCTGCTGAAAAATACATCACTTTGTTCATTGCGCTCAAGTCAAACTGGGTGCAGCAACGAAAAGCGGAAGGTCTCGTTTTTGTAGAAATAGGAGATTATTCTAAAAAGAACATGATGACTTTTATATTCCAATAAATCCATTTGTACTTCTTTCTCCATCATACCATATCCCTTGGGTCCTTAACATCCATTTTTTTTCTGGGTTCTTTCATCCGTTTTTTTTTATCTTCATCTGACGTGCTTAATACCTGCGATATAACAAAGATGTTGCAATAGAGTAGTTAAATCAGTCATCTATGTCTACTCTTCGCTGTGTGAAGACTCTTGCAGTGGTGGTTTGTCTGGTTTGTCTGCGAGTGAGCTTTGTTGAGAATTTTCTGCGCTGTTTGAAGAGCCTTTCACAGCTCTGAGTCAAAAGGTTGTTAAGACTGTTTGTCTTAAGGCGTTTCAAAAACTGTCAGCCCAGTTACAAGACTCCTCAGGTTGTTTTCAGAGAAAACGCAATGATGAAATGCAGGTGGGGAGGAATATATATATATACACTCACCGGCCACTTTATTAGGTACCCCATGCTAGTAATGGGTTGGACCCCCTTTTGCCTTCAGAACTGCCTCAATTCTTCGTGGCATACAGTAGATTCAACAAGGTGCTGGAAGCATTCCTCAGGGAGTTTGGTCCATATTGACATGATGGCATCACACAGTTGCCGCAGATTTGTCGGCTGCACATCCATGATGCGAATCTCCCGTTCCACCACATCCCAAAGATGCTCTATTGGATTGAGATCTGGTGACTGTGGAGGCCATTTGAGTACAGCGAACTCATTGTCATGTTCAAGAAACCAGTCTGAGATGATTCCAGCTTTATGACATGGCGCATTATCCTGCTGAAAGTAGCCATCAGAAGTTGGGTACATTGTGGTCATAAAGGGATGGACATGGTCAGCAACAATACTCAGGTAGGCTGTGGCGTTGCAACGATGCTCAATTGGTACCAAGGGGCCCAAAGAGTGCCAAGAAAATATTCCCCACACCATGACACCACCACCACCAGCCTGAACCGTTGATACAAGGCAGGATGGATCCATGCTTTCATGTTGTAGACGCCAAATTCTGACCCTACCATCCGAATGTCGCAGCAGAAATCGAGACTCATCAGACCAGGCAACGTTTTTCCAATCTTCTATTGTCCAATTTCGATGAGCTTGTGCAAATTGTAGCCTCAGTTTCCTGTTCTTAGCTGAAAGGAGTGGCACCCGGTGTGGTCTTCTGCTGCTGTAGCCCATCTGCCTCAAAGTTCGACGTACTGTGCGTTCAGAGATGCTCTTCTGCCCACCTTGGTTGTAACGGGTGGTTATTTGAGTCACTGTTGCCCTTCTATCAGCTCGAACCAGTCTGGCCATTCTCCTCTGACCTCTGGCATCAACAAGGCATTTCCGCCCACAGAACTGCCGCTCACTGGATGTTTTTTCTTTTTCGGACCATTCTCTGTAAACCCTAGAGATGGTTGTGCGTGAAAATCCCAGTAGATTAGCAGTTTCTGAAATACTCAGACCAGCCCTTCTGGCACCAACAATCATGCCACGTTCAAAGTCACTCAAATCACCTTTCTTCCCCATACTGATGCTCGGTTTGAACTGCAGGAGATTGTCTTGACCATGTCTACATGCCTAAATGCACTGAGTTGCCGCCATGTGATTGGCTGCTTAGAAATTAAGTGTTAACGAGCAGTTGAACAGGTGTACCTAATAAAGTGGCCGGTGAGTGTATATATATACACACACACACACAGTTTTTAATTTTAGTATGTTTTTAATTGTAATTTAGTGAAGTCAAATTTTTTGCATCATTACATTAGGCTTTAGTGTCACTTGATCCTTCAGAAATCATTCTAATATGATGCTGATTTGTAGTTCAAGAAACATGTGTTATTATTATCAATGTTGAAATGTTGTTGGGCTGCTTAATATTTATGTAAAAAAAGTGATTTTTATTTAGGATTCTTTGATGAATAATAGTAAGTTCAACATCACTTATTTGAAGTAAAGATATTTCGTAACAATGTGAAAGTCTTAACTAATTTTGTATTAGTTGAATGCATCATAGCTGAATAAAGGCCCTGATATCGGTGCAGTTTTTTTCCGTTCTTTGCTTTGGGATAAAAAGAAGTTTGAAAGCTGACAGCGGCGTTTAGATGAATATGTTAATATGTGCTGCGCGCTTTCCTCTCGGTAACAAAAATAACAGTGGTCAGAAAACCGAAGATATGAAAGCATTTGATCATAGAGATGTGGATATGTGTGCAATTCACCACATCAGTCACCTCACCTTTATTTATATAGCACTTTATACAACAGATTGTTTAAAAGCATGCAGCTTACAGTATTAAACATGATAAAACAGTGTTAGCATTTCTTTCAATTAGAAATACAAAAAATACATGAACTGTCAAAGACGGCAGAGCCTCAGAGCCACAGCTATTACGTAAGCACCACAAGTTTGCTTTTGCATTCTGTTTTTTTTTTTAATTACGTTACACTAGTTCGTTCTTCGATATATAATACTTATTCGGTCCTACTTAATGCCAGTGCAGTTTAGTTTATACAAATGCTGAAAATGTCTCATGCAATGCAGAGAGAGCAGAAAACCTAAAACGTGTAAATGTTTTATTTAATGGTTAATTCGACATTGGTTTAATTTACATTTACAGAAAGACTTTTGCAGAGCATTGAGTGTTTTTCAAAGCTGCCACAATGAGTAATATGTTGACGAAAAATTATATCACGAGACTAAAAAAAACGTTGGATTATAATCATATTCCTGTCTTGTCACTGTGAAACATAAATAATAATATGAGATCATTCTGTCACATCTCTGATGAGTTATCACACAGATTTGTCTCATTTATGACACTTTCCATTCAGGGAAACATTTGGTATTTGTTCGCCAAGGGCAATTATGCCTCATCACAAAAACATAAGACATGTCACATTCACGCAGAGACATATGTAGAGCATTAGAAAGCTCTTCAGGATCCAATGATCTCCATGAGCATATGTATAAGTGATCATGTACACACAAACCTAAAGGGGATTCGCCCTGATGACAACTCCACATGTTATGGTGGTAGGCACCGCAGGCGGCTGTCAAAAAGTCGGGTATACACAAACAAACACAATCTTACCCATAATCCCTCACTGATGGGAGACTGACATGAAACACAATGTCGAGACATAATTAATGAGCCTGTTTCACTGTCTGTCTCTTCACTAATATATTCACAGGCTTCATCTGCTCGATGTGACAGCTTGTTGGTTTAGATTGCAAGAGTCGATCGTACCAGATCTTTGAACACTTCATCAGACAGTTAAAAAGACTTACCAAGCTGTAAAAGGTAGAGCTCATCCAAAAATTCATTACTTACTCAGCCTCATGCATTTTATAATACATAATGTAATATGTAATAATGTGCTTCAAAAACCATTCCATATCTTTTGACATGAGCTTGAACATGACTTATCAGACTTATTGTGTTGCAGTTTTATGTAGTATTGCTGGCCTGAACTGTGCAGTTCACTATGTCTAATGTAGTCTGAAGCTCAGTGAAGTCAAAAAATTCAAAGCTTCTGATGTAATTTGACAAGGAGATCCTCTCCAAAGACCAATTACAATCAACCAGATCTTCTCGTTTCATTTGGTTCCATTGTTGTCCCTCGTGACATTTTAACATGAGCATGGCACCATTATCATCAGTCATATCATCCTCTCTGGACAGTATTTCTATTGTCCAATTTTGGTGAGCTGATGCAAATTGGAGCCTCAGTTTCCTAGTTTCTTAGCTGATGCATTACATTAATCAAAAAACAATATATACAATATATATATATATATATATATGTTTTTATTGACAATATATATATATATATATATATATATATATATATATATATATAAATTAATGTGTAATTCTGTGGAATGTTCTGCAGGATCTGTTCTATCCGGCAGCTTCTGAGGTGGAAGTTGAGACAGACAGTTCTGATGCCCTAATTACAAACAACACAAGCAAAGCATGACATTTTATCAGCTGTGCTCTCGAATCAATAAGTGATTATGATGGGGAAACACAAGGGTAATGTGCTTCCAACTTCCTCACTTCCACAGCATTTTGAACATATTCCACATTCCACTGAACACAAGGGAATATTGGAGCTAAACATCTCTTTCTTTACACAGACACGTCTACATGGACATGTTTCCTGGCACATCTTAGATTGTGTCCTCACTAAACAACTAACAGAACAGAACCACAATTACTGTACTCAAGTCAAGTCAAGTCACCTTCATTTATATAGCGCTTTTTATGATACAGATTGTTTCAAAGCAGCTTTACAGTGATGATAGGAAATTAATGCAACAAAGATTGCTTTGGCTGTACAGTAGCTCTAGAAGAAAGTCTTTGTCCAGCTTAGGTACGTTTTTGATTGATTCATTTCTGTAGTAAAAATCATTAGTTATTAACTTTGGGCTGCTGACACTACACCTTTCTTAACTGAAAACAGAAATGCGTTCTGGCTAAGAAAACTTTTAATGCGTTCTGGCTGTTCATTTACACGACAACAGCAAACTTTGAAATAGGTTTCAAAATGCACTTTTTTGAAAACGAGTTTTGACAACGATACTGTTATCATCTCTGTGTAAACTTCGGTGAAAATGGTGACGGCATGGACATGCGCGTTTGAATGAGTGTGTGTGGGGGCGCGTAGTCTTTCTTTACAAAGTGACATTGCCAAATTACTTGTCTGGAATGCACAATACAGCGTTTTTTGTCGTTTCCGCTTATCCATGTGAACTGGATTCATTTTGATAACGTTTTCATCTGTAAAGAGGTCCTTCATCTGATCTGGATATGGCCCGGATCCGGCTGACTACGGTAAACCTCCGGATAAACAGAGAGACTAATATTACCGTAGATGCCATTCTTCTTACGATGTAACGAGTACATCAGGTGTTATGGGAAGTGTTCCCAGTTCCGGCTGACCTCATTTATGCAGCCTAACAATCATTTTACATGATTTGAATTATAGACATTGATAATGTGTTTAGTGCATGCTAGGTAAAAGATATGTGTTTTCAGTCTAGATTTAAGTGTCTGCTTCCCACACCATGACTGTTCCAGAGTTTGTGTGCTAAATAGTAAAAGGATCTACTGCCAGCAGTTGATTTTGATATTCTACTGTAGGTATTATCAACTGGCCAGAATTTTGAGATCACAATAGACATGAAGGACTTTAATGCATTAAGAGCTCGCTCAATTACTGAAGAGGTTAACCATTTAGTGCTTTGTAAATAAACAGCAAGATTTTAAAATGTATGCGATGTTTCATACGGAGCGAATGCAATGTTGACAGAACCGGGTGAATATGGTCTTACTTCATGGTTCTAATAAGAACGGCATCTGCTGTGATTAGGACCACCTGGAGTTTGTTTATTAAGCATGCAGGGCAAACACCCAGTATAGCATTACAATAATCCAGCCTTGATGTCATGACAGCATGAACTATCTGTTCCACATTTTCATTGAGAGCATATGTCGTAATTTAGATATATTTTTAAGATGGAAGAATGCGGTTTCACAGATGCTAGAAACGTGGCTTTCAAATGCTGCTTGTATTACACAACAATCTTTCTTGCCATCAGTCATGTTGTTGTCTATGCAACAGAACAAAGACAAGGTGCACAACATACAAGTTCTTTGGGCAAAAGGCATCCCCAATACCTCTGCAAAACCATTTTCTCACATAAACACACACCAAAAACGGGCAATCGATCATGGTGTGCCAGAAAAGTTTTTATGAAGCTTTTTATGAAGGTACAGTTTTCATCCTTTGTTATTTTTAGGAACATTTTTGATGGAATAATTTTTTTTTAACCAAATAAAAACACACAATGTTATATTTTTAGTGTCAGTTACTCCAATAAAGTAAATTACAGTGAAATCATTTTTTCAAAATACTTTATTTATAAATAATTTATTTTACAAATAAAGGCTGTTCTTTTTCACATTGTATTCATCAAAGAATCCTACAAAAAAAATTATCATGGTTTCTACAAAAATATTAAGAAGCCCAACTGTCTACAACATTAAAAAGAATCAGCATGATTAGAATGATTACTGAAGGATCATGTGACATTGATGAATGAAGTAATGATGCTGAAAATTCAGCTTTGCCATCACAAGAATAAATTACATTATATTAAAAAAAGAAAACCTTTATTTTAAATTATAATAATATTTCACAATATCAATGTTTTCACTGTATTTTTAATTTAATAAATGCGGTCTTGATGAGCATATAAGACTTCTTTCAAAAACATTAAAAAAAATCATACCCACCCCAAACTTTTGAACGATAGTGTATACATATAAATGATTATTTTTGATTTTAAAACTTGTGTATTTTTAATTAAATACCACTCCATTTTGGCTCGACAGACTTTATGCAATTCCCGTAAATATGAGATGAATATAAATTGTATCAAAAAACGTTTTTTTTTATATTAAAAACAAATAGTAAATGTGGGGAAATTTTTTGTATTAAATTTACTTAAATTAAAGTTTAACTTTTTTGCAGGTCAAGATTTTTAATGCAGGAAATAAAATGAGAAAAAGGAAAAAGAAAATATTGGTCATGCTTCCTCTTATCAAACATCACTTTTGCCGAATTGCTCATACTTAACGTGTGTCGGTGACTGGAGAGAGCTCCGATTTGGCTATCTGGGGGTTTTGTTACAGACCTCGATCTTTAATTTGCAAAAGCAAATTCAGAGCAAAAATCATGTAGTGAGGGCACGGCCTTAATATATCTATTGTCTACAGTAGTGAAGTGTTGAAAAGCATGCGATGGTTTAACATTAACTGTACAGCACCCACACTGTGCCTATCTGCTACTCAAGCGATCTGCTCTAATCTGTTTTACCCAGCAGGCTGTGGGGTAATCCACTTATAACAAATATGTGCCATCATGTGATGTCTTCCATGCTCTGCTATTGGCTGCAGGGCATTGGTTCAATGTGCCAGAATGGCTGCCAGTCAAAAACCTTCTGGGGCTCAGGAGCATTATTTTAAAGGTTAACATTTAATACAGTGATTTGGGTGCTGCTCTCTAATATTGATTCAGACCATGTGCCGTCTCTGTGTGCATGTATGCTGCTGTGGGGGAGAATATAAATTCCCTCATTGCAACCTTTTCTTTTCTCCTTTCCTTTCAAATACCACATGCATGCCAAATCTTTAACTGTTTACCAGCGATTAATACTATCATAAATGATGGACTTTGAGAGAACGGAGGACAAAAGTCATAAATGAATAACACAATTCTCCTCAAATTCTTCCAGGACTACATTATCTAAGCAATGCAGTTCACATGCTGTCACTGTATGTAAAGTACCTAAGTATGTTTATATATTACATTATGGTCAATCGCGCCATCCAGAGGAATCTTATTCCCCGATAACAACCAGTAAAAGATAACGCATCCAGGTAAATCAAGTCAGCGCTGTATACGCTTGATAGGAAAGTTTTTTCTTCGTGGAAGTTTCGCGTTTTGTGAGCTAATAAATATTAAAACTCAAATCAATATTTTGTGTACAATTATTTAATCATGTAATTTAGGTATCTTGTTTATACAAATGCAGCGGCTGCCAGTTTGCAACGATTGTTTTGTACATGAACTGGATTATAAAATAACAAACAGGTAAGATTTTAAAACAGTTTAATCTAAAATCAATATCTCGTATCCCCTTAATTATTAATTAAGGGGATAATCATTTTTTATTTATTAATTAAAAATCTGCTTGCTGGCAACTGCTTTCTTTGCAGAAGCTTTGCGTTTATTTCAACTCAAGTCAATATTTTGTGTCTAATTATTTATTTATGTGGAAATTAGCCGTGTGATAAGCAGAGATAAAGTACTCCCTGTTGGGGTTTACTTGTGAAAAGGGCTGCACTTGTAGTGTACTTCAAATCTTAAATGATTATTTAATGATTATGAATTATATATATATATAAAAAAAACAGTACTTGCAGATAATGTTGTATTACTGAAATTAAAGGGCCTATAATTCCGAAACCCCTGTAATCGACACTGGTGGTCATTAAGTGAACTGCAGCCAACAACTTTTTGCTCGTGCTCACACTGATATACCAGCCCGTTCTCATCCCAAGGCGTAATATAATGACGCTTTTGCCAAAGCGTCTATATCGAACGCGCATGGTACCCTTTAGCGTCAATATGAGACGCCGAAATATATGGGTCAGAAGGCGCCTCCTAGCGGTCTAACCCTAACCCTACACCATACCTAAACCTACCCATCTCTCTGCGTGTTATATTGACGCTAAAGGGTTCCATGCGCGTTCGATATAGACGCTTTGTCAAAGTGTCAGAATATTACGCCTTGGGATGAGAATGCGTTGGATATACTGATATACCCGATATACTCATGGCAAAGTTCTTATTTTGTTCTTCGCTTAGAAGTAAAAACAAGAAAAAACCTTTGCAGCGATATACTGTTAAAGATCATCGAGACGCAGTCCACACTGCTGAGAGCAACGTTTAGATGAAAATGTAAATATGTGCGGCACGCTTTACAAATAACAAAATAAACACACAACAAAAATGATAGCGAGAAAACAGCAGTTGACAAAGCATGTGATCGTAGGGATGTGGATATGTTTTCACAAGCTCTGCAATTCACCAACATCATGATGACAGATGAGGTCATTAAAATGACACTGTTTGATTATAAAGTATGGCTGTATATGGCTATGTGAGACTGAATGAATCCCTTTTCTTCGCATGACACATTGACATTAAGGTACAGAATACTGTAGCTCTTGCGGCATTAACCTGATTAATGCATTAAGCATTCGTTTCATGTGTCGATGAACGGAACAGAGGCTATCGGGACCGCGAGTAAACGTCACATCCTTTCGATTTTCCTGTGACCTTCACATAAAAAAAAAAAGACCTTCACATAAAAAACTAAAAATACATGAAAACTCTTACACATAGTCCCATTAAAGGCCACTTAAAAGTGCATATAATGCGTGATGATAAGTGTCATGATTAACTTGAAATGTTATAAAATGAATGAAACTTCGATTGGGGGCCTAATTTATTATCTGCTCATGTTGCATAAACTAATTCATGAACAGTTCTGGCTTGTTTTGCCTATATAGCCTAAAGGCCAAGTCACACTGCACCAAAAGATGCCAACCAACGCAGACAATCGCCAGATTACAGTATATGTTACTTCTCAGCCATTACACAACCAGACAAATGGCAACAAGCGCCAACCAATGCCAACAGACGGCGACAGGCATAACACACTGATCTGACAAAACCTGACAAAGTGTCTGTTGCCGTTGGTCGAAATCTGTCGAAAAAGAATAGACATGCCATTTCTCCACATACAAAAAAAACTTTTGTAATGTATTATGTTAATCGACATTAAAATCAATATTGTAACATCAAGGAAAATAATCGAGTATAATATATATTTTTTACCCTGCTACATGCCATAAAAATAACTATATTGTCTTAACCACTTTTTCTTAAATAACCTTTCATTAACCTTTTATTGTGATATTATTTCCATCAAGAGGTGCATACATTTTTGGTCAAGATCTTGTATTGATAATGCAAGAGTCCAGCACTCTGTAAAGTCTCCTCCAGCACATTCCAAAGACTTTCAATGAATTTAAGGTCTGGACTCAGAGGTGCCAATTCAAGGTTGAAAATTATTCTTCATGCTCCCTCCCAACCATTCTTTCACAATTTGCTGTCTAAGAAACAACTGAGAAGCTGAACCACACTGTGACCCTCATATACACAAAACCTAATCATGTGCGTTATGAAACTGCATAGCCTAATGTCAGTTCATTATATTAAGCTACTGTTTCTGTTTTATTTGTTTTAACCATAACTAATAATTTGATGGAAATCTCTGTGTTTCAGTACTTTCATTTCATATCTTGGCTTATTAAAAACAGTCTACAATGACCTTATGACAATTTAAAAAATGAATTCATATATGACACATTCTTACCTGTTTTTGTACTGCTCAGAGGGAATACTGTCGGCAATATCGCGTGACTGCTGCTGGAAATTTCATATGCTGATAATCTTACCTCAGGACATCACTAAGCCATCAGAGAGAATGCTGGGTAATTAATCAGCTGTCCTTGAATCTGTCACAGCATACTAATCACAATTCACATGGCTGGGACTCAGCCCTGACATTGACATTTTATCTGAGATAGCCAAAGATTTATAAAATTGTACAGTTTAACATGCAAACGCAAACTGCATACAAACTAACACACACAAAACTAGGCCTTCCACACCCTTCCCTAATCCACATACATGTGCACACACGCACACACACGCACGCACAATGCTGTTAGGTTAGTGTTACTGCCCTGAATGGGATCTTGCCAAATCTTTGATGTGTAGTCATTCAGTGCATTTCTGCCAAAAGCGTTTCATATTTTCTTTTTCCCTCTCATCTTTTTTCCTGTTCAGGGAGCATCAGACTGAGGCGAGTGCCATGGTGACAAACACAAACACACACACACACACACACACACACACACACACACACACACACACACACACACACACACACACACACACACACACACACACCAGGCTGGAGTCTGACAGCATGAAAGGTGATGGAGAAAAGGACACAGCCAGGGAGCCTTTTGATCAGGATATAATAATTGTTTTACTTAATCAGTCAATTTTCCACGCTCTAATATTTCAACGCTTGTTCAAGAACAAACAACGGCCCAGCAAATGAGAACAAATGTGATAGACAGAAAGAGAGAGAGAGATCTGGCACGTAGATGCTTTCCTTGAGGATGAATTAGATTAGTTGAGGCAAGGCCTCATGGGTGTCAGAATGACAGCTACCCAATCAGAGCTGTTGGAATATACCAATATTGGAAATGAATACCATTATTTTAGAAATAATATAAAAATTTTTTAGCTAAAATACATGCATTGCCACTATAGTGGCATGCTAATTAAAATACTTGAATTGAAATAGTTTTGAATTGTGCTATATGATGTTTGACTTGTTCTTGGTGTCTTGTTTCTCCCCTGTTGTTGTGTTTGTGTTGTTTGTCCCCAACTCTCCATTCTAGACGGCTGTTGTGGGACTGTCTCTGAGTCTGGACTGTCACCTGTTGCACATTGTTCCCCATCTACTTAATTAATAGTTAGTTAATAAATCACCACTCACTGCTCATCTCTGTGATTGGGTCCTATTATTTCCAGTGTATCCCTGACAAGAAAAGGCCACTTTCTGGCCTCGTCACAAATTGAAAAAGAACATAGATTGCTGCAATAATCCATCACGAAGCTCTTAAAGAGCAATATTGTGTCAGGTTTACGTCAGCATATTGATTTTCATACTTGAGGCCTCTTTGAAGGATCTAAGACATAAAACGTTTTAGATTCTGATTGCGTATGGGCTTTTAAATTGCAATTACACAGACATTCTCCACTGAGAGTTTTACGCATCCCAAAACAACAATACAACCACATTCAGTAAATGTTCCTGCAACAGGTTTTTCAAGCATACAGATGCAACATATAGATTCGTTATATGCATGTACTCCAAAACACCCAAATTATGTATTATTATAATAATAATAATTCCCTCTTGTTTCAAACAGAACAAGTTTTTTAAGTATTAGTTTAACTATTCCCTAATAACATCTTCCTCCACAAAGTGATACAGTAGATGTTCTATTGTGAACTTTTGATAAAAATGGCTTGTAATTATCTGTTAACTGTCGAGACCAGATCATTCAATCAGTGAGCTGAACTCCAAAAACCAGATCAGTCCGAGTTCTGAATGAATCCGTTTCTTTTTTTGAACCAAATCAATCAATTCATTGAAAAGTCTCGACAGAAAGAATCATTCCTGAATTAGGCATCCATCCTTCTAACATGCATTCCTTGTGGCAACCATGTTTTACAATGCATTTGGACGCGAGAGGAGAAGAATTCTGTTTATTACTTTTATTTTTACAGGTGAAATAAAGGACATTCGAAACTATTCTCTGTTTGAGTTCTTGTAGCACAAAACCAGGGAGAATTAAAAGGTGAGTGGGTGAGTTTGTGGTTGTGTGTATTTGTGTGTACGTGTGATTTTCAAGGTCCCACTGCAGGATTAATGTGTTAGCATGTCTGTGTGGCACATGGTCGAGGCCCCATTGCACTAAAGTGTGTATGTGTGATGTGTTTGGTCTCAAATTGATTCCTCTGTTGGGCTAAACGAAAGCTTATGTTGCTGCTTCAGGGCTGTATTTTCTATCATATTTAAACACAGGCAAGATTAGCATGGCTTTATTTTTATTTGCAGCTTAAAAGCCTCTGGGTATCGAGTGTAAAGCGCTCCTTTTGTTTCCTTCCTCTCCTTGCATCGCTCCTTCATCTGTCGTTCTCAGCATTCTCTCTCTCTTGCCTTCTGCTTTAGTTTGATTCCTGTGCTCTTGTGGGTCTCATAGTACCTACAAAAGTTCTGAACAAATTCTGCTTACTATCCAACAAAGTTCACCAACATACACACTCTCATAAACATTATTCTGAACTCCTGGAACCTTGGCAACAAGCATATACTTACTTGTGCTAAAGTTCATTTTTCCGTGTGAAAAAGAAGCATACTAAATACTTGTATTGAATATGCCCTCATAATGTACTTCAAATCCTAAAAGTATGTGTTTAAAAAACTGCACTTGCATATAATATATTTATGAAATAAAAGGCCATTTAAGTGTACTTAGAGCATACACATTCCTGACTGTTAATTAACATACTTTTAAAAACTTTAAAAAAGTGCACTTAGCAATAATGTCAAACTAAAAGTACATTTAAACCATTGTTTTAATAATCTTTTGTTGTGCTTCAAAGAATTACACTTATTTTAAGGTGGAGAGTACTTGATTATAATACATTTAAAGTTCATGTATTTTGAAGGTCTTAAATTGCAATGTTATCATTACAAATGTGTATTTACAAATATTGAAATACACGCCATTCAAGTTTCAATAAAAATATATTTGATTTACAAAATAAAATGTACTGTTCTTGTCAGTACATTTTACACTTTATTTCAAAGACAATAATACAGCAGTATTATAATATAAAGACAAAACTACTTTTGCTTTGCGGAAAAGAGCAGATGGGACATCTGACAAAATATCTGGAAAAAGTAAGTTATGATTTCCTTTTTTTATTACAGATTGGTGGACTCTAAGTTGAATATTTTATTCATAATTTATTCAATATTAAACATTTTGAGAATGAATGCCATTTGTAGTGAACACACACACACACACACACACACACACACACACACACACACACACACACACACACACACACACACACACACACACACACACACACACACACACACACACACACACACACACACCTGGCAAAACAAAATAAAAACATGGAGGGTTTCATAGAGTGTGACAGAAAGAAATACAAAAAAGACATACAGAAATTCATTTCCATCAGACATGTCTGAGCCTAGGGCCTAATTAAACATCAAACCCCTATCACTCCAATGGGCATAAGTTGCTCTCCATCAACCTGATGCAAAAAGTGTGCAACCCCGACAAATACACACTAGCACACACACAAATGCAATAACCATCCCCTCACTCGAACCTGACACCCAGTCACACATGCATCCCTTCAAAACCCAGCTTCAAAGCATATCACTGATACCTCCTTTCACTTCTCACAAATAAATATGCAGGGAGGCCTCCTGAAAGCCATCACATCAATAGCAGCAGGACGGAGAGAGTGAAGAGAAGCATGTGATGAGGGAGTTTAAACCAAGATGATTGTGCACAAGGGCTGACAGGGATACGATAACACTGACACCCTCTGCATCTGAAGGACAGGCTTTGTCTGAAAGTTTGAATAAAATAAAATATAATTTTTAATTAAAGTCCAGTGCATGGAAAATTGTTACGCAAAGTTACATAGACAAGAGAAAAGCACCGTTCTGGACCTTCATGTTGTCTGCAACAACAAAATAAATGTAATATAAAATGCACTGACCCCACATTTTTAAACAATAGTTTAATCTTATAGTCTTGGCTTTAAAATGGCTATTTTTCACCATTATTGCCCTGGAAAAAAGGACACAGTGAAGTTGTGGAATGTAAACTGTATGTATACGCTTTTTTAGTTCAGTTAAAATTCATGAAACATGTTAAAGATAAAAAAAATTTTATCAACAAATATTTTGTCACGCTGAGGTTGCAGCAAGGATGAAATAGAGGCTGGATATCATCGCAACAGTTGATTTTTTATTAAACACTAAATCAAAATAGAGTCTCAGGATGTCAGATTACCAAAAACACAGCAAACAGAACAACCGCAAGACATAGACTAGATTGGAGAACACTTTAAACTCAGGGCTATATATACAAAGGATAAATAAAGGGAGGAAACCAGAAACAGGTGTGGCAAATTCATCAAACAATGAATCAGTATAGAAACTAATGCAAACATGAACCCCAAGGATACAGAAAGGAAAAATCTGGGGTCCATTCTTCGTACCTCACTTAATATCTGAGATGTTTTGACACATAACTGATGTGATAACTGATCTTTGGCAAATTTGGTTCTAGTTAAGACGAATTTGATTAAAATATCCGGATTAAGTTGTCTGAGACTGTGTGCTCTTGTGTGTTCATAAAAGTTATGTGTACTGTTTGTTACATGACTCCCAATTATTTCCATTATTTCAAAATCTAGTATTTGTACAGGCTTTACATTTTTATTTCAATGCTGTAATTAGCAATTCATTTCATTTCAGCTGTGAAGCAGATTTATAATGTGACAACAGTAATTAAAGTTTCTTAAGGGTCAAAAACATTTTACTGGCACAGCAGACAGCATTTTTATCTGCATCTCCTGCGCTGCATCAAGCCACCCGCAAAATAGCTGTCGCTGTTCAAATTAATGCACGGCTTAGACTAACTCTACATCGTGTGTAAGACTCCAGTCAAATTATTAGGTAATTATTCCCTCACAAATTTAATCTCTCAGTGAGTAAAACTGGCTGTGTCTATATTATGATAGACTACACAACATTATAATATTATTTTCTAATAAATGTTTTAATTATTATTTTATAAATTTGCGTATTACGTGACGTCACGAACGCGCGTCACAGAACAGAGCAAGGCGAGCATTTGTGCTTAAAAAAACTTAAACTTTTTAATTTATTTTTGAAATGACTGATCGTTTCGCTAGATAAGACCCTTATTCATCGTCTGGTATCATTCATAAGCCCTTTGAAGCTGCACTGAAACTGTCATTTGGACCTTGAACCGTTTGGGTTCCATTGAAGTCCATTATATGGAGAAAACTCCTGGAATGTTTTCATAAAAAAAACCTGAATTTCTTTTCCAATGAAGAAAGAAAGACATGGACATCTTGGATGACATGGGGGTGAGTAAATTATCAGCAAAAGTTTAATTTAAAGGTGCACTAATCCTTTAACCACAAAAACACAAATTATGGAAACCAGCCTGTGGCATAATACGACATTTTTAGTATGTATTGTCATGTCATGTAAAACAGGGGCGTCGCTAGGACTAATCTAGCTCCAAATGAGTTTAGTCTATCCCCAAATGTTGTTTTTTTTTTGCCTGCAACTGTTCAGGACACTAGTGGAAATGTGATAGGAATTAACTTGTGAGTTGTTTAAACTTATTAGCGCGCTCTTGCGGTTTTACAGTACGGGGTACAGACGGCTAAAATCTCTCTCTAAACAAACACACACACACACACACACACACACACACACACACACACGCACACACACGCACACACACACGCACACACACACGCACACACACGCACACACATGCACACACGCACACACGCACACACGCTGCACGCACACACACACACACACACACACACAAAAATCTTAATTAGGAAGTGTTTGTTCCAAGTGTTTACAACCAGTAATAAAGCAGTTTTCTTCTACTTTGAGCACTGGAAAGGACATCAGAGATCAGAGATGGCGAGAGAGGGTAAATGAAGAACTGGAGCTGAACAGAGAGTGGGATGCTCTTGACTTGTGAGCCAGGTGAGCAGAATGATGCAATGAGTGTGTGAATGACAGAGGGGAGTTCAGATAATGGCCATCCAGTGGACCAAACACAACAACACTGACAGAAAACTACAGAGGTGTTGAGTATAAGGGCTCATATCATGGATAACAGGATTTTCTCTCCCCTTTTCAAATACAAGAGTTTGATTTATATTGTGTAGACAATCACAATGAAGTCCTTCTCAACTGATTTTGCTTCAAGACCCAGAATTTACACTGGACATCAAGTACAACACAGTACTGAGACATTTTATCGCACAATGTCAAAGCAAAATGTCCTTAAAATAAAACACCAAAATGCAGCAAAATCTGAATCGGCTGCTTCAGTAAGATCACTGCCTAGTGTACTGAAACGTTCAAATCCAAGCCATGCCAGCGAATTTGTTGATAATAATCAATGTTTTAATAGTGAGTATTAAGACATCTTTGTCCCAATGTGTGGCTGATCAAGGCCAAGGACACTAGGGAGCGGAATAATACACAAATGTCCTGCGATCAACATCCTTCTTGGCCGTAGAACAATATTTCTTCAGTATCAACCAATTAGATTGCTAGGATTAGGTTTAGGTCTTGAACAACAACCTTATCAACCTATCATTTTTAGGGTTCTTAAAGGAATTCTGGTAACACCTTATAATAAGGTTAATTAGTTAACATTAGTAAATGAATTAACTAACATGAAATAACAAAGAGCAATACATTTGTTACTGTATTTATTAATCTTTGTTGTTAATAAAAATCCAGCTGTTCATGTATTTTTAATGTTAGTTTAGGGTGCATTAAATAATGTTAACAAATACAACCGTTGATTTTAATAATGCATTAGTAAATGTTGAAATTAATATTAACTAAGATTAATAAATGCTGTAGAAATATTGCTCATTCTTAGTTCATGTTATCTAAGGTAATAACTCATGTTAACAAACGTTATTGTAAAGTGTAACCAAAATTCTATTATAATTAACTCACCCTCATGTCATTTCTAATCTGTACTACTTTTTGTTGTGGGAGATATTGAAAGACTTTCATTGTATGGAGTAAAAAATATAAAACAAACTAAACCAAAAACCTGAGACATTTTTCTAAATATCCTTCTTTTTTATTCCACAGATGACCTGTCATAATGGTTTGGAACGACATGAGGGTGATTACATTAAGACAGAGATTCTGGGTGAACTATTTCTTTAATGGTTAATGGACTGTTTCTTTGGCAGGAATGCTGTTCCATAGCCAACAAAATAAGTTTAGAACATTTTAGCTGGCAAAACTACAGTCTCTTGTAAAAAGAGGTCATTTACAAATCATCATGGTATTGACAACTAGGGGCACATTTACATATAAATGCATATTCAGTATTGAGGATCTTGGCCTGCAATGATGTACTACAGTGTCAGCTACGCAATTTGGAAGTTAGCCAATCATAACAGAGGTCATTTACATATAATAAGTCTTAAAGATATTAAAGTAAAAAACAGCATAAGGGCCAGTGTATAACAGAGGTGAGATATAACACCACATCAATTCAGCCATCTTCATGAACATGATTATGATGACTATGATTTACGCATGTTTATGTTTTATATCAACCGACATGACTTATGTAGCTGATTCTGGAGAACCAAACAGGAAGGATAAAATTGTCATATTTATAGACCAGAAAATCATAACAACCTTAGTTTGCCAGAGACTGCCAGCCAAACCCATTTAATTATGCAATCCCTTCTTTCTCTTTTATTTGTTCTGTCACCACGCTCCCACACTTTCTTCACCTCCGCACCGCCATGCTGATTATAGACCCCCTCCCCCCACAACCACCTCATTCCTCAGAGAATGCATTCATTCACTTAGCTTTGAACATGAAAGGCAAAAGAGAGACACACACCCAAAAAACACAACAGAAATTTGAAAAAAATGTGGGAGTGTGTGTGTTTGCTCGAGGTTGTTGTTTGGGTGCCTGAAGAAAAGAAAAGAAAAGACAAGGTTTCTATTTCAAGGATAACACACAAACATGTACAGTACGTGCACACATATAAAATATTATCCCAGGCTTTGTTCCAATTTGCCTACTATTCTAAATGGTGTGCTAAATTGGATTTAGTGTTCCCAAAAAGTACAGTTCATAATGCTGAAGTCCCTTGAGGTCGTACTATTTTTGATGGATGTTTGAAGTGTTAAAGTGATCAGTTCATGCTTTTTGCAACACCTGAAGCTAAAGAAGAGGAGATGTTTGTGATGTTTATATGCCCTTCCCTCGCTGACTTCCCTCCATCTCATGGACTCAGATGTACATCATTGCTTGGGTTCCGTGAACAGACACTTCTGGTGGAACAAGTGCAATCAGGTGCAAACTGTCTTGCCCACCCAATCAGACTTTATGCAAAGATAATGTCAACAAATTATACCAGGCAGAAATATTTGCATGCTAATGAGGTGCGAATTACTGAGAGTTTAAAATGTATCTTCATAAAATAATATATGTATAGGCTATATATATATATATCCACAACAGAGCTGCAGACATAGCACTCACGTTTAAAAATAACCAGGTGAACTGCCATTCCCACTGAATCACACATTTTTTTTGTTTTGTTTCACGATTCTGAATAGACAACTAAACAAAACAAAAAACCATGTTATTTACTAGAGGTTCTGACAAAATGCTAATTGTCCCCAAGGGGAAATGCTTAGAGACGTTTGCAAGTGTAGAGCAAAGTGGAACACAGCCATAGACAAGGTAGTCAATATAGGCTCATTGGAAAAATTTGCCTTTACCTACATTTTTACAAAACTCCAAAAACATACCTGTACAATTCACTGCAGTTTCCAGCTGAAACTACCACATATATTCCCTTTAACACACCTTATGATTACAGGGACAGATTATTGATTTATTTTGACATGGTTCCTTGTACAATACTATGTTATGACCTCAAAACAGTTTTGCCATTATGCATGATTTGTAAACTAATACATTTTGACATTTGCATCACATAAGCTGTTCCATATGCTTGGCTTTTCTGACACTTTCTCACCTTGTACAGCATTGCAATAGTGCTCCCGTGAAAAAAATTAGTCACAATAAAAGAGCTCAATCACTTGTAGAATCAAGTTAAAATGGCATGGTTGCTTCAGCAATTTTGTTTAATAAAAAGGGGGTGAGGCCTCGATGAGTTGCATTAGAAACGTGTAAAAACTGTCAGGGTATGGTAAGGAGGTGTGACACTTCCGAAACATTCTTGAAGCGGTTTACAGGTACCAATCGCAAAACACACTGGTCTAGCTGACCAATCAGAGCACATTGCACTTTTTGAAAGGAGAGGCTTCATAGAGACAGGAACTAAACAGCGTTACTGTCAAGACTGGGAAGAGAAGTGCTGCAACAATGCAAAATATGTGAAAAATAATGTGTCTTGAAAATTCAAGCAGGAAAACATATTCTAGTTGACCCAAAAACAAAATCAAGACTTTATTAAAGAGCATAATATGGCCACTTTAAGCTTTTATAGGCACTTCATGTCCGAACTGCTACAACAACCAATGTAATAAAATCGGACTCAAAGACTCAAGAGGTGAACTAATTATTTTTGTTTCATGTAGAACATATAGGATGTTGCACATGCGCAGTCAACACAAAATGAACGAATCCATCTCTGAGACAACTCGTTATTCCCAAATCATATTGAAGATTCTTTTCAAATGAACGAATCGTTCATGATCTACATCACTGATGCTGGTAGGTCACATGACAATGTAGTATGAATGTAGTAAGTTGGATTACATTTATACTAAACACATTCATGCTAAATAGAAAGTACATTAATTGTGGCAAAGTAAGTACTTCAAAAATAAGTAACTACTCAGATTATGCTATTTTGGACGTAGCCGCAGACTTACACTGCTGCAAATTTACTACGGCGGCCTCAGAAGGACAGTACTTCAGCCATCAATCTCAGCTCTGTCAGAAAGCTTTCAAAGAGTACTAAACCTGAATGAGAGCAAAAACATCCATCAATCAAACAAACACAGAAAGTACAACCGTTATAAATCTAAGCATTCAAATGCAGACAGGTTATCAGACAGAGGCACAACAGCTACATAAACTCATCAGATATGATTAGTTCCACACATTATTCCCAGCAATTTACTTTGCGCCTGATTATTCAGGCTGAATGATGACTACATTAACTCTTACAAGGGAAATCCTATTTGTTTATATCATGGTTTATCTAATCTACTGACCAAAATTGATTTCGTTAACATGATTTAGCAGTATGATCGCAGTGATAGACCCACATGAGAGCCTGACAAAACTAAATAAGATCTATATTATAAAATGACTCTATAATTTAACTTGTGCTTGACTGACATAACATTTTACCCCCAATAATCCACTTAATTTCCCGTTAGCGCTGACAGAGACATAAGACACAGACATCCTGTGAATAACATTCATTATGGTGTAACCAAGGCCAGAGGAGACCATCAGAGAACTTTTGTCTTTGCGTCTTTCCCTCACTCTCTCAATAATTACAGCTAACGCTCACGCAGTGCAGAAGCCTTCCGGTGTGTGCACATCGCTAACGAGGCTGCTATCCATATGAATAGCAATTAGCACAAATTACCTTATCTCTGCTTTTAGAGGGGAACTTGTATTAAACACACACACAGATGTGCTAGAAGAGCAGAGAGAAGAAGCCTACATTAATCCATTCTGTGTTTAACGAATCACCTGTCGCGCGTGTGCGACGCCTGTGTGTGATTGAGGATGAGTGTCATGGAAGCAACTTTAAAACTCTAGTTTGCCAAGCTACAAGCTATTTACAATTAAAAGCAGGTAAACTAAAAATAATTTAAATCACTACAAGGTCGTCACCGTTACGTTCAGTGTGTTTAGTTTTCATGGACTTTTAGTTTATCTTCATTCATCTCGTGCGTTCCTTTGTTCAGTTCCCGCCTCTCCTTGTTCGTCATGGTTTCTGTCAGTAGTACCGATACACAGCTGATACACATGAACTCATAATTACCTCGTTTGTATTCACTACTTAAGTTTCTCCTTCACCGTCATTCAGTGTCCCGGTCACGTCTATGTTAAGTGTGTGTGTTGCATCCTGTTTGCCTGTCATTTGGACCATTGTCATTAAAGCTTTTTGTTGGAACCTCCTTCTTCATCTTCCTCTGTTTACCTGCAATTACCCGTGACAAAGATAAGAATAAGCCAATTAAAATAATAATTTCAAATTAATTAAATATTTCTAATTTTCTTATGAGTACTTTAGTTCTACACAATATTTTGCAACAACAAAAGACTCTGTTTAAAAAACCTGCTATCAAGTGTTTTGCAAGCTGAAATTTATGAATTTTCTTAAATATCAAATATATACAAACAATAATAATCTGTCTTTTGTCCATGACTTATTTACATTAATAGAAAATTATTTGAGTGTTTTTCACTCATTTAACATTCCATTTTTTATTCAGTATTATTATTGTCATTATTTTTTTATTTTTTTCAGCGATTTTCATTTTCAGGATATAAACATGTTATCACAGATTATTTATGAGCAGTTAAAGACATTTTCTTCTGTTTAAAATCATATTGAATTACCTGAAAAATCACTGAATGGAATTGAAAGAATGACTCAAATATGTCTGTGTA
This sequence comes from Semotilus atromaculatus, assembly GCA_031834385.1. Classification (NCBI taxonomy): domain Eukaryota; kingdom Metazoa; phylum Chordata; class Actinopteri; order Cypriniformes; family Leuciscidae; genus Semotilus; species Semotilus atromaculatus. The sequence continues at coordinate 15,217,434 of JAULUF010000023.1, read as the reverse complement.
TCTCATTGTTCGAACCAGTTCATTTAGTCATTTCATGATATGAGCGAGATGACAGTTTAGGAGAGAGTGTCTGATTATTGCTTTTGTTTGTCTGGCTGTAGAGCTGCATGTGCAGTATATTGTGACATAAAAACCAGCGATGTTGTTTTTTGTCATGCTACTGTACTCTGTTTCAAAAAAGTAGCTTGTTACTGGAAACTTTACACGGTTTTATAGCAGCTCAGCTACTGTCACACTATATGAAAAAGCGGTAACACTTTTGAATACGGTTCCTTTGTTAATGAATAACTACACAAGAACCAATGAGTAACACAATATTAACAATCTAGTAATTAACTAACAAGAAACTCTGATTAACGAGCTAGTAAGTAATAGCGCACAGATTAAAGTAGTATAGTTCACTATTAACTAATCAATAACTACTATTTTTTAATGCTTCCCAGAGGAAAAAAAATTATAATTCATGCAAAACTAATCAATAACCAATGCAGGACAAATGACTAGCACTACATTAACATTTTAACTACTACTATAAACGAATACACAAGGTTGTTTACATTATTAATATGTAATAGCATAGCAGACCTATGATTTGGAAAAGCTGTTGATAACTGGCCTATGCTGTCTATTTATCAACTGAATAATTTTAAAGATATAGATTTTTAAATGCAGTTGTCAGGACCTTACTTGTCCTGTGGCCAATTTTCCGGCATTCCTCTGGACTGGCATTGAATCACTAGAGCATGGTGAGTACTGGAACATATTGAGTCATCAACCATCAAAATACCATATACAGTGATTTTATTATTTAACCTACCTCTCAAAAAATATGTTTTTATGTGTGTGTCTGCGCCTATCTTGTGAGTGATTAGAAGATTCTACACTTTATTGGCTTTTCATTAGTAACTACTGTAAGAATCATGGTAACTAACTAGCAATGACTCAAGTGTTAATACATACTTCTATGGGAATGACTAATTATTTGGATCCGTATTCTAAAGTGAAGATCATGGGAACTAACTAGTAATGACTCATACTTCCAAAGAAATTTTCTAAAAGTACACTATTTAAAAGTTCACCAAAAATCGGACTTTCAACTTTCAGTAGTTCTCTGGGAAGCATAAAAAAAATAGTAGTTATTGATTAATCTGCGCTATTACTTACTAGTTCGTAAATAGTAGTTGATAGATTGTTAATATTGTGTTACTCATTGGTATTGTGTAGTTATTCATTAACGAAGGAATCATATTCTAAAGTGTTACCGGAAAAGCATTTACGTTAATAGTGCTGCAGCTGTTAGTTAATTACTCTGTAACTCTAATAATAATAATGCAAGACAAATTCACATGGGCTTAACTTTTCCTTGGCCGTCCATGCTAGAGGAGACAGGGAGTAGAAACTTCTAGTCTTCTCCCTCTCTCTTTTTCCTTTTCTCCCCTACTAGTCTTTTTTTTCTTCCAGCCACACAAAGGCAAGGAAAGCAAGCATTCCTCTCCACACCCCCACTTTCTTCTTAGACATTCTTGTTAGCCAATATCTCCAGCAGTAGATTTACATGAATCAATTGTAGTGTGTTATTCTATTCCTTTCATTCACATTTTACACCTGCATATAATTCCTTCATTAGAGCGAGAGAGAATGAGAGAGAGAGGCAGAGTTGTCATTATAGACAGTGATGTGCGTCTTGAGTACTTTGTGTGTGTGTGTGTGTGTGTGTGAAGTGGAGTTAATTCTCAGAGACAGGGCCAACAACTGTCTCTTTCATGTGCCAAGTCAATCCTATTAACACAAGCCTGCATCTCTCTGCCTTTCTCTCTCTTTTCTGTTCTTCTTTCTGCTTTCATTCTGAGTGAACGAGGTTAAACACATGCCTGATATTATTATGCTACACACATCCATTAGTGAAGATTTACAAAACAAATGTACTGTTTTATTTTCATTCCTCTCTAAGTAAAATTTCACGGTCCACGCCCTGGAAAATGAACACACAATCACATTAGGAGGGACTGTCTGGTGTTGCAGAAACCCCATTTTACCATTGTATTATTTGAATTACCTTGGCCATGGCATATAAATATGGTAATCATTCAGTATCATGGTGTAGTATTATCATACTACATTGACTACCAATGAATGAATATAGAATTAATAACAGCCAATCAGAGTTTGATTGAGAATTCCTTTTACATTCTATACACAATGTAATGCACAATTTGAATTCAAGGAAGTACACACACACAAATGCGCACGCGCGCGCATGCACGCACGCACGCACGCACGCACACACACACACACACACACACACACACACACACACCTACACACACACACACACACACACACACACCTCTCTGGATTTATCTTCCACTGCCCTTTCTTTCCTCTGCTGCACATGGTCACCTGTTCTGCTCTAAAACCCTTGCAGCTCAGAAAGTCTTTCAGAAAGACCCCACCAACCCCTCAAACCCCGCTCAGGTTCTCTTACACCTGCTTTCTTGACATAATAAATTACCTGTACATTAATAATTATGCCAAAGTGTGTGTTATGTCAAAGTTATTCACTCTTTTGTGAGTTATATGGGTATACTGTACTCCCTCTCAGATTCTACCACAGCACTTTAGCATACCAAAAGCAGAGCATATTGATGTCATGGTGATTCTAGGGAATAAAAGAGATGGCAATAGAAAAAGTGAGGACCTGACCTCAAACAGTTCTCTTGCTTTAAAAAAAAAAATGCCGCTTTTGTTAAATTGATGTGCATCTCTCAGTCTCCCTCTCTCCATCAACTGTGGTCAACTAGGTTGTTATACTTTAATATAGGAATATGCCAGTACAGCACTACAGCACAATCTACTCTCTCAGAGAAATCACTCATCCACACTTAACCTCCACATCAGCCCCAGCAACAGCGCATGGAGACGAGCACACACACACACACACACACACACACACACACACACACACACACACACACACACACACACACACACACACACACAGCACTGCTGCTTCTATCTCCACAGAGTTAATCCAGAGATGGATGTCAGTTTCTCCAGAACAGAGACAGCTGTTTAACTGTAATGCTGTGCATCTGGAAAATAATCTGTGCTTGTGCAGAAATATATGCAAAAGTGATTATTTGGATATGAATAAGAACCATTCATTTTGTAATGGGAAAAACAGCTATGTAATGTGTGCCAATAGAGATGGGATGATATATTGGCTGAAATTTGTCAGTTAAACTTTTTTTATACTGACTATATGTATTATTTATGTATATTTGTTTTCTATCTATCTATCTATCTATCTATCTATCTATCTATCTATCTATCTATCTATCTATCTATCTATCTATCTATCTATCTATCTATCTATCTATCTATCTATCTATCTATCTATCATATCTATCTATCTATCTATCTATCTATCTATCTATCTATCTATCTATCTGATTGCATGCAAGATATGCATTGTATCAGTTCAATAATATAATATGTAAGGTAACACTTTAAAACAAGGCAATATTTATTAATCTAGGTTAATGTTACCAAATTGAATATTATTATAAAGTATTCTCTCTCTCTCTCTCTCTCTCTCTCTCTCTCTCTCTCTCTCTATATATATATATATATATATGTCATATACTGTATCTGCTTTTTATAAAGTGGAAACTTTGATTGGAAAGCCCATATCAGTTGACCCATGGTGCCAACCAACACACGACTAATTATATATAATTTTTCCTAACTCTGAGGAAATACTGTCACTGCTCTGTTCAGTAAGACCTTACAAAGTACTTGAGCGGGTGACACAGATTGTCAAATGAGACGATTATATACTTTTTTTGTGTGTTAATTAAGCTATTAATTCAAATCTCAATAAGACCCATATTATCATTTCTGAGCTTTGAAATACATTTAACCTCTTTTCTTGTCTCTCTGAATATCATTTGGTTCTTTTGACCTTGTGTTTTCCTGCTTTGTGAATGGTCCATTATTGAAGTGGATGTCCCACTGTAATTTGTGTTCTTTTAAATATCATATAATTAGTTGCAAATGATCATTAATAATATTATGAAAAAAAAAAAATCATTCAAAAAAATAAATCAAGGTCAGCCTTACGGGTATGTGGGCTGATGGAAGGCATTAAAAAGCTCTTTACAGACGAAACACAGACACACACACACACACACACACACACACAGAGACACACACACACACTCAAATGATGTGAACAGTTAGTGCTATGAAAAGAGTAATTATGGTCCAGTAAATTGGTGTCCAGAGAGAGGGTTTGATCTCAAATAGTCCCTGATGGACAATTGTGAGGCAAGTGATGCTCTTATAGTGTTACATCGCACCTGACCTAGCGCATAAAGAATGTTTTGATGTTTAAAAATAAAAACTCTTTCAATGTTTTGACACACTGCTATTCTTGCTTTCAGGAGCGATTTCATTAAATGCTTTCTGAAAAAAACCAAATATTTTGGTAGACACTGCAAAAATATTGTTGGAAATTATTGAGCTTGTCTTATTTTTGGTCATTTGAATATTTTATGTATTTTCTGAACATTCTGTAGCACTTTAAAGTTTCTAAATTACCATCAGAACAGTAAAATAGCCCAATTGCAATCCCGTAAAACACTTCTTGAAAGAATGTTCCACATTCAAAACAAGTTAAGCTCTATCAATACCATCTGTGACATGCTGTCGATTACCATAGACAATACATTCCATTAATGCACATTCATTTATGAAAGTCTATGGGGCAAAGATGATTTAAAAGCAGACATGTGCAGCTTTTTTTTTTAAAGCACTTACATTCATTCTTCAGTAAAAAAAGTGCGAGGTGCAAAGTTGTCTAAACCATACTTTTACTGCTCTAATAACCCCCTTTCTGATATCCTTATGCATATCATGCTAAAGTAGCAGGGTTTACATAGATTTACATGATGGGCATGGAAGAATTGAGTTTGCGCCGGCAAGGTTATTCCACATTTGCATGTTCACGAATATACTATTTAAGCCTTATGGCTGTACTTGGTATACTGGGTATCATTCATTCTGCTGCATTGCCTATGCCCCATAGACATATATTGTAAATGCATTACCGTATACTCAAATATTTGTTATATTTAAATTATTTAACACAGAACATTCCTTTAAATAGGGTAAAACGTAGTATATTTTAATACTCTTGAATGTAAAGCTTGATTCTCACATTCCACGTATATCCACAGGAGTGCTGGGAGAAATTGGAAGACATCCCTCAGTTAGAACCTCAGGAAAAATATTACTACAATAAAGTGATTCATAGTCTTTCTTAAGGGATTTCTTTAATCGAATGTCGGTCTTGTGTTAAAAAATGGCTTACTATTACTAATCTAAGATTAAAGTTTAAGAACTGCCATTTAAAACCCAGAAATGCATGGGTAAACCAAGAGGCAAGACAAAAACTTTATACTCCTAAGTGTATTTCTGGAGGCTAATTTTACTCTATACATCTGTCTGTTATATAGTTATAATGTGAAACTATGAAGTCCAGCATGGCAGTTAAGGCCCAAGTGACAGAACACTTCATAAATCTCTCATCACCTCATTCCTCTACCATCTGTACAGCAGAAACACGACACTATTATGCTTACACAAGGCTACGTGCGTACACATACATAAACAGTAGGGCTCTCTCTCTAGATCTTTGTCTTCATCTCTTTCCCTCTCTTTAAATTCCCTTCAGACTTGATTAAGACCCATTCTTCCAAAGCCTGTAAACTTGACTAGGATTCCTGGGGTTTGCATACGTTAAGCCCAGCTCTGCTAGCGTTGGTATGACTTAGCGCATTAGCTTTGAAGCTGCTCTTATTGCTGCAGTAATACTCCATCTAAGGCTTGTTAATTCTGTTCGCTTGCCCCAGTAGACTGACTGACAGATGCACTGATTAGCGTAGCTTGATAGAAGGGAGTTTGGAAGGATATGCATGCTGGGTGTGAGAGGGCAATATGGGATGCAACGCTTCCAATGTTCTTATGAGATTTACACATTTAATCACTTGCCTGATAACTCAAAGTTACATGGATTTGCAAAATGGCAAACGGCGGAATGGTTCGGGTCGAGAAACACTTCGACCCTCAAAGACAGTACAGACTTACACTTGTGAAAAAGAAGTAGCTACACTAATAGACTTTAAAAGAATATACTTAAATGTAAAAAACTTAAAGGTAGGGTAGGAAGTATTTGGAGTGACTAGCAATTGCAAGTTAGCTTTAAAAGCATAAGATCCCACCCTCCCTTCAGAGCGTCTCCAAAGCCACGTCTCCCTTAAAAACACATGAACGCACACAGCAGAGTTTGCAAAGTGTCACGAGAGACGTGTCTCAAAGCACATAACGTTACAATAATAATGAACATAAACAACTTAAAGAGCACTGACCTGTACCACCTGACTGCTGCAGATTCATTTTGGCATTGATAGTGTTGCCATTGAAACAAATAATTTTGATTCACGAACCGCTCAGAGAATAATGTCACAGGCTTCCATCTCTTCTAAATTACAGTAGTTATGGTGTCCGCAGCATAAGTGCATTGTTTTGGTTCAGGAAGAACTGTAAAAGGCGGCTGCTGTTTCAGTAGCGGTGCTCGGTGACTGACGTCTGTATTACTCATTGCATGAAACGTGCTAAAGATGTGTGATGTCTACGCGAACAGGGTGCGCGGAGGTATGAAAATACATATTTTGACAGACAGGTAGGACATTGTACCATTGCATTGTTATTTAAAATTAGATAATTTATTATTGCTTAAATATGTATATTAAATGCAATTAGGTAAACTTTTTTGACCCACTTAGGACTTAAGTACATCTTTACATGCAATTTCTTAAATACTTCTATTGTCATTAAAATATGGTTAAAGTGTATTTATTTGTATTTATAAGTACACATTTGTAAGGATGACGTTGTAATTTAGAACATTTAAAATATTTTTTAAAGCACAACAAATGATTAACAAACTATGATTATTATAAAAACCTAATGACATAATGATTTAAAATGTATTTTAAAGTAAAACTTTTAATTTGACATTTTTAAACTTTTTAAAAGTGCACTTTAGTGACTAAAAATAGCCATTAAAGTGTCTCACACTTAAGTTGCCTTTTATTTCAATAATATTATACTATCTAAACATTTTTAAGATTTTAAGGCACACTACAAGTGCGCATTCAGTACAATTAAGCACAGCTCTTTTTTCACAAGGGAAAATCAGTTCTCTTGTCACAAGGGAAAGTAACAACCTTGAATCTGATAAAGAAAGATTGTGCTAAAGCACAAGTATTATGACTATGTGAGGGCTGCAACTTTTAACTGAATGTGAACAGATGAGTTTGCTGAGGAAACTTTTGAGGCAAAAAAAAAAAAAAAAAAAAACACCAGAAAAGGGAATTACTGAGGATTGGCGGAGGCCATAATTAGTCTAAACCAGTTCTGTGAGACACCAGGGAATTAATGTGGGCTTGAGGAAGGCATATTTTGAGCACAAGCACAAGGTCCTGTCAGAAAACTAGATGACTCCACCTCTAAAAGGAGCTAATGGAGGTGTGGGAGGTGAGAAGAACGGACTGGCAGCAAACATTGTGAGATGTGTATACATAGAATGGGATGGCTGGCCTCTGTGTAACCTCAAATTACCTTAGATGTACCCCTTTACAGGTGATTTAGTGTTAGCATTACATGTAATCTTCGCTATAAATACATCCATTATGTCAAATGCAAGAAGTTAACGAGTACAGTAGTGAGACACCATCTCTCCATTATATCCTCTTCATACACACACAGCTCACATACACATTTGGTAATCAAAAGCTAGATTCCGTTTTGACATGCAGCCTAATTGCCTCCAAAATTGGCACACATGCCCCACTCCACAGTTAGCTGCTCTGCTAGCGTCTGGCTAACAGTGTCTGGCCGTCAGAGCTTCCCTGCAGGGCTCACTGCTCCCACCCTTCAGCGACCGCTAGTCCTGCACAGATGCTACATTAATAGTGAATTGACAGGCAGTCTTTGGATGTGCGTGGACCACTAATGAAGCAGCCCGCAGCCATTGTAAAACTTCACACAAATGTGCCGCGCGCACAAGCCAGAATCAGCGTGATCCATCACAGCTGCTTCGACATGGAGGGAAAAGGTGTAAATTTGGCCTGCCGTTCATTTGCGTGAATGTGATCTCTTTGTTTCCTCCGGGACTCGGCACATGGTGGAAAGCCCCTCTTCTCCTCTTTAGACCGCACTCGAAGCCCAGGGCACCTAGCGTCTTCATATCACTACAGGAAATAACCCCTTCTGCTGTTTGGCATTTCAGTGCGAGTTCCCATCGGGCAAAGTCGGCAGAACAGACTGGAGGCTAAAGAGACAGAAAGCACGAAAGGAGGCTGCGGGAGCGAGGGAGGGGGTTCCTGGCGATGAAAGAGTAGAGTGAAGGAATGGGGAGAAGATCAAAGCAGACTCCTCCACTGTGCTTCTCTGCATAAAGCAATCTCTTTATGAGCAGCCAAGAGAGGGGACACGATGGCCAATAAACACACACACACATACAGCACACGCGTCACATTCACAATATGGTGAACAGAAAAGCCGTAGATGCAATGAAACGAAACATTTCTGCAATACCGTAAAGCGTAAATGATCTGGTTATCCCAGAAGAATTGTCATCGATTTTTAATGCATTGATAATTCTTCATGAACTTTAAAACTTTTTTTTTTGAAAATTTCGAAACTTATAGGCTATATTTCTAAGTTACAGGTGTACACAAGCCTTGTACTTGATGCAAACAGCAAATTAAATAATAAATAATAATACATATTTGTTATTATTAATAATATTAATAATATAATATTTATTTATTTTAATAATAACAAATATGTATTATTCGTGTTTATTTATGTATTTATTTATCTTATTCTATTTTATGGTTTTTATATATTTCTTTTATTTTATTTAAATATAATAAAAAAAACTAACTGAAATAAAATACAATTTAAATACTAGAAGAAATAATAATATAAACTATGCCTGGGGAACTAACTGAAATAAAATATGTTTAAGGCAAATGGATTCAATAGTTGTCTACGAACCTTCGGAGCTTGGCCCCTAAAAATGACAAAAGCAGATAACAAAATGACTAAAACAAACTAAAATGATGGAAAATATAAAAAGATCCTAATTCATATTAAACAAATATAATAGCACATAAATAATACTAAAATAACATTGTGCAAAACTTAAATTTGAATATGGATGAAACATTTATGACTCATCCTCAACCATACTTTCATCCAATCAAACCAACTAGGAACTCATCTCATTTGTAAACTGCTTTGGATGAATGCATCTGCTAAATTATTAAAATGTAAATGTAATCCATTACATACTAAAGAAGTGCATGCAGCATCTTCAATCTCCTTCATGACCTCTCAGAAGATTTGGAATGGAGCGACTAACAAAGACAAATATTTCAGAGCCTTAGATCATCACAATCAATCAAGTGAGAGCTTTTCAGGCCTTCTAAAGCTCTCACATAAGATGTTGTCAAGTGGAGACACCTGCCTCACCACAATACAAGATATTCAGTCATTAAAGCTAGTCTTTAATGTTGGTTACTCTTGAAATGTATGACAGGTTAACCTGTATGATGTAGAATTCAGAAACACGTCGAAAAAGTTTGAATGTCTTAGGATGGTGCATCGCTTCAGTGCGTTCGCTGAACATTTCCCTGCACAAATTATACATTTTTGACATCAGTCCTGTTTACATAATCAGAATGAAACAACAGGAAAGTAGCATTTTCTGTCAAACATTTTCTCCCCTTTGTTGACTGATGAACACATGCAGCTTTTGTCTTTAGTGCATAATCACAGAAGTTCAACAAAATGTGTGTGTGTGTTCTGTAATTTCCAGACAACTCCTGCTAAGTTAAACAAAAGAAAACCAATAAGCAGTTTCACGCTGTAGAGAAAACTAAGATGTCTAGCACTTCTACAGGGAGTAGCATGCAACATTTGGTAACAAATGAACTGTTCATGTCATCAGCAAAATCATAGTAAAGTGAGAGTTTAGTGAGAAACACAGGTCTCACTGAAAGTGCTTTTGCAAAGCGCTTCTAAATGTACCAATATAATTTGAGTTAAAGATATAATTACCGCTGGAGCGCTGCTGATCTTTGCTGTGAGGAACTAGCGATGTGAGCAATTAGTGTAAGATTTAAGTCACTATCTTCACAGTGCCAAATATAGCATTGCCCCCCCCCCCCCACACACACACACACATACACACACACACACACACACACACTTTATTCTAGGAGCTAATTTCTCATTATTTGGCTTCTTTTCTATAAATTTATTCTCTCTTTCCGAGTAACACTTTCTCACAAAAAAGTACTGTTTTGGTCCAGTGGTGGCATTATAGACATTTGACCAAAACTGCCTTTGAAAGGGACAAAAAAGCTATTTAAATTGTGGCAACAAATGAATAAAGATATTAATAAAGGAAAATAACAAATGTATACTGGTATCTATATATATGCTTGGTTATTTTATTATATTTTACATTTTATTTTATCCAATAACTAGGCCAATTTTGTAACTTTTAATAATTAATACTTTTATGCAAGGATACAAAAACTTAAAAAACCCTCCTATTCATCAAAGCATCTTGAAAAATAATTATCACTGTTTTAACAAAAATATTAAACTGTTTTCAACATTTAAGATAATAGTAAATGTTTTTTTGAGCACCGAATCTATAGAATGATTTATGAAGTATCATGCAACAGAAGACTGAAGTATTAATGCTGGAGATTCAGCTTTGCCATTTCGAGAATAAATTATATTTTAAAACACACTCAAATAATACAGTTTTTCTTAAATGGTGTTACTATTTCAAAATATGAATGTATGAATATTATTTTTAATATATAATTTTTAGTGCTGTGCAACGATTAGGCCTAATCGCGATTAATCACATCCAAAATAAAAGTTTGTGTTTATATGTTTAATTATTTTGTATATATATATATATATATATATAAATACATGTATATATGTAATAAATATTTGCATGGATATAATGTATATATTGATACATAATTTATATTATATATAAATATACATATTTTATATATAAATAACACTTTTTTTCTTAAATATATACATGCATGTGTTTGTATTTATATAGGCTATATAAAATAAATAAACACAGTAAACACAAATATATTATGTAAACACAAACTTTTATTTTGGATGCGATTAATCACTGCCCAGCACTAATAATTTTATTGTGTTTTGTTTTGCAAAATAATTTTTACTGTGATTTGATGAAATAAATGCAGCCAGTGTGGTTTGAACACAGGGTTTGAAATTAAATTAACTGTGCAGGATCCGATAACTGGCGGATAACGCTTTCAAATCACTAGCACATTTGGCGGGTTACTTATTATTATGTTTACACTTTGCTGGGGAAGTTCGTATAAGCCAAACACAGATTTATCGAAATTCTCAACACTGTGAGTCATCATTATACAGTATTAAATACAGCGTATTGAGCAGAAGCTGCGCATATGTGGCTTATTCGAATATACACGTCACTATGCAACAAATAACAGCGCGCTTGTTCAATTGCATTGAAGCAAAGGCGAAGATATAAAAAAACATAATAATGTGTTGATACTTGCCTGGGGTAACTAACCCCAGTGGAAAAAGGAAAGACCTGTCAAGCAACGAAAATTAGAAGTTTTAGTACCAAGTGGGAAGCTGATACAGAGGACTCTGAAGATGAGAGCTCTGAGGATATCTGAGCATTTGGTCAAAAGAAAAGACATTGTTATTTTCCAACATCATACTATTTTAGCAAACCCTGGCTTATCCTGAGACCACAGGTTTGGTTTGTTCCGTGGTGTTTGATGTTCTTTGTACTGTTTTGATCTGTCCATCTAAAATAAATTTTTGGTGAAAAGGATGAGGATGAAGAGGAAGGGAGGAGATGGCTGGATGCGTAGGATTTTGTTTGAATTAGAGTAAATGTGAAATCCAAATTTTATTATAAATAATATAGCTATGACATATATTATTTTATATATTATTTTTCTTTTTGGCTGGTAGAAGTTCTGAATGGCTGATAACATAAACAATGTAGTAGCCAGTTAATTTCAAACCCTGGTGTTATATTAAAAATACTTGTACTTCTCTCTCCGTTTGATAGCTGTTTGACCCCTAAAAATAGTAAAGAGAATGGTATTGTGCCTCATGAATTTCCCAAAGTCCAATGTCGAAAAGCTTAGGTGCATAAATCCAACACAAAATCAACTGAAAAGAATGCATCTGCACACAAAGATTTGGGACAAAAGTTCTCCAAAAAATGTTTTCTTTCAAATCTCCAGAGGCCACAAACAGTTGCAATAAAGTGCAAAAAAAACCTCTTATAACTCTTATATAAAAAAGCATTTATGTCACTCACCATGTGACAAATATCCCAATTCAACCCTGTTGTGTTGATGTTCTCTCTCTGTATGTGCAGATGGTTGGCATGTCAGTGTTGTCAGTCTGATGCCCTCTTGGAGGAGGGTAAGTGGCAGCACACACACTCACCCTGGGCACTTGGGCTGATGGCATTTCAGTGCGGCCCATGGGGAGCACACATACTGTACACACACACTGGCACGACCCTTAAATGCTGGTCTGTGTGCTTGTGATAACCGTCACTGCCACCGCTCTTCGGCCCACTGTGCCAGCCATTTTCCATCTCACACTATGACAAAGCTAACACACATACACACACTCAGACATGCAAATACACAAGCAAACACATTCCCAGACTCACACAAACACCAAGTCTGCGGGATCTTCACATCTCTCTTGCTCTCAATGATTACAAAGCTAAAATCCTCCGTATAAAGTAAGTGCAAAACTAAAAGTGTCTTCAGAAGATTACAGTACCCTTCAAAAGTCTGGGGATTGTAAGATCGAAGTATTTTATGTTCACCAAGGCTGCCGTTATATGATCAAAAATACAATAAAAACACTAATATTGTGAAATATTATTATTATTATTATTATTTTTAATTTAATATTTCTATTTGAATATATTTCCAAATGTAATTTATTTCTGATGCAAAGCTGAGTTTTCAGCATCATACTCCAGTCTTCAGTGTCACATGATCCTTCACAAATCATTCTATTTGGCTGATTTGATTCTCAAGAAATATTTCTTATTATTATCAATATTGTAAACAGTTGTTCCCTTTCAGTCGAGAACGTCAGACTTTGTCGACGTCGACTGAAATGAGATCATGTCTAGGGAGCCAATCCTCTTCGATTACTATTGAACAAGCCAATGGAATTGGCGTGCGTGACTCGCATCACACACTCCGCCCCCGCAGAGCGGGCACAAATACGGAAGTGGATGCAAGCACCAGTTGCCTTTCGCTTCGGAGCTGATCGTTTGATTTCTCTGAAGATTGCTGTTGTTTACAACGAGCGAGTGTGTCGGTGTTCTTCGGGAAGTCTCTCCCAGTGCTGGTGGTTTCTACAGCGCGAGTGCAGCGGTGATCGGGAGCTTTGAGCTCTCAACTGCTGTTTTAACAGCAACAAATTTCTGTTTGTTTATGTTTGTTGACGGCTGGTTAGAGGGCTTAAAAGTGAGTGCTTCACTGTTTCAGTTCTCTGTTCAGTGTTGCCGCGGTCATTCCCCTGTGTGCTCCGGCACTGGTGATGGGTCCTATTTCCTGAAAGAGCAACACGGGTGCGTTTGCGTCTTTTTCAAGATGTCATTCCACCCGTGCGTTTCTGGATGCGGTCGTTCCCGGTTCCTCTTTGACGGTCACAATTGTTGTATCACGTGTTTGGGCTTACAGCACGTTGAGGCAAGTTTTTGTGGACCGTTTATGTTCCCATTGCGGGAATATGACTGTCGCGGTGTTGAGATCGAGACTCGCCTTTGTCCGCAAAGCGCAAGTCCCCATTACTGCGCTCCGCCCTACGGGTGACGTTAGTGGTTCACGTTAGTGGTTCAGGAGCACCATTGTTGGCTCAGCCTGGTTGATGTGGCGGATGCGGACAAGGTTCGGTTCCTGGTCTCCCCAGTTTCACAGGTTGGCCTGGTCGGTGACGCGACAGAGAACTGCACCCAACAGTTCTCTGCTGCCTAAGCGCAGATGGAGTTCTTCCGGCACATCCTGCACCGACCGGAGCCGACTGCAGTGGGGACACCCAGCCCGCTCCAGGCGCTGCCAAGCCAGGTGGCAAGCGATAGCGTAAGCTTTCTGAGCAGGCCGCTTAGGGATGAAGGAGGTGCTCTTGAAGTTGGTCACTCCCTCCCCCCGGGTGAGGGCCGGGTGGAGTCTTTGTGGTGCGTGTGTCTGTTCCGCCGCTTGTTCCCAAAAAAGAGCGGAGCAAGCGGTACCCACACTACAAAGAAAGAGCAAATTCCTTTGTTCCTGGGTCCCAAGAGGGTAAGTCTGGCGGTGTGTGACCTGTTTAACCTTGCACCCCTCAGGTCCCTCTTGTTCGCCAGCACGGCCGCTGGGTGCGGTTCGAGGACCCGGTCATCCGCCTTCTCATGCATCCCTGGCCGTCTCATGGAGACAGGTAAGTGTCGTGCACCACACTCAGACCCTACTTCAGGCCGCCTTCGGGCATTCCGAACCAGGTCCCTGTCCTCCACCTTGCTGCCCCACCTCGGGTACGTCTTGGTCCCTGGCCTGGTTTGTGGAAGCCAAAAATGTTTCCGAAACCGGTCCAGGTGGAACTATTCCATCAGACTCGGCTTGCGATTCTTTTCGCTATAGGCTTCCGCCCAAGCTCAGTGATCTTCATCACACCTAGGTGTTGAGCAAATATGCTCCTAAAATTAGTCAGACTTTTGTCACACCTAAGTGTTGAGCACTGCTCCTGTCTTGTGTGCGCCATCGCAGTCTGCTGGCGAAGGACACGATGTAGCCGCTTCCTCCAGCCGATATGAAGGCCGGCTTCTATGAGCCTGTACTTCATTGTACCCTAGAGGGGTGGGTCATGACTATCTTGGTCCTGTGTTAATTGATACACTCCGTGTGAAAGCACCCTGTCCTGCTGCCAAACCCTCAGTCCGTAACAGCCGGGCCTTTTGAACGAGTGTCCATCATTACCGGCTGAGGGGCCACGTACAAAGGGCATGCAGTAACGGAGGTCTGGGCGGCCTCCGACTGCATTGGCATTCATTGTCTACATTGCGACTGTTGCGCTACGCTTCCCTTGCATGTTACTAGCCCGTCACCTCCTCCTTGGAGTCTGAAGCTTCTGAGGTCGCTTCATTCCACTATTTCTTCCGACTGCTCTTTGGTGCCGCCAACGAGCCTCACGACAGCCTATGGCCAGGGAGAGTGGAGACTCCATCCCTAGGCGGTCCAGCTGGGCAGGGACCACTTCGGGGACGCACAGTTACATCTGTTTGCCTTTCCAGATTCGTTCCTTTGCCAGTTTAATTTTTTCTGTCCGAGCGGACATCCCTCGGACAGACACTGGCTCTCAGCTGGCCCCGGGGCCCCGCAGAATTGCGTTCTCCAGTGAGCCTTCTTAAGCGGCTATGCGATTCATTGTTGCTTGCGCCCTCTCAAGTCAGTGATTTTTATCACACTCAGGTGTTGAGCAGGGATGTTCCTGGAGCTCAGTGAATTTCATCACACTCAGGTGTTGAGCAGAAATGCTCCGGAAGCTCAGTGATATTCTTCACACCTAGTGTTGAGTAAGGCTTCTGTCTGGTGCGCGCATGTTGCTTGCACGTACTGTGCTAGGTCAGGAGTGGAGCAGGTCTTGATAGTTGCCCCTTATTGGCCCAACCAGACCTACTTCTCCCCTCGACAGCCCTTCCTGACTTCCCCTGAAAACATTCTCAGGGACGGGGTATGATGGCACCCGCGTTCGGACCTCTGGAGGATTTCAGGTCGGTCCTAAAATTGGACGCGGTGGTTCAGGTAGCTACCACAGGATTATGTGGTAGTCACCATCACTTCTGCGGTAGCATTCCCTGTATAGGAAGTTGTGCTTACGCCAATTAGAAGTGGAACCTATTCGTTGAGTGTGTCTTCTCTCCGTGAGGAGATCCTGAAAGCGTTCGGTCATTTCAGTGCTCTCTTTCCTGCAAGATGGGTTGGAGTTGGACTGTTTCCCTCCACCCTCAAAATGATGTTGCCTCTATTTTTTGACGCACATTATGATGCAGTAGCATGGGAAGCACGTCCTGATCGTCATGTTCCTGAGGGGGGCAAGGGAAATGAATCCCCTTGCACCCCTCTTTATCCTTTTGGGCCTTTTCTCTGGTGCTACTGCACTGCAGAGTCTGCCCCTGAACCACTGTAGCCAGTGAGTTAAAAATTCTGTTTTAAGAAACAGTTCTCCTGCTCGCCTGGTTTCTACTAGAGGGTAGGGACTTGCTCGCTTTCGGTCAACGAGTTGTGCCTGGAATTCGGGCCGACTAACTCTCACAAGTTGAGACCCCGGCCTGGATATGTGCCCAAGGTTCCTACCTCTCCCTAAAGGTGGGACCAGGTAGCGAGCCTGCAATCGCTGCCTGGAGGAGGCAGACCCAGCCCTGGCTTCTCTGTCCGTCCGCTTCATTGCGGTTGTACGTGCACAGAGTTTAAGCTTAGTACCTCAGACCAGCTCTTGTCTGTTAAGGAAATCAGCAGAAAGGGAAGGCTGTTTCCAAGCGAGGTTGGCCCACTAAATTAGTGGTTGCCTTCATCTTGGGGAGAATTCCAAGATGCACGTGTCCACTTAGGTGGTGAGCTCCTCCTGAAGTGAGTTGCGTGCTCCCGCCTGGGCGTTGACATAGAGTGCTTCGCTGACAGATGTGTTAGAGTTGGGGGCTGGACGACAACTGTAGTCGAACCGCTGCTTCTCGTAGGCTCCCTTCTGTAAAGACTCAGGGGTGGATCTAATCCATGGGGAATTTGCATATCATAATTATTAATTGGTAATTAACAATTATTTATACAGGTTTGGATCAGATCAGTCTTACATGTTAATAAATCTCCCGGTAAGGGAATGATATGTAATTTTACCTGCATGCATACATGTGAATCCTTGCAATTAACCACAAGTTGAAGGCAATTAATTCCACGGAGCACATTTCACAAAACAGGTAAAATTAATTAGCTCAATTAATTTATAGAGTTTAGGAAAATTAATTCTGTGGCCACAAGAATTAGCCTTCCCGCCCTATAAACAAATACTCTTTAAAGTATCTTTAATTTGTAAAGCTCGTAGCTTTGATCTAGTAATTTCAGGGACCCGAAGTATGAGCAGACACAGTAAATCCATCAAATGAGTATCATGAATTTAATAAGAAATAACTAGCATTTACTACGTTACAGGAATACATGTATTTACAAACATTAATGACAAAAACACGCGGGGAGTCTAGACAATGGAAACACGTGTAAAAGTGAGTGAGAGTGAGAGTGAGAGTGAGGGAGAGAGAGAGAGAGAGAGAGAGAGAGAGAGAGAGAGAGAGAGCATTGGTAAAATTCACCCAGACAGTAACCTCTCTGAAACAACACGAAAAACATCATCTTAATGCTTCCTAGAAGCTGTATACAGAAATATACTTGCAAAGTTTCTTGGTCTCTCATGTATTGTTGCGTTCCTGGAACGGCCTGTCCCGGCCGCGTGCATGAGCGGATGTTCTTTGTTCCGTGTGTGCACGTCACGTGGTGTTCAGCGCGCGCGTTTTGAAGCGAGGTTGAAGTCTTCGAGGTAACATTACCAAATTCGGCTGAATTCATCTCCTCTCCTGTGAGATGAATTAGAAAACAAAACTTTTAAACAAACAAAAGAAAGAAAGGATTTCCCGAGGGGAAATCGGATCACGAGACTACATGACTAAGGCAGACGTAGGCAAGGAGATCAGAGAGCGAGAAAAGTGTCCGTGTCCTTTTTTAAAGGGACGCAGACCATGCCCCTTCCGGAGCAACCTTAACCAATGAGATTCGACAAAACTCTGGCGCGAAGGCTTTCCTTTGTCTTGTCAAAACCTTATTTATGACAGGGTGAGTTTTTAGTCTTTTCCACTCCAAAGGTGGAAAACCATAGTAAATAATATTTTACTGAATATTTCTTTGCATATTTGGGTAGTCCATACCACAAGCGTTCTGGAGGAATCAAGAACATTATGTGAAAGTCAAAGGAATATACAGTGATATTTAACATCCATAATGAAGGTATTTCTACTTCTCCTTATGCTACGATAAGATTCTAGTTATTCCACTGGGACATGGAGAAACAAACACACATAAAAAAACACATTGAATATATTTGGTTCAATGTCTTTAAACAAAAGAAGTGTCTTTCTTAGGTCAGAGAAGGTTGCTTGTAATGGGACACTCTCTTTGCCCAGCGAGCCGGCCTCGTGTGTGTGGGGGGGTGGGGGTGGGGAGGGGCTCGCATGTGTGTTCAAAGTTCAGCAGTGTGTGTGTGTGTGCGCGTGTTGTTCAAGTCCCGGGGTTTATAGGAAGAAATACGTTTAATTATTCAGATGATCCTTCATTCCGCCCAGTCCTTACACTTCTTATGAAGCCAGTTCACCGTGAGCCCGGTTCGAAGTGTCGGCTTGCTGCGCCATTCCCCACCGTTGGACTGGATACGTGCGCAATTCTTGCTCCAGTAGAGTTCTCCTTAGCTGAACCCTGTCGAGTTCCTACATACACTTCGGCTACGGACGTGGCGGAACGTCCGAAGCCAGGCCTATCACTCGTATGCACTGGTGGAACTTGTGTTAGGCTGGGTCCATATGTTGTGATCCCTACGGCGATCCCATATGTGTATTCTTCCACGGTACGGCTCCCTGCAGCGAGCCCGTGTCTTCCCGTGGCAGAGTTTGCTCTGCCGTCACTGTCTGGTGAGTACTCCCCCCTGTCATAGGCTGGAGCCACCTCAGTGACATTCCATATGTTGTACTGCATGGTCATCCACCCAGTTCATATGTGTATTTCCAACGCATTCTCATCCCAAGGCGTAATATTCTGACACTTTGACAAAGCGTCTATATCGAACGCGCATGGAACCCTTTAGCGTCAATATAACACGCAGAGAGATGGGTAGGTTTAGGTATGGTGTAGGGTTAGGGTTAGACCGCTAGGAGGCGCCTTCTGACCCATATATTTCGGCGTCTCATATTGACGCTAAAGGGTACCATGCGCGTTCGATATAGACGCTTTGGCAAAAGCGTCATTATATTACGCCTTGGGATGAGAACGGGCTGGTATTTCCACATGTTACCTCCTTGAGCAGGATGTGGTTCCGCAGCGTCCCTTCCTTCCATGTATAGGGAACACTTTCCCAGTGATCCTGCAGGAACAGCAGTGACTTTCCTGGCCTGAGCGCCTGTCCCGTCTCCTTAAATCGGGGGGATCAGGTGGCTCTGTCTAGGCACTGGAAGGTGGCAGCACTAGTGGCGTTTTCAAATGGATCCCATTTCAGTCGACGTCGACTACGTCTGACGTTCTCGACTGAAAGGGAACGTCCTGGTTGCGAATGCAACCCACCGTTCTCTGAAGGAGGGAACGGAGGACGTAGTCCCCTTGCCACTTCTGCTGGACCATCGCTGACTCCGGGGGCCGATCGGCTCCTCAGCGAAAAAGCAACTGGTGCGTGCATCCACTTCCGTATTTGTGCCCGCTCTGCGGGGGCGGAGTGTGTGATGCGAGTCACGCATGCCAATTCCATTGGCTTGTTCAATAGTAATCAAAGAGGATTGACTCCCTAGACGTGATCTCATTTCAGTTGACGTTGACTACGTCCTCCGTTCCCTCCTTCAGGGAACGGTGGGTTGCATAAGCAACCAGGACGTTCTACTTAATACACATGGAAATTACAATACTTTTTAATGATTCTTTAATGAATAGAAAGTTCAAAAGACCATCATTTATTTTAAAAAGTGTGTTCTTGTAACTATGTTTGTAAGTCTTTACTGTCACTTTTGAACAATTTCTAAATAAAAGTATAAATTTCTTAAAAAACAACAACAACTGACTGACCCAAAACATTTGAACATTTACTGTACATTAGTCATATTTAGCTAAAGTCAAAATTATGAGAATAAAATGATAGAATATTATGAAGGTATAATATTATGACAATGACATTGCAAGGAGAGTAACAAAGTAAAGTGAAGTTGACCCCTGGTTGCCATTTCAGATTGCACAAAAAAGGCAATTTCCTGAATCCCTGTTTGGTTCTTTCTGAATGAATAAATTTAATTTCCTACAACATCCGCAGGGTCCGGTTACTCATGATAACTGGGCACTGATGTGCCAAAAGACAAAACACTTTGTTGGTAAATCCTGCCCTAAAGTATAATTTAACTAAATCATATATTGTTTGTATATATATTTTTGTATTTTGTATTTTGTATATATATAACATATATTTGTTGTATTGTTTTTTTTTTCATCCACATTTGTTTTTCACACAATACTACACCTTTAAGCCTTTTATTTAATTACTTTATTTTCACAACATAATGACTTTTATTTTGTAGTGTGAGTTTATTCTCAAAATCTTTTTTTTTTTACTTTAACAATAGATCTTGTTTTCTATTATCTTTCAATAGGAAAACATCATAATAATAAAATAAAAGAATTGCATTTTAGTGCAACATGTCCATAAATTTATTTAGTTGTCAAATCAGTTATTCTACAAAACTATGTCATTATTTTTTGTATTTTTCTTTTCCCCTGGAAAGTTGTGAAATTATTAGAGCGATCAGAAATTACTATTAAACACATCTGACTAAGAAAGTACACATTGCAGTATGCACGCACGCACGCACGCACACACACACACACACGCACACTCACACACACCTCTTTTCTGTGATAGATTCCCATGATGCTAAAATGTCTATAAATACAGCGTGGAGATCCCTGGTGGTATGAAGCCATTTCAGCAGGAAATAGGAAAACAGCAGAGATGCTCAAGATGAACTTTATTAAAATTCATAAACTGTGAATAACAGCTGCCTCACCCATCAGGGAGCACTGCCTGATCTTTTTGGGCCCTTTGGGACACCATACCTGCCCTGTCTCATCACACTCAGTTAAAGAGTGAAATGAGAAACATAAGAAAAGAACAAACACAAAAAGAATAGCACAATTGTAATGGAGACCATACACATAGACAAGCGCTTCTCAGTCATGTCAATCAATCTGTATGTATTCAGAAAGTGATGAGTTGTGGTTCCGGACAATCTGATTGGTGGAGATCCACATGTGGCCTACCGTCTGCATTTTCCCAGTCACTGCGCTTGTGTGTAAATTTAAACTCGCCTCAGCAGGACATAAAACAGTAGAATCAGAAATGTGCAACACCAGAAGTGTTTAGATAAAATACACTCTCTGACCAACACTTAGGATGTTTTTAAACCTATTTGCTTTTTTCCAAAATAAGGATTAAACTGTTTCAGTTGTGCAATTTATTCTTGGTTTGGTTCACTTTTACAAGGCAGCATTTCAATGGATTGAAATTTGTTAAAGTCCCCCAGTGGTGAAAATCAAGCTTTTAATGTTGTTTATGTCTATGTGGTGTTTTTAATATGCTTTAAGATAAACCATGTGCAAATTCATAAGTTTAATTTCTCCTTGAAACTGCAATGAACCAAAGTCTCAAAAACGCGGTTTGAAATCTCTGGTGTTTTTGACGCCACAAACTACCTTATAACCAATCACGTCAACGTGTGATGTAAACGAACTCTGAGCTGGTGTGAGTGAGTGGAGGTGGGGATAATTTGCATATTCATAGAACCATGTTGTAACAAATTAACTCTATGAAATATTAATAATCAATGATAACTGGTTATAATTGATTATGAACATTTGGACCAGTTAATATAATTAACTCAATGAAATTAATATTATAATAAACCAACCTGTTTGTCCTGTGAACACTCAGCGTTAATTGTTTATCAATTCTAAGAAATATTCATTTCCAGGGAAGGGAAATGCCTTTCTTACTGTGCGTTCACACCGGACGCGAATAGCGCGTCAAATTCGCGTCTACTGCGTCTAGTTTGACGCTTGACCACTTTGTGTTAATTCGCGTGTCAAGAGTGAAACTGACGGTTTCACTCAGATTCGAAATCTGTTGGCGGCCATCTTTTTTATGTTGATCGAGCATTTATCGAGAGAGTCACCGCTCTGTATTTGCTCTGAAAAGCGGGATCATCGTCGCTGTATTTGGGTCCACCAGACCATTCGGAGGCGAACTCAGTTTGGCGAGTTTCACCATTTCCTCGCTCCAGGAGCTGCGCCTGGATGAAGGCCGCTTTCAGCGGTACTCACGCCTGTCCCGCACCCAGTTTGATGACCTGTTGTCCCGCATCGGAGCGAGGATCACCCTCGCCCTCACCAACCTAATCTGTCAAATATATATAACAGACCGGACACCGTCGGTCTAAAATAATTATGTACTATGTTGGTTGTCTTTACATTAGAATAATAATATTTCATATAATTTAGAAATGGAATGAAAAGCATTCAATACAAAATGAATATGTCTCATATATTTAAATCAAGTTTTTATGTGATAAAATATTTGCTTTGTTGCTGCATTACAGAATAGAATAGTCATTTTATTCCATTTTGTCATATTACAAAATAATGTATTGAGGCATCCAGCATCCAGATACTTCACCACGTGACAGCAAGCAGGCTCCTGATTGGTTAACGCGGCGCGAATTGACGCAGTTCAGATTTTTCAACTCGGGCAGCAGACGCGAATTCGCGTCAAACGCGTGAATGCACAAATAGCACTAACTAAATCATTCGCGCGTAACGCGCTTAACGCGGCAGACGCTTAATTCGCGCGAACTTGACGTGCGAATGAGGCGTATTCGCGTCTACCGCGCCACGCTCTACGCCTCATTCGCGCCGCAGGAATTTTTTACGCGTGTAACGCGTCTTTGCATTGACTTAACATTGAAATCATTCGCGCCTGACGCGCTATTCGCGTCCGGTGTGAACGCACTATTACTGTACATTACTAAGAGCCTGTAGTCAAAATCTAAATCGTAAAGTAAACTTTGTTGCAAGCAGAGAATCAGAACCAAACACATATTGTGCACAAGTTTTATTAACTAAATCACAAACATAACTAAACAAACATACATAAATACATGCATAGGTAAGAGGGTGAGTGATAGAGTAAAATTGGAACAGGGAATGGAAGTATTGATAAGATCCATTTAAACTATGAAAAGAACCATCAGCTTATCTATTTTCAGAGCACCTCATTTAAATTGATACCTTGCATTATTTTGTAGTGGGGACAATTCTTGAAGTTGTTGAAAATCGAAGTCGTTGATGGTTCCGTGAGTGTCAAATGTGGAAGTTGGTTGAAAGTTCTCTTCTCTGTTGGATGAGGAAGATATGATGAACTTGCATGGTCAGTTCAACTCTGTTCTGGTTGAAAGTTCTCGCTCTCTCTATGAGCACATGGCTGGAGTGCAGATTGGGGCCTGTCGGTCCTGGGGCGGAGGAGAGGCCTCTGAGAGGCCACGGAGAGCACCCAGGAGAAGGGAGGAAGTCGGAAGAGTTGATGGTTGGAGTCGCGATTGACTTCTTCTGCGTTGAATGAAGAAATTGTGCCCAACTCCTGATGTTGTCCTTAGTTCTGTTGTGGTTGAGAGAGCTTTCTCTCTCCTGAATGAGCACATGGCTGGTTGTGGGTGAAGGCCTGCTGCCCTGGGGCCTGGTGCGGCCATTCAGGACAGCAACCCAAACGTACCGAGAAGGACAAGAGAACAAGAGAGAGGGAATGGCTTGTGTAGCTGCAATTTAAAGCCCGAGAAAGGTCCCACCTCTCAGGGTTGGCTTGACCAATAAGAAAGGTGGCATATCCAAGCCGGAGAATTTGATTTATGGGTCTTTGTCCTAAGTGTGCTCAGCTGGATTAGTTTCTGATGAAGAACTAGGGAAGACTCTTGTAATATCAATATGTTGTGCAGCTATCGGCATATCATGTACACAATCATTTCGATCTTCAAAGTACCAATTTATAAAGACCAAACGTGGTATAAGTATGGTTACATTGAACGTCGGTTCTATCATAAAATACACAGTATATATAAAATTATAATAATAATAGTTTCACAAGACACTATTCAAGACAGTAAATTGTGACACACAATGTCCGGAGATGCATGTTAGTTTATACATAAGTTCATCCATAAATGAATGCAGCAAAGTCTGTTTCTGTCTTCTCTGTCCTGATCACGTGACCACATTCTTAACAGCAATAAAAACCTGAAGACCCCTCTTCCCCATGTCGGGGGATGGGACCACAGGTCCCAGAGTGAGCTTTAAAGATTATTTGTTAACCATAACAAATAATTGTGTCTGATTGGTCTCAGTCGTTACAGCGTATTTCTAAATGAGGCAAGGGTGTAGAGTTGCATTCAAGCTATTTAAGGCATGAACAATTTTTTTTTCAAGGAAAAAAGCTTTTAAATATGTCATTTAGGTGATCAAAGATTAATTTTAACAGAGTAAATGATTGACTGCAGGGGGGCTTTAATACAAGTCATGTGCAAGTAAACGGTCCTCTCATTTGTCTGACAAACTTATCTTTTTCATCTCCCGAACTCCCAGTCTTGCAAAGAGAATTGTTAACAAAGTCTTTTAGCCTTCGCACGGCACTGTTCCACGGAGCAATTAAAGCCCATCTCTTCGAGACACTCGCTAAACACCTTGTAAACTTTGGTATCTTCATGTGTTTTGGACAGTTGTTTTCATATATTTTCATCTGACCAAATTTCTACTAGGTATTTAACTTTGTGTTTGCTCCAGGTTGATTCATTTTGAGAGGAATTAACAAAACAAATACTTTTAACGCAACATGCGTAATTATTCATCAAACATTGTGATACGGATTGGTTTGTTGGTCCAGAGTGCAGTTTCAAGAAGGCCGAGACCACCTTGTTGCAGGCATTCTTGGATCATTTTTGGTGAGGATTCAAGCGCGATTGCCGTGTCCCGAAACAAGCGCTCAAAACTAGTTTTTCAGGGGTTTTTTTAACAATGAAAAACAAAATAATGTAACAAAATATGTGACAGAATAAATTCAGAAATCTGTCTTTTTAACTGAAGCATATCTAGAAAATGATTCATGATGTGGTAGGAGGAATATGAAGGTTTATAACACCAAAGTAAGCGTCCATGCAATAGCTCTTGTGGATTTATGGCCTGACATATGCATTCATGCCCATTTAAATGCAAAATAGTTGGATTTCCTCTGAGGAACCACAAAGTAATCATCTTTGTTTAAAAATAATTAAAAATAAATAACAAAATACCGATATCCATTGCACCAAGACACTGTCTATTAATCACATCAACAGATTCCAAATGTGTCTGAGCTTGTATAAGAATGTCTATCATTTCTACCTAAAGCAGACACATTATTTTATGTATTTAGATGACAAATCACCTAAAACAACAAACAAAAACAATATATTAACATCACTAACAGATTTTAGAGTAGGTCAATAATTTATACCTTGTGAGAACAAGTTATTATATTAATATTATATTAATCTACTTACATGTATGAAATCTAAATCACAACAAGTTTTAAAGTTTATGAGCAACAATCTATTAAAATCACAAACAAATTTCCATGAATTTGCTAACATTAGAAAGAAATGACAAAATATCAGCATCAGTAATTTACAGTATATTTACAAATGATTTGTTCACTAATGATCCAAAAAGCAACTATTAAAAGTCGAACAGTTAGTAAGAAATTTAACAAAATATAATTTTTAGCGTAATAGTTATTTTCAAGCAATTACATTTTTTTTTTTTTACAACACAAATATTTTAGTATTGGTTATTTGCCACATATGGTAAAAGATATTTCATAATTGAAAAAAAAAAAAAGAGAAAAGCCCATCAAATTCAGGTACAGGAGACTTTTTCTCTATTTCAGAAGTCCACCACATGCCGCTGGTGCCTGATGTACCTCTATGATATCCAGCTCCAAATAAAACATCCATCCAAACCCTTTATACTTGCAGGGGCAAGTGATCATGCCATTTCTTTTCATATAAATTGGTAATTAGTGGAGCCACTCAGACACAAAATTTAGCAATGTGATTTGGCTGTCTGTCCACAAACCTTTAGCAGTGTGTTTCATCTCTGCTCCACGTTTTAATAAATCAATAACCTCTTCTGGCCCATGTGTGGCCCCCAGGCGTAAAATTGCAGCACATCATCAGTAAAACTGTCTACCAGCCGTGCTGTAAAACCTATAACGATTCTGCTATTACAGAGGTACGTTGAATAATAAAATGCTTTAAATTCACATCACCAGAGCTTCCTGCAGTGCATAACGATCACAGCAGGAAAAACCACCACCGTGTTTGAAATCACTGGGTTGTCGGCAAGGAAGGAACAAGAGAATGAGACTCCCAAAGGAGATTTATAGAATTCGTTTAAAATAATTAGTTGCTAATAAACAGGAGAATTGATTTAGCGCTCTTTCAATTATAATATTTCTATGAAAAAGATAAGAGGGGCATTCTTCATGCTGCTGTTGTGGGCAAATGGACTTTTCTATTTCTTCTATATTTCCACTGTTGGTAATAAAAACAGTAAACTACACAAGCTTAATGATAATTGTGAATTTTTTTTCAAGAAGATTTGTTCAAAGCCAAGCTTTGTCCACTGTCTCTTTCTTCTGTTATCCTTACCTTGTTATGAATGATTAAAGCACACGGTAAAGAATGTGTGGTGAAATTAGTTTTCATTGTGATGGAGTTACTGCTTCTTAAATCACTTTGCGTATTATAGAATTAATTAGAGACCACATAGTTACTAATAAGTACTCCCATCAGGAACCTAAACACCACAGATGTTGAGCAAGACATGTCCACTCCAATATTCAGAATAATGGTCAATACGTGCTTTTTCAATTAATCAATTATAAATTAGTAGTTCTGAACCTTTTACATTTGGTTCCATCCAGTACTGACTCTATTTATTTCCATAAAACACATACTTGCTCTACATGATATATCCATGGACATTTCAGTATAGACTATTCACAATATTCAGTCCGTGCATCAGTTTTGCTATTGTGAACAAACTGTTAAAAATAATTGACTGACTGAACTGAAATAAATCTGACATAAAACATAATATAAATATTAGCTGAAAAACCTAAAACTAAATGTTGCTGTTACTGTATGTCGTGGCAGGGAAGAGGAGAGGTGAGGATCCAAATGCAGTGCAAAGTTATTGAAACAACAAAAACACCAACAAAGTTAATCAGACAGGGAGAACAAAGACAACGACCGACAACAGACTACTGGGTATACAGGGGTATATATACACACACACACAAGATAACAAGGGGCTGACAAGGAAAAGGTGAGATAAACGAATCACCACGGCAACAAACAAGGCTGCAACTAAACACAGGAAGTGAAACACTGGAGCAATGGGAATAAATACACTTCAACATAAGAGTCCTTCAACACAAAACAGTGAAACAAGACATGAATTGTGACAGTTGCCTTTGTAACTAACTGTACCTAAAGTTCTAAAATTGCTAAAACTAAAATAAAAATAAATGAAAACTACTATTTAGCTTTTAAAAGGACAAAATAAAAAAGACAAAGCCACATACAATGACAAAATTAAATTTAAAAGTACAACTGAAATATTTAAAATGAAGCAAATTCAAAATATCAATTAATAGTATGTTAACAATGAATAACACTGCTGTGCATTAGTGGTGGAGATTTTTGCAGTGACTCTTTCTGCAGGTTACATTGTTACACCAGTAAGTGGCGACAAGTGTTTGTGAAAGAGTGAATCATTGAACCATTCAGTCAACAGATTCGTTCATAAACTGATTCATTCAGGAATGAAACAAGTGACTGTCTATGGCCCTGTCCCAAATGGCACACTTCATATGCACTTTCAGTCTTGTGGACTTGCAATGGCTGCTGTGTGTCCATCACATTTAGTCATTTTAGTTTCAGAAGGGTGCTTGTGAGCGCCCCCCTTAGCAGTCGATATGCACCCTCGATGCGCACTTTTGTCGAGCCCGCATTGATGCGAGTTCCGCTGCAGACTTCTTACTGACAGTCAAAGCGACATTACATCACAAAAGTGCAGACTTGTATGAAGACCGCGAGTGCTTAGAGTGCCATTTGGGACAGGACCTATGGCTGTATCTGAAATCTACTATATAGTTGCAGAAAAACCGTATGTGACAAAATAAATATGTCCAAATTCACAATACTCATGAAACTGTAGGCAAAAAGTACCCAGATGACCTACTTCTTCTGGCGAGATTCTAAAGTGTGCATACGATGTACACTTCACTATCCCATAAGCCATGGAAGCGAGTATTTATGATTGGCAGTGAATGGATGTAACTGCTGGTAGGTCACATGATAATGTTTAGATTACTTTCATACCTCACACATTCATAGTTTTTAGTTTGTTTGGACCTGTTTTCACCAGAGCAGAAAACTGTCAACATTGTGTCTGAAATGCACATTACTCAGTCAGTATTAACTTTTTGTTTATTGAACTATTCTGTCAAGCTATATCACTGCATTCATATCAGCACTCTTGCTCCTGTGATATTAAGTAAATTGCATTGCGTATATTGAGTTATCTGTGTCTTGCATGTGAATGTAATGTTGAGGCTCTAATTACTTTCTTACTTGAGAACCTGCAAGAGGCCAAAAATGTAAAGTTGAAAATCATAGTGCAGAACATTCTAGCCCTGGGTTTTAGCACATCAAATTAACTATTTGGAGGAGACAAAAACTGCCAGAATTACAGTGGAATTTTTATTCTCGGCTACTGGTAATTTCATCATCCTAGTGTGATTAGTGTGAGGTCACGGTGTATCTCAGAACTTCACAAAGTATGTTAGGACCATTTCTGTCTGCTCATGTACCTCCTGTGAGACATGAAAAGCGGAGCTCTTGACTGCTTAACTCAATGAAAAAGGAAAATGTGCTCTGGTGAGAGGTCTTACTGGTGATTTGAATGTCTACTCCTTTCAGTACCACTCTCTCTTATATTAGTCAGAAGGCGAAAGGCAAAAAAAAAAAAAGACAAAAGCATTACTCTTTTTAAAGCACCTTTAATCATACTGGGGACTCTCCCTGAGGACTGAAACTGTTTCAAATGGAACTTGAGTGAAAATATGTCCATGTGGCTTTGGGTTAAATGGCTCTGTGCAATTTTAATCAAGGGTAATAACATATGAGCATTGAAAATGCTTCCCTGGTACTGAAGCTTTATAGTAATCATGTAAAAACTGTTCTTTATGTGTCAGTGTGGTCCTGGGCTTGTGCTGTGAGAATCAGGGCTCTCTGATGAAGGGCCACTGTTCAGTTCACTTCCGCTGTTGAAGTGTTCAAGTGTAATGTGAGGTATTAAGTGCCGAGAGTTCAATGGTAGTGTGCAAGAAATGTAGAGGTGAGAGTAGAAGTTATCTGAAGTACTTTTAAGTAGTGTGGTAGATTTTTCCCTAAACCTAACTACGTACCTGGGTCTTGTCTAAAATTGACGTCCCTGAATGTACAGTCGACGTTAGTTTACTACAATATTTATACTCTAGCGAGTCTACAGTCGTCTTCAGCTGAGTCCCCAACTCCAGCGAGTCTACAGTCGTCTTCAGCTGAGTCCCCAACTCCAGCGAGTCTACAGTCGTCTTCAGCTGAGTCCCCAACTCCAGCGAGTCTACAGTCGACTACAGCCAAGTCCCCTAACTATACTCCAGCGAGTCTACACATTGACTACATCTGCCCTTTTTTCCCCTTTTGAAAAAAACTTTTTTCCCTCTGTTAGCCTACGGGCATAAGCAAAATTATCTTGAATCATCAAAAAGAAGTGGAAAGTTTTAAGAGTTCAGTTGATTGCTGAATATATCATGACATGCTACAGACAGTATATTTTTGATGTTGTCATCAGCACTTCAGAATTTTCCATAGACACAATTAGAAAGAACAGAACGTTTAGTACATTGTGTTTCAGAGTGTTAGAATGTTTAGGCCTAAAAACGGAAGTAAAGTTTAGATGTTAGAATCATGGTTAGTTTAAAAGATAGTTTACTATCTTATCTATTAAAAAACCACCACAGTGGACACAGAACTTCACATGTTTTTTAAGCATAGGACATATCTGTGAAAGAGTACATCATCTGGGGAGCATATTTCAAGCATAATTTTGGAAGTGTAAAAAGAGTAACATAAACATCAAGAAAGTATCAGAAAACATCAGAAAGCAAAAACACTCAATACTCTAAAGCGTAATTTTTTATCCTCTTGTGAAAGCCTTTTAAAGGACTTTTAATATTTAGTTGTATTTCATTTTAAATCGGCCAATAAGCGTTTATACTGTAAACATGTAAAGCGTAATTAGATTGAGTATTTGTCATGTTTGTGTTAGTGTCACCTTCGTGGACTTTTAGTTTGTTTGTCTTCAGTCACGTGTTTCATTTGTTCTATTTTGCCACCACTCATCAGTCACCATGGACTCTTATCCTCCACCACAGCTGCTCATAATTTAGTTTGTTATCTCTGTGTATTTAGTTCCTCTGTTTTCAGTCTTCAGTGTTGGTCGTTGTCTGTGTATGGTTGTGTTAGCAGTACACACTGTTACATCAGTTTGTCTTTAGTTTTTATTAAACAACGTTGATAATTTGATCCTGTCTTCAGTCCTTCATCCTCATCTTCATCTTGTGACAGTCTTAGAAAAACAGTAGTAGTTTTACTAAGTATTACATTAATGTTACAGTCCTTTTTTGTCATGCTAGTGTTTTCAATATAACAGAGATCAAGCTAATGTAATTTATTCATTACTGCCATTAAAAAATACCTGACCATATTGTTCCAGTGACTTCCACATTCTGCAACCTACAAATACTACATTAACAAAGGTTGACAATGTAATTGGACATGTTACATTTTGTTGTCTATTCACGCACGTCTTGAAGAATTTGAAACTGATATCACGTAGTTCTGAATCAATCAGTCAAAAGCAGCCTACTATTGCTTTCATGAAACTAGCTTTATTAATAGAACAAAATCTTGCCTTTTTGGGACTGCATTAATTGGTAACACTTTAATTTTATGCTCCCTTTTGAACATTCTGTTGACTATAAGTAACTTTGCAACTACATGTCAACTAACTCTCATTAGAGTAGTAGACTATCTGCTTTATATCTGCTAACACTTTATCGTGATGCTCCTCCAGACATTCAACTGAATATAAGTTACTTTGCAAGTACAGTACATGTCAACTTATTCTAATCCTAACCCTACCAGTCCACTAATACTCAACTAACACTCTAATGAGAGTTAGTAGAAATATAAGTGCACTGTTACTTATAGTCAACAGAATGTGTTAAAGGGACCATCAAAATAAAGTGAAACCCATTAATTTTAGTCACTTTTTTCAGTATATTATAAAGGTGACTACTCTGGAAAGTAAAATATACTACCGTTCAAAGTTTGAGGGTCAGTAAGAATTTTTTCAAGAATGCATAAATTTTTTTAAAAATGTATCACAGTTTCCATACAATATTAAGCAGCACAACCGTTTCCAACTGATAATAAGAAGCATTATTTGAGCACCAAAAAGAATATTAGAATGATATCTAAAAATCATGTGACACTGAGGTTTAGAGTAAAGGCTGCTGAAAATTCAGCTTTAGCATGACAGGAAATAACAACATTTTAAAATATATTAAACTAGATTACAGATATGTTAAATTGTTGTAATATCTCACAAGAATTTTTCATTTCCAGAGTTATCAAGTACCGCCTGGGGGCACTTTGTGAATCATTCATCTACACAAATAAATTGTATTATGGATTTTTTTTTTTTTGATGAATAAAGACTCAAGAATACAAAAAGCATGTACGATTTGGAATGTAATTATCAAATGTAATTATACGTGCAAATCAGTGACCCTGAAACCTTAGCTGAGTAAATTACATACAGTCACATAATTTACTGTGAGTACATTATTTGGCTGTTGCAGGAATCTTGTGGCTGTTTAAGATTCTGTTTGCTGATCTTGTACTAACCACTTCCACCCCCAAACCCTCCAAAACGCTCTTTCTTTGTCCTTCACTAATACATATGCTGCAAAGGCAGGCAATCTCTCTCTCGCACACACATATTCCATTAATATTCAGTCTTGTCTCCCACAGAGCATCCAAACAAATGTTTGTGTCACACACACAGAGCAGAAGAAATATGAAATATTAAATATGTACTTATAAACAG
This sequence comes from Semotilus atromaculatus, assembly GCA_031834385.1. Taxonomy (NCBI): domain Eukaryota; kingdom Metazoa; phylum Chordata; class Actinopteri; order Cypriniformes; family Leuciscidae; genus Semotilus; species Semotilus atromaculatus. Next base: position 15,185,092 of record JAULUF010000023.1, on the reverse strand, counting down.
TGTGACTCAGAAAGCTTTTTCACTGACAATCCATCATAAGCACTATTTGACAGCCCATTCTCTTTCTCTCTTCAGTTATGGACAAAAGTTTGCAAAGCCTATCATTTTTGACCTTGCGGTTCTAAACCTGTACTGTACTTGTTTAAGGGCCACTGAGGTCAGCATGTTTGCTAGGCACAAAATGATATGTACTACAGTACCTCTCAACACATTAGCTGACAGAAAGTGTTTTATGTCTTACAGAAGTTCTAAAGTCTTTAAAAGTGTTACTGTGCAAGATATATTTTCTTCATTCTGCAAACAATTATTTTTGAAAAAGCAGGAAAAGCTAGAGGTTTGATGAGGTTTCAAAAATACCTGAAGTATTAAAAACGTAAAACAAAACTAAATTAAGTATAAATTATTTTAAAGTCCCGCTGTGGTGAAAATCACCACAAGTTTAATAAAAAAATTAATTGTGTAAAAATAACAACCTTAAAAACTAAGACTCAAATTTAAAAATAACTCTTTTAAATGAATTTAAACAATGTTTTGCTATTTTCTTCATCACATGTATTTTATTTGCATGTGCTTGTTTGGCCTTCTTAACTTAATTTCCTTCTGTATTTTGGGTTTAAGAATATACTGTATGTGGTTACAACTTAAAAAAAAAAGCACAAACATAGAGCTGTTCTGCTCCCTGTGCAGGTTTAGAGGGAATTGTGTATTCATCTGAGATGTTTGTGAGTGTGTTGAGATTGATTGTTTAAGTGCTACTCAAGCCTCTTTAGGCCATGTTCAGACTGCTAGCAAAATTCAGATTTTTTTTTTTTTTGGCATCTAGATTTTAGATTTTTTGAAAGTCTGGACAGCAAAAAAAAACAAAAAAAAAAGGTTCAAAAACCAAACAAACACACAACGATAACGTCAAAACTGGTGATGGATATCCTTGAAGTATTCATATGAGCGTTCAAATAGTATGTCTGAAGATATTCCATTTTCCAGTTCTGCACCGCAACTCGACAGGGCGCTTATTTGGAGAGCAAGATTTTTTTTCCAAGCCTCGTCACATACGTGTGTATGCCTACATTACCAAAGCAACCCATGAAGATATGTTGGTTATGTCTCTGGACACACAAATCTTATTTGATCACTTGGAATTAAGTGCGGACAGTCTACCTTAAAATAAATGAATTGAGACTAAATCAAATTTGCCTGGAGTCTGAACATAGCCAAAGACTGGTCTAAATGGAAGATTGTGTTTGCGTGTCTCTGATGCTCTTCCATTTGTATCATTACCCGTTGAATAACACCACAGTGACTTTAAGAAAGCCCACTTCTTCTGTCATTTTGGTTTGAGTCTGACAGCTTTCTGACACCCATCCACCTGTTTTAAGATTTTTTTTTACTAAACTTTTTTCGACTAAGTGCGCAAACAAAGTGAAAAAAGCTCTGTTAGAGGTAAGGCAACACTCAGTTTCTTAGTAAATCATGTTGCTGAAGAAAAACAAAATATTTATACTCAATGCACAAATGCATCCTTTCTATATTCATTTTCCCTTGTCTGGCCTTCTAACATCAAACAATTTTGACTACGGCTGCTAGAAGAGCATACTTCAGAAATATTAAAACATTGATTTTGCTTGAACATTTGCTCCTCAAAAGTCGTATTACAACATCAGTTATACAGTAGGTATGCACACATAACAGCGTTTGCTTTTGCAACACAACGTTAGCTCTAGAGAGAAAGCTACCTCACACTTCTAACCCAAAAGTGGGAGTGATTTTCCTCCTCTCTTCTCTTTAAAGTTAAACCTCTTCCCCCAGCTTCTCTCTCTCTCTACCTCCATTGGATCTGAAGGAGCTTTTTTGAGAACCATTTAATAAATCAGAAACCTACTTTACACTTTTCAATTTCCAAATGCATCCCCAACCCTCACCTCTCACCGCCCCACAATAATTATTCCCATAAGAGAGCAGAGAGTGGGGCACACTGACGGTAAAGGGCCATAACTCGAAGGCCGCACATTAAAATTGTCAGTTAGCAAATGAATACTCATTATATTCTGCATAAAAGCATCACATCCATTCATCATATTTCTTAAAGAGGCTTTTCTTTACTTCATAATACAGTTCCAGTTTGCATAAAAATTGTGTGTACACTGTAAAAAATATCATTTAATGGCAAAAACTGTAAAAACTTGTGGTGCAAAGTAGATAATTTAGATCAATGAAATTATTGTGATGTTGTGATTGGTAATTGTGTATCATGTTTACATATATATATATATATATATATATATATATAAAAGACAAATATATTAATTTTTAAAACCAAATGGTTTTGAAACAGCTTACTAGTTCTGGTTAGAATAAAACAATAATAGTAAAACTCAAAAGCAGGCCTAAAATTATACAGTATGTAGTAAGAAGTACACTAGTATTCCATTGCAAACACAGCCTATCTATCTATGCAACGCCTTACATGAGAAGAATGGCATCTACACTAATGTTTTCTGCTTATTCCCAAGGCTTACTGTAATCAGCTGGATCCAGGCCATATCCAGATCAGATGGTGGACCTGCGCCTAGACACAACTATAACGCATGATGTAGTCAGCCGTATCTGGGACGAATTCAGATCAGATGGTGGACCTGCACCAGACACGACCACAACGCATGATGTAGTCAGCCAGATCCGGGCCGTATCCAGATCAGATGGTGGACCTGCACCTAGACACGACCACAACGCATCCCTGAAGTGTCAGCAGAGATTGTGTCAACTAGACTCTCCCCTGTGAAGGCCTCATCGACACGACAGCCATCGACACTGATCCTCAACAAACCCTTCTCCATACCGGCGTGACTCCGATCTTCCACCAGATGGAACTGGATAATATTCTGATTGTTCCAAACCAATCTGACTTCTGACCTATAATGTTGCCTGAATCATAATCATACACTGTTCGTTCAATGGTCAGAGGAGAACTGGCACCCCCACTGAGCCTGGGTTCTCCCAAGGTTGTTTTTTCTTCATTCTGCCACCTGATGGAGTTTTGGTTCATTGCCACTGTCGCCTTTTTCCACCTTTGTTGCCATTGGCTTGGTTTACTTAGTTCGGGACATTAAATTTAACATTTAATGTAATATCCAACAATAATATTGATATTATTAAATAAGAAGGATCATAGTGCCACTTACTGGACTTTGAAAGTGTTGCGAAACGTGCAAGAAGTAATATCATTTTACAGATATGTTGCCACAGGCTCGCTCTTCCAATGAGCCTGGGTTGTGATTTAAGCATGGAACAAATTTTCCATTCCTTTGCAACTAAGTCTGAAGATATCAGCCTTATTGCAAGCAGCAATTATTGGGGCCAAGGGCAAAGAAGACGATAAGACATGCCAACATGGCTGGGAGTATCAGACCAACTGCAACAATGAGAAATTAAAGATATTTAAATATGATTTTAGGCAAAATGGCTGAAAAATCATATATACAGTAACTACAAACATGATTTAATGGATTATCAAGACACATACCGAGTTTTGTAACGGTACACCAATGCTTTCGTAAAGTGTTCCATTTAATATCATGCTATTATATTGTAATTAATGGCAATGTCCTTGTTTTGTTCTATTACAACCGCTTTTTTATGTGTTCTCAGATTGAGCCCACACATGTGCGTGTCAAATTTGGTGAAAATATCTAATTTTGTTTTGGATTTATAGACATTTATATGTGAGCATAAAAAAATTACCCATGGGTGACTTTGGATTTTTTTGCCATTTACTATTTACTAGTTGAGTATTAGTAGACTGGTAGGGTTAGGGTTAGATTAAGTTGACATGTATTTGAAAAATTACTTATAGTCAGTAGAGTGTCTGTTGGAGGACCATCACAATAAAGTATTTGCAGATATTAAGCAGACAGTCTACTAATACTCCAATGAGAGTTAGTTGACATGTAGTTGCAAAGTTACTTAGTCAATAGCAAAGTGTTACCAATTTTTTTTACATTTGGGTGTTAGCATTAGGCCAACGACCTAAACTTCCTACGGTGGTTTCGTCTCGATCAGTCTAACGGGTTCGAAGATATTGGCAAATGTTTTTTAAGCACTAATTTACAACATTGCCCTAACCATAAGGCAAAACCTAGAATATTTGGTATCTTCAGACTCGGCAAGGATTCAGGAATGTAAATAGATGACCCGTGAAAATAAGTCAACCAAACGACTTGCTGTGCCGAAATGAATGCTGTGCCGAAACGCAGCATTTCGCCTCAAGTCATACTTGTGATGACATGTACCAGGTTTGGTCTGAATATGATTAAGTGTTGCGGAGATACAGCCTTACGTCTGTTTTTGCAAGCGCTACGTAAAATTTGTTTGCTCGGTATTCAATATCGGTTTGACGAATCAACCTGAATGAATTTTTTGTCGGCATGGTCTGAAGATGATCTGGTTCAATGTCATATGATGCAATCGAATCGTCTTGAGCCAAGGATTCAGTGGGATTTTTGTTTCTAGCCCTATGGTTCAAAAACATGAGTGAAACTTTGGACAGTTGGTGGTGCTAGAGGGATTGAGTTAAAGACTCTATGAGACTCAAATTTGCTATGGTGACTGTTCAGACGGTCCTCCATCAGTGTGCCAAATTTCATAACATTCCCGCAAGCGGTTCTATGGGCTGCCATAGACTTCCATACGGAAGAAGAAGCAGAAGAACAATAAGAACGCCAACAATTTCAAGAGGTCCCTCTGCACTTTCAGTGCTTGGCCCCTAATAATGCATACATTTCACCAAATGTATAATGATTCTTACACCTACTTTGCTTTTAACAGGGAGAATATTTTTCAAAGTTCAACTGTAGAGAACAATGGCAAACAATATAATGAGATACCAATCCTGTACAACATATCACTAACAAATTAGGATTTTGGCCAAATCTGTGATGCACTGCAGGAATGTGAGTCATTTTTTGTATGCCATCAAGGACCAATGACAACGACATTTTTGATGATTCATAGAGATGTTCAAATACCAAGCTAAAATGTGAGACAGAGAATGACACTTATTATGTAACTGTCCTAGTTAGATTTTGATCTATGGGAGAATTCTGTGACAGAATAAACCCTGACACTATATGTCAAGATGCTTTTGAGATTATGAAGCTTTTAGGTCTATGTTCTGACTGTTCTGTATCTTTATCTGCCTACTTTAACATTTTTATGGCCAAATGGCCAGAAGAAAATTTAAAACTTACAGCCAATGAGGGAATTGTTTAGGGAACTCTTAATTGAGTGTTTGCATGTGTAACAAAAAGCTCCTGGTGCACCTATCAGTGTCTCCCAGGGCAAAAGGGATCAGCCAATCACGAGGGCAAGTGGGGAATGCTCTGAGACACCTGCACCTGATTAGAGACAATTAACAGAGAGTACAAAAGGAGCGTTGTGTCAGAGAGGTGAGTTTACACTCCACTTTCCATTAATGACTTTCTGCTTTCAGTGCCAGAAAGAAGCTCTCTGCTGCCAAGCACTCCTCATTTCTCCTGTTTGCCCTTATCCCAGATGTTAGAGAAGCACTAATCAACTACTTCTTGGATTATCACCTCTAGTCCCACATCACGAATGTCCATCGTCGGAGTCTGACTGCTTGTACAGTATACACCATACAAGTTTGCAACCAACTCCCAGTAAATGAAACCTTAAAATAGACATGTAAAAGTATAAAAAAAATAAAAAAAAACATTTAATTCATTTTTATAATAAAATAGTATTGAAATAATGCTGCTAGTATTGGACAAAAATATTAACCTAAAGTGAACAAAGGAGTGAATTGTAAATAAAAGCAGATTATGCCATTTTTTTAAAAGTACTTGTGTGTCTTCATTTTGAAATGAGACCTTTTATAGGAAGTTGTAAAGGAAACAACTCGAAGTTGGGGGGTGGACAGTGAAAAATCAATACAGAAAATGATTAACCATTTTTTGACAAACAATTTTTCGAACAAATTTTTTTTGTGAAAAAAAAATACTTTATTGAATTTGAAATATATTACATTTTTCAATAGTACATTGCAAATATACTAACAAAAATTTTACTATCTTTAAAAATATTAAAAGTATATAAGCGTCATGCTTTTACCTATTTTCACAACACAACTTTTAACACACTTTAAAGGTGCCATATGTAAAAATTGAGGTAACAATATCCAAAAAATGAGCTACACGTATCAAAAGAATGAGAAGAAACAAATGCAATGATGTCATTAAAAAAACGACAAGTTATAGTGCTGCCGAGATATAAACCTGAATTAGCATGCTAAATGACTAGCCCCGGCCCGGCCGGTGTCATAATACCAGTTTCGGCCATGGGAGGCGGTATGCGGGCAACATACATAACCACCAGCCAAACTGCAGTACGCGAATAACTCACACGGCTTGTGGGCGGACTTGAACCTGATGTCAATCGCGTCTATGAGACCAGCCTTTATAATTTAGTGTTGAGATGTTGTTCATTGAGTCTCTAATCTCTAAAAATCTCCAAATGAACTGCGGTCTTACTATCGTGTCAATTGATTTGATTAATATGCGCGAGGGAGAGAGAGAGCAGGAGGACTGCGTTCGTGTTGTTTGAAGACGTGAGAGTGCGCGCGCGCGGCTGGGGCGCTCTCTCTCTCTCTCTGCTCGTTATAAGCCCTGTCAAGCGCAGCAGTCATTATATTCTACATTACAAAATAGGCTTTGGCGGGACAAAGCGGACGATTTGACGGTTTTAGAAGATTAACAACCCGAAACTAAAAAACAGACTAGGCCAACTTTCTGGAGGTATACTGCCCCCATCTGGTATGGAATATGTGGAGTATGAATTTATTTTTTGGCAGACATTCCACATGGTACCTTTAAATAATTGTACTTTAGTATATTTTCTCAAAATATATTTTAGAAAAAAATACTTGAAGTGAAAATTCAGTTTATTTTTTAAAAGTGTATTTATTTGCACTTTATTAAAAATATATTTTATGGATATTTTAACTGTGTGCTGGAAATGATCATTGAAACAATGCATTGAAAGTCCTTTCGGTTACACTTTATTTCGATAGTCACTTTAGACGTTCTACTAATTATAAGTAACTTTTCAACTACATGTCAACTAACTCTCATTAGAGTATTAGTATATTATAGTAGACTGTCAGTAGACTGTTAGGTTATGGTTAGGTGTTAGGGTTCGGGTTAGGAGAATAAGTTGACTTGTAGTCGCCAAGTTACTTATAGTCAGTTGAATGTCTGTTGGGGGACCAACAAAATAAAGTGTTAGCAGATATTAAGCTGACAGTCTACTAATACTCTAATGACAGTTAGTTGACATGTAGTTGAAAAGTTACTTATAGTTAGTAGAATGTCTAAAGTGGACTATCAAAATAAAGTGTTACCGTACTTTCAAAATACATTGTAGTATACAATAGTATTTTGTACAACGTATAGCTACGTTTTATTTGTCTAATAATGTACATTTGTTGTTGAAGACAAAGTATGCAATTTGTAGTATTTGGAATAAGATAAAGGTATTAATGAGCTTATACTTTTTACTCAAATATAACACACTACGATAGCCTCGTGGGCAAGTGAGCCGACGTGCATCAGGAGACCCGAGTTCGAGTCCAGGCTCATGGACCTTTCCTGATCCCGTCCCTCCTCTCTCTCTCCCCCACCTCACTTCCTGTCTAGCTACTGTCCTATCCTAACAAAAATGCCCAAAATATACATAAATACACTCATGGTATATTGCGAAGATACTCGTAATGAATTTGTAAGGTACTTATAACACAAATAAAGTAACCTTTAATATCACTAATTAATGTAATTATTCCGTATACAGGCATCCAATTTAGTACACAAAAGTTCACTAAATATACTAACATTTCAAATCCACTTGGAAAATCGTTTTCAAAAAGCTCTGTTTTCGCAGGACAAAAACACTGTCTTAGTGTGGACGGAAGGCCAAACTGGAGAGAAAAATATGCTTTTTCTAACAAAAAGTATTAAATCTAAGGTTTCCATTAAATCTAAAGATTTAAAGGTGAACATGAAAACAGTCCATAAATGTAAATGGACTCATTTACAGTAAACGTGCAGCAAATGTGCTCATATTATGAGACATATTTAATGCCACGGGTATATTTAAATCAAACACACACAATCACAATCACTCATCAATGACAAATGTAGTTATCGTAAGCTATAACTATTCTACACAGTCTCTTCCCTCATGCTGGGTTTGAAATATGAATGAGAATATTCTCTGAAAGTGAAGTATATTTAAATAGAGGAAGTCAAGCTCTGCTGAGGTGATAGATGGGAATAAATGAAAGTGCGAGGTGACTGTAGCTCCTTCATTTCAGATCACAGTATGCTCAATAACATCAATAGAGATAATACCATTTTAAAAGTGTCTATTCTAGGAAACCCCATGGAGAAGTGGAGGAAGAGTAAAAGAAGAATCACGAAAAATAGGGACAGACATTGGAAGTGACTGATGGGTAAAGGGAGTGTGAAAGAGTGAATGAATATTGCCTGTGTTTGCGTGTGATTTGTCTACACCTCTGTCAGGGAGTCAAACGTGCAAGATTCATTTTGAGGGTGTGGAAAGAACCATGAAAGTGCAGGAATACAGTGAATTGGATATCTCGAGTTGGACCCGCCTCTTTGGGATTCTCATTGGTCTCGTATATCAGCTAGTGCATTCCAGCAAAAATTTAAGTCATTATAAAAGAGAAGTAGCGACAGATATTTTCTTCCATCTTGTAACTTGCATCCATGTGCAGCCTAACGGATTATCAATATAGTTTTTATTTTTATTTAAATAATGTATTAGTAAATGTTGAAATTAACAGTAAGATTAAAGGCCCATTCTCACCCAGGACAGTAACGATAATGATAAAGATAAAGTACAAAAAAACCCAACAACTTATGTTTCAAACATAAAAGAATAGCACAGTTTGCACCACAAATATAACAATAACAGCACAGAGAAACAATATAGATGGAATAACATTCAGAATAATTTTTTTCACGCTCATGAACGATAACAAACAATGACAGCCAATCAGAATCCATCCTGCTTTAAAGAGCTTGAGCATTTAAAGCGGCAGACGGTGTGCATGCTAATATAATTATAGTTATACCTTAATAGATACTTGAGAAGTACTGGTCTCTGTTAGTTTATGTTAACTAATGTTAACAAATTGAACCTTATTTGTGAAGTGCTACCCATATAGGTTTAAAAATGAGTTGATTCAACATAATTCGGCTTTTTGTCACATGAAAGAGCGTCACTTTCCCAAACTCCTGTGACGCTCCATCCCCAATGAAATCAATGTATTTGCAGTGTTCTCTGACGCAGCACAAATTCTGTAGGAGCCCAAGAGAAAAAGAGCAAAATAGGTTGAAAGACATCCATCATATTTCCAGAGATAATTGATGGGTGGGTGTGGTAGGTACTGCATGTCTCACTCTGGCACAAATGTAGAAAGTGTACCCAGAATGCCTGTGGACCTTATCACATACACTCTCTCAACTTCACAGGCACACAGGGTAGCCAACACAAGGGAATAAATTAGAGCAAGAGCAGCCTCCCAGCCCAATATGTGGAAGGATGTATGTGTGTGTGTGTGTGTGTGTGTGTGTGTGTGTGTAGCCCAATGAAATCCCCAGGCTGAAGAGATTTAAAATGGCTGCTAATTAAGAGAGCCATCAAAGGTAAGTTCTTGCACCTCAGTGTGGCTAATGAGAGCGTTAGTCCCGTTACAAGGAGTAAACACGTTTCAGAAACAGAGACAGGGAGGCAGAGAAAAAGAAATGGGTAGGAATGAAGGTAGAAAGGTTAAAGCTATTGTGAGATCCAGTTGGTATTCCCAGCATCGCAGGGCTTTGACCTTAACCACAAGTTGTTTTTTTAGTGCTAAAGGAGGCTGAAGGATATAAGAATGGTCTTTGCTTGGTTCAAACTTTTTTCATTTCGCAGCTACAGTATTAGTACTGTACTGATACTGTTTTTATCTCTACTACTCATACTCTTCACTAGGTAGAGGAAGGGGGTGTTTTAGAGTGGGATAGAGTTCTCATGTGTATGTGGGAGCAAATCTTAACATTTGGATGGTTTTGGAGTGAGTACCCTAATAGAAATGTACTGCAAAATTATAATAAACACTAGAGATTTACCCTTTCTCATAGAAATGTGAGGGGTGCCTGCCTACGCAACGGTCATGCCGTTGTAATGCTATTTTATTTAAGAAGCTTTTAGCAATGAGTGGCATTTCTAGTTGGTTTCATTAATATGTATGTATGAATGTATGTACAATAAATATACAGTTTGTGTATGTGAGAGAGAGTGAGGGACAATCCATGGCTATGTGTGTATGACACCATTTTAAATCACGGCGTTGAGGCAAAAAACACCCAACGCGAAGCACATTCAAATTGTGTAATGCACACATAGCCATGGGTTATCCTGCTTATATCATGGTCACTAATTTACAAGTTAAAGCCGCTATTGATGTTAGGAGCGCGAATTTTGATTGGAAGGATAAAAATGACATTAACAGTTTTTTTTGTCAGTTACGGCTCCTTAGATCAAACGTTCTGTCTGCTTTAAATCAGAATCAGAGATAAAGTAGAGTGGTAAGATTACTTTTTTTGACTGAATCATAACATTTGTTTTGATTAATGAATTAATGAATTATTGAGAGAGAGAGAGAGAGAGAGAGAGAGAGAGAGAGAGAGAGAGAGAGAGAGAGAGCAACCCGCCATGGTGCGAGCGCAACTGGCTTTTAAAGGGAATGGGAAATTACACTCTGAATTGGTTCGTTGCATGTTAGGCACAAAACACACCCATTACTCATGAACAGAAGAGGGACAACCCTTTTAGACAATGCACGGGGGGGCAAAAACAAAATTTTTCCCGTAGTTAAACTTAGTAAAAAGTGGATTCGGACACGCCCTAAGTGCACTAAGACCATGTGCTTAGATCGTTAAAATATGGTAAAATAAAACTAGGTTTCGCTATCTTTGTGGGGACTGTCCATAGACATATTGATTTTTATACTGTACAAACTGTATATTCTAACCCAGCCCGTTCTCACGTAAATACGTGTCTATATCACGTAGTGTGTTTATCGTGTTATTTATACGCGAAAATAAGTTTTTACGTGCATATGATACGCAGTTACCCTTCAGGGACTACCGCTGCGTGTAATCGCAGTGGGAACGCCCCCCAGCGTAGCGCGTCTGAATATATGAATGAAATCAGTCAATGGAGAGAATGAGCGTACGGCGAGTGACGTCATCGACCAGGAAGCTATAAATATCCCCTGAAAACACAAGCCGCCAGCTTCTGTTACTTCAGCAGCGCTCTGTGTGTGTCTGGAATCTTTCAATTGTGTTTGTCTGTCTTAGTCAGGAGTTTATCACTATATATATATATTTATATATAAAAAAACCAATATGAGCGAGCAGTATAGAAAGTGTGCTCCCCCCTGTACTCGATACATCACGGGTGGGGATTCACACGAGTTATGTGTTGCTTGTTTAGGAATGCAGCATGCCCAGTCGGCTCTCGAGGGGGTCGATTGTGTGCATTGCGAGCGTTTTCCTATTAGAACTCTGCGCTCGCGGCGATCGCTCTTCGAGGAGAGCGGTATGCTGCGAGCTCCCCAAGGCTCGGGTCCCGCTTCTGTTGAGGCAGAGCGGCGGCGCTTGTCTTGGGGTTCGCAGATGGATCTCACCGGCGACGTTGAGACGGGCTCCGCCCTATCTCAGCCATCTCCGGCGGGATCCAGTGCCTCTCACCCGGCTCTGGAAGCACGCGCTGCGGCGGTTACTTCTGCCCGGGTGGAGGCACATGATGATGTTGAATTGAGATTATCCAGTTCCGAGGAGCTGGATGTCGATAGTGTTGCATCAGAAGAAACGAGTTTTTCACATTATACTGCTAATGAGGAAGGGCTGATGGATGTGTTATCTCGGGCTGTTGAAAAGCTCAGCATCGAGTGGCCAGCTGATAGGCAGGAGTCTAAAAGTAAAAGCAAACTAGACGATAGATTTCTGTCTGCACGACCTCAGCCCGCTCGTCGGTGCCTACCATTTTTCCCAGATCTCCACGCTGAGGTTTCAAAAACCTGGGTTAGACCTGTTTCTAGCAGAATTTACACTAACCAGTCTAATGCTTATAGTAACATTGTTAGTGCTAAATCTGCAGGGTATGTGACGATGCCGAAGGCGGAGGAGACGCTCGCTAGCTATCTCTCTCCTGCTTCGTCATCCTCACTTAAAGCACCGACTCTTCCATCCAGACCTTTAAAAAATACATCTGTGCTCGTAGGGAAGGCTTACTCGGCTGCTGGTCAGGCGGCTGCATGTATGCATACTATGGCCATTTTGCAGGCTTATCAAGCCGACCTGCTTAAAGACGCTTGTGAGGGGGGGGGGGGAATTTCTGCTGATATGATCAATGAGCTGAGGCAGACCGCTGATCTCACTCTTCGGGCCACCAGGGAGACGGCTAAATCTATTGGTCGGTCTATGGCAGCCATGGTGGCCACAGAAAGACATTTATGGTTGAGTCAAACTTCTATGAAGGAAAAAGATAAATCTCTTCTTTTAAATGCTCCAGTTTCGCCTGCGGGTCTCTTCGGTGACGCTCTTATTTCTGTCACTGAGAGGTTCCAGGAAGAGAAAAAACAGGCGGCTGCTTTTCATAAATTTATTCCCCTCAAAGTACGTGTCGCTGGGGCTGCTGAACGAAAAGGGCAGTCCCAGCCGCCGAGTTCCTTTTCTAGTAGAGCGCAGCAGAAGCAGAGTGTCGCGTCTCGTGCCCCCCCGCAGAGAAACTGGAGGGACGAGGCGGGGCGCTCTCCGGCGCGGCCTTTTCGGGGCAGGGCTGATCTGAGATTAGATTTTTTCCTGTAAATGTGCAATTCATGGTGCAGCACCGCGTGCTTTGCGACTAGGGTTGCCACCCGTCCCTTAAAATACGGAATCGTCCCGTATTTACAAGTAAAATGATGCGTCCCGTATCAAATCAATAAGGGACGCGATTTGTCCCGTATTTTACATAAGGCCCACACATAGTTGAATAAAAACTTCAAACCTGCTTTAAACCAATGCACGACAAGTCAAAAGAGAGCGCGCTGCTTGTGAATGTCCTGAATGTGACTCACAGAAAGACGCGCGGCAGTAGCGCATGCACAGACCGCGCGAAAGAATACAGTTCTCTTTCGCGGTTGAACGAACAATAACACACACAATTGTGCCAAAATGTCATTTGTCAAGTATTTTCATAACATAAGAGCAGTCTTATGATGGACATAAAGAGTTGTGAGAGAATGAGGTGAGTGTGAGATCCGCGTCTCTGTCAGCAGCGCTCTTAAAGGGCCAGCTATCAATAAAGCTTTCTGTCAGTAATTAATTAGCTTTAATAAGGATTAGTCTATATATAATTTATGCAGCGTAGACTGTTTAATAACTTTATTCAATTTCTGTATATGTCCTACCTGTTAGACAGGAAGGTCACAGGTAAATATGACATTTATTATGGGTTTATGTGAGGATTGTTTGAAGTTCACTTAAATTAAAAGCTGTTATATTTTTTGAAGCCTAATAAATGTTTTAAAAAAAATTGATAGCTATTTATCATTATAGGTGTTATCAATTATTTAGTTGTTATTGCTAGTTTGAGTTGAGAAATACACATTTCAGAATCATCACTAATCTGTGAGTGCATTTGCTTTAGAACCAAACAAGTTGACTCATGAAACCATTTGTTTATTATATCGCAATCACATATCTCAATCGCAATATTGACCTCAATAATCGCAATATGACATTTTCCCCAAATCGTGCAGCCCTAGGTCAGACCATAAGTTATTGTGATTGGGGGCCGTGAATGGGTGTCCCTTATTTTGCCACACTGAAGGTGGCAACCCTATTTGCGACACTTGACGTGACGTCAATTAACGTCAACAAATTAAACGCGATAATGGAGAAATCAAGAGCATAATCATAAACCCATAGCAACTTTAATGTAATACAGTTTGATTTATGATGCAAAATTTACTTTTGGCCCACGGCCCTCAATCAAGTTTGATTTTTGGCCCTTCATAGGAAAAAGTTTGGGCACCCCTGGCGTAGAGAGACTCGGCGAGTGCTTTCCCGAGGGACGCTCGCCCCCTCCGAGGAGGGTTGTGGAGTGCTCAGACCAGTTGTTTCCTGCCAGTATGTTACAGGGCGCTGTGTCTGTCACTCGGGATGTTCATCCAGAGGCCAGCCTCGAGAGGCTGGTTCCCTTAGTAGAGTTCCTGGCGGAATGGGGAATGCTTCCAAATGTTTCTCAGTGGGTCCTGAATATTATAAAGAACGGGTACGCTATTCAATTCAGAACGCGTCCACCTCGTTTCAGAGGGGTTCTGCCTACACTGGTGGGCCCCGAGCAGGCTCTGGTTTTAGAACAGGAGGTAAAAACTCTGCTACTAAAGGGAGCTATAGAACGAGTTCCTCCACCCAGCAGGGAGTTAGGATACTACAGCTGGTACTTCATCGTTCCGAAAAAAGATGGAGGGTTGCGTCCCATTTTAGATCTGCGTCTTTTAAATCGCTGCGTCTTTTCTGCGTCTCAAGTTCAAGATGCTCACTCTCAAACAGATCGTGTCACAAATCAGATCCGAGGACTGGTTTGTCACGATAGATCTAAAGGACGCTTACTTCCATGTATCTATCCTCCCTCAACACAGGAAGTTCCTGAGGTTCGCTTTCGGGGGCGAAGCATACCAATATCGGGTTCTTCCGTTCGGCCTAGCATTATCACCCCGCACGTTCACGAAGTGTATGGATGCAGCCATAGCCCCGCTGAGGCTGCAGGGCATCCGTATTCTGAACTATATAGACGATTGGTTAATTCTAGCTCAATCGGAACATCAGGCGGTTCGGCATCGAGATGTCGTTCTTGCTCACATCAAGAGTTTGGGGTTGAGGCTCAACGCCAAGAAGAGTGTCCTTTCTCCATTACAGAGAACCACTTTTCTCGGCGTAGTGTGGGATTCGACGACGATGCAGGCACAATTGTCACCTGCTCGTATTGCTTCGATTCTCGCCGCAGTAGGGCAGGTCAAGCTAGGCCAGTCACTCACTGTAAAACAGTTCCAGAGGCTGTTAGGTCTCATGGCAGCTGCGTCCAACGTGATACCTTTTGGCCTCTTGCACATGAGACCGTTACAGTGGTGGCTCAGAACCAAGGGATTCTCCCCGAGGGGAAATCCGCTTCGCAGGATCGTGAGTTCGCGACGGTGTCATCGCGCCCTGATCATGTGGAAAGATCCTTGGTTTCTGTCCCAAGGTCCTGTGTTGGGGGCTCCTTGTCGTCGCGTGATGCTAACAACAGATGCCTCTCTCACGGGTTGGCGGGCGATCATGAGTGGTCGCCCAGCTCAGGGTCTGTGGGGGGACCATCACCGTCTATGGCACATAAATTGTCTAGAGATGTTGGCAGTGTTTCAGGCCCTGAAACATTTCCTCCCAGACCTAAGGGGCCACCATGTTCTTGTCCGGACAGACAACACATCGGTGGTCTCTTATATCAACCATCAGGGGGGTCTGCGTTCTCGCCCGCTTTACAAACTGGCACGTCAGATCCTTCTATGGTCCCAGGGGAAAATTCTCTCTCTCAGAGCTATTTATCTCCCAGGGTATTTGAATCAGGGGGCAAACATCCTGTCGAGGCAGGGGCCGAGGCCCGGGGAGTGGAGTCTTCACCCCGAGGTGGTGGAGCTCCTATGGGAACATTTCGGTCGTGCCGAGGTAGACCTATTTGCGTCCCGAGAGACATCACACTGTCCAATGTGGTTCTCTCTCAGCCAGCCAGCCCCACTGGGGTTGGACGCGATGGTACATCCGTGGCCGAGGTCACGTCTGTACGCTTTTCCCCCGATTGCTCTGCTCCCGGGAGTTCTGGAGAGGGTTCGCCGGGACGGGCTCAGTCTCCTGCTAATAGCCCCGTTCTGGCCGGCCCGAGTATGGTTTGCGGACCTAGTGTCTCTCCTCGACGGCTCTCCCCTGGAGATACCGATCAGGAGAGATCTACTTTCTCAGGCGAATGGGTCGATCCTTCACCCCCGCCCAGAACTATGGAGGCTGTGGGCTTGGCCTCTGAGGGGGCCCAGCTCATAGATTCTGGTCTCTCGACTGAGGTCGTTGAGACCATCCTCCAATCCAGAGCTCCTTCCACGAGGAAGTTATATGCCGCGAGGTGGAAACTTTTCACCTCTTGGTGTGGAGAGCGCCAGCAGGACCCAGTTAACTGCCCGGTTGATACAGTGCTGGATTTCCTGCAGGACCGTCTCTCCACAGGGTTATCCCACTCCACACTGAAGGTGTTTGTGGCGGCCTCAGCTGCTTACCACGCCCCTTCAAGTGGAGGTTCCCTCGGGAGACACCCACTTATATCTCGCTTCCTTCGTGGCACCTTGAGGCTGAGGCCTGCAGTTCGCACGAGGGTACCAGCTTGGGACCTGGCCATCGTCTTAGAGGGTCTCTCCCTAGCTCCTTTCGAGCCCATTGAGAAAGTTTCGGAAAAGTGTCTTACTCTAAAGACTATCCTTCTTCTCGCTATCTCATCTCTAAAAAGAATTGGAGATATTCAAGCTCTTTCGGTGGCTCCCTCGTGCCTGGAATTTGCGCCTGGTATGGTTAAGGCCTTTCTCTGTCCGAGACCAGGTTATGTTCCTAAGGTACCAACTACTTTTGATAGACCTATAGTTCTGCAGGCTTTCTGTCCTCCGCCTTTTATGACATCAGACCAGGAGAAACTTAATTTGCTGTGCCCCGTTAGGGCTTTAGATGTGTATGTCCACAGAGCTGCCCTGTGGAGGAAATCGGAACAACTGTTCGTTTGTTTTGGGTCACTCAGGAAAGGGTGTCCTGCATCTAAGCAAAGGATGAGCAAGTGGGTGGTCGAGGCCATCTCGCTCGCTTATGGTTCGGCCCATCAGCTTTCACCTTTGGCTGTAAGGGCTCATTCCACTAGGAGTATGGCTGCCTCTACAGCTCTTCTTTCAGGAGCTTCTCTTCAGGACGTTTGTGATGCAGCAGGCTGGTCCTCACCGCACACTTTCGTCAGGTTTTATTCCCTTGACCTTAGCTCCACTCCCGGGGCTCAGGTTCTCTCGTCGGTTTGTGTCTCCGAATGACACACGACGGGGATTTGGTCGTATGGGGATGTGGGTATTGCGTTCCCACTGCGATTACACGCAGCGGTAGTCCCTGAAGGGGAACGTCCCGGGTTACGTATGTAACCCTAGTTCCCCGAAGGGACGGACGCTGCGTGTCCTGCCATACTCTCGGCATCCCCTTGGGTCGCTTGCTTCAGTAACTTTAGAAGCTGGCGGCTTGTGTTTTCAGGGGATATTTATAGCTTCCTGGTCGATGACGTCACTCGCCGTACGCTCATTCTCTCCATTGACTGATTTCATTCATATATTCAGACGCGCTACGCTGGGGGGCGTTCCCACTGCGATTACACGCAGCGTCCGTCCCTTCAGGGAACTAGGGTTACATACGTAACCCGGGACGTTTTCGCATGCATTTGATACGCACTTCATTGCGTGTAATACACACGCACCCAACACCTCTAATTCTACCCAAACGTATAATACACACGCACCCCACACCACTCCTAAACCTACCCTTAACAACCCATGCGTATCATATGCACGTAAAAACTCATTTTCGCGTATAAATAACACAATAAACACACTACGTGCTATAGACACGTATTTAGTGTGATCGGGTTGCCTAACCCTACCCCTAAACCTACCCATCACACAAAACTTTCTGCATTTTTACATTTAACAAAAAAATTTAATAATTTACTATGTTTATTAAACCATTTTCCTCGTACACACACACACACACGCACACACACACACACACACACGTTGTGTTTTCATGTTTTATGGGGACTTTACATAGGCGTAATGGTTTTTATACTGTACAAACTATATATTCTGTCCCCTTACACTGCCCCTGTCCCTAGACCTACCCATCACAGGAGACATTCTGCATTTTTACATTTTCAAACAACTTCACTTAGTGTGATTTATAAGCTGATTTCCTCATGGGGACCAAAAAATGTCTCCACACGAACAAGGATTTCGGATATTGCCATCCTTGTGGGGACATTTTGTCCCCATAACGTAGGGTTTACCAGGCCACACATACACACACACACACACACACACACACACACACACACACACACACACCATAAACTATACATTCCAAATACTTTTGTTCACAATTCAGCAGAACAATGTTTTGATGACCAATCCCACTGCGCTCTGACAATCCATCACTGTTCCACAGATCTCATTGCGCATTTAAAACTTCACTCAGTTCTTAACACCCTTTGTGTTTTAGTGATGAGTGTGTAAAAGTACTGGACTGGTGTTGATGTGAATTACAATGATCCAGCCTTTTTTTTTCCTTTTCTTTTTTTTTCCATCGAGCACCCTTCTTTATCATCCCAGCTGACCATAAAAGAATTACCTTCACTGACCCTATAAATATCATTCAACATCTCACATACTCTCACACACAGGCAGCACAGCTTTCATTGTACCAGGCTGTAAGTCTCTGTCAGTGCACTGACTGATGAGGTGAGTAAACACTGAATGCATAATAGTTCAGGTATTTAGTACAATTTCAAAGCATTCAGAGTTCAGAATGTTCTGAACAAGATGTTCACATCAGGATGAGGAAAATGTCAGTGTTAACCTGTATGAAAACGAGCCTCAATTATGTATGATAAAAATGAGCTTGAACGCACATCTACTGGTATTTTTTTTGCATAAGAACGGCCTGTTAAATCACGGCGCAAACTTCTGACAGTTTATTACCGACGATACTCTTGAACCACGCTAAATCTTTAATGTGACGCATCATCTAGATGGCTTCACAGAGCAGAAAGCAAAAGACACAGTTATCCATCCCTGAACAAAAACAAAGTGCTTTTTGCTATTCACAAATGCATTTACAAGCACTTCAGAGTAAATACAGTGAATAATTCAAGTAAGCCATTCTCGTATTGCAATATTACAGGGATATCACTTTGTATGGGCTTATGGGCCTTCACATAGCATATGCTGCTAAATGAACCTTTTCTACTGATGATATTAAAAGAAATCCTTTTGTAGTACTGAAGTCGTCTTTATCTTTAAATTTAATTCAATCACATTAGCTATTTTGAATAGTATACTAAGTTACATAATATGCTGAAGTGAATGATAATCCAGCGGTTACACTATAAAAAAAACTATTTTGATGTAACCTAATGCATTTATGTTCATTCAGTCAAATTAATACATAATTATAATTACATTTAAGTTTTACTGGCTTTTATTTAACTTGCCATACGACTGATCACTCAACACTAGAGAATTATGCACAATATAGAGAGAATAAAACAGGTTTTTCATGGTCACACACTTTGTCCACTCTTATAAAAGGCAGAATTTGCATGTACAGTATAAAGCAAAAGATTAGGAGTTATAGTATAAAGATTTTTTTTTTTTTTTCAGAATTAAATAAATGCCTTTTAATCTCAATACATCAATCGCAATTTCTGGTTTCACTTTATTTTGATGGTCCCTTTAACACATACTGTTGACTATAAGTAACATTGCTCCTATTAATATTATTAATAGTATTATATAATAGTTGAGTATTAATAGACTGGGTTAGGGTTAGATTAAGTTGACATGTAGAGTGTCTGTTGGAGGACCATCACAATAAAGTATTTGCAGATATTAAGAAGAGAGTCTACTAATACTCCAATGAGAGTTAGTTGACATATAGTTGCAAAGGTACTTATAGTCAATACCACGTTCAAAAGGGACCATCAAAATAAAGTGTTACCCAATTTTTCATCACAATGTAAAAAAAGTGCTCTGCCTCTGAAATAACTCCCCTTTGGTCGACATCACAAAGGCCTGTCATTTTTTCAACCCGCATCCTGAATGACAAAAACAAGAATTGTTCAAAAAATGTTACAAAAGTAAAATGAGTTGTGATCGACCTTCACACACAGCTCCTTTATATACAACCAGCTTATTTCAACATTATCCCATTTTTAGGCTTGCTGTCAAACATTTTTTTACAATGTATTTTCATTAGAATTTATGTTGCTGTGGTAAATCAACATCATTTCGCTTCTCTTAATATCGCTTCCCTTAATATGTTTCACTTTTATGAACCAATAACCCTCAAGGAAAATGATGTACTTATCTACAGCATAAAAAGCAACATACTAATAAAAGAGTCATGTACATTCATTCTCAGCTTCCCTTCTAATTATTTTGAGCGCACACACATACACAAACACACTCTTGCAGAAAGAATACCAAATACATTAATAGCCAATAAACTGCAGGCCTAACCAATGAGAGGAATGTGAATTTGGCCCTGAAATCCCCCGTTGCTAGGCGACAGAGACACTACAATAGTGAGAGCACTAGTTTCTGGAATTCACACGCTGCTCCAGAACTGTTAATATACAGTATGATCTACCCAAAATCAAACTGCTATGCACGTCGGTCCTGGAGAGCCACAGTCCTGCAGAGTTTTGCTCCAACCCGGATAAAATCTCACCTGTCTGTAGCTTTGTAACCTTTCCAAAGCCACTGGAAGGCAAGCCAGCAACCTTTAACCAAAAAAGCGCTACGGCTAATGATAACGCTACGGCTGTGTGGGTACACAGGGAAGGAGGCCAGAGACCGTTTTATTTTTTGTGAATGGATGTCAATGGAGAAGAGGCTTCACTACACTTAATTAATAAACCCCTTTTGTGAGGAAATAACTTATTAATGAATCGTCCGCCTGTCCGCTACTCTTCAACATGGTTTACGGTAAACAGTACTTTTGTTGGGAACGATATTGTAGATTTTACTATGATAAAAGGGAATGTCTCGACAGGTAGGACTCATTTACGGTATACAGATGTTTTCGGTTTTCAGGTTTGACCAGTTATGATAAGACTTGAATTGTAATGACTATTATAACTGCATGTATGAATATGACGCTGATATTATGCATTTTAATAAATAAAGTGAAAATTAATAATTTAATTATCAAGCGAAGCGTCATTTCTGGCAGGCCACGTTAGCCAAGCTTGCATCAGCTGACTCTCAGCTGATCCACATCTACCTATAGGAATACGACGCCTATCGCCGTGTACATATATAAGCTCCTTCAGTTTATCAGCAGATATCGCGTTTCTCAGGAGCAAATTACCCTCCTCCATCCCCAGCTCCTCCTCTCGTCAGTCAGGATTTGGTTTTCTGATTCCCCTTGAATCAGAATAAATTCTCAAATTATGTTGTACTTTAAAATCTTGAATTAATGATATCTGCAAAACATTCATGTTGGTTCTATTCTGTTTACCCTAAGGTTGTATTGTTGCTCTCCCTGCTCTTATCCATGTTAACCATATATCGCCAATCCAAACTGTATGCTAATTGTCAATCGTATTGTGTTATATTGTATGTTGTTAACATGAAGTGTTCTTTCCATCGCTGGTTAGACTTGTATAGTATATATAGTATATAATGCTTTTAATGAATGAAGGCGAAAAATATATATGTTTAATTTTAATATAAATTATTTAAATTTTAATATGTATTAAATCACAATTCAGTTTTTTGTATAATATTAAAGGTTGTATCAGTCATTTCAGGCCCAAAAAAGTGAAAAGTTTTTTCTAGTGAAAAAACTGACACAAGCCTCAATATAAGGCGCACTTAATGGTAAAAGCCAATTTCCAAATGGTTGTAAATGAGGGTCACTTTGTTAACTAGAACAAAGAGCTAGTGGGTAAAATTTAATTTTGAACAGGGACATGTGAGGATACTTCTTAAAGATGTTAAAATATAATTTTGCTTTTGCAAAACAGTCTTCTATCTCCAAACATCCTCCATACACCCACATCAATGACCTTCATTGTCACAAAAGGCGAGCATTATGCCACTTGAAAACCACTTAATACTCTTTAGAATAAAAAAACAAACACATTTGTATAGATGTTGATTCAGAAAGCACGACAGGACAATTTCAGGACTGATACCTGGAACCAACATTACAAAATAGAAAGAATTTAAAGAATTTTCATTGCAGGGTCACTCACTTTTCAGGACTCTGGGAAATGTTCTGCCTAATTAAGTTGACACCCTGATGCCTGTGAGTTTTCAGATAGCACATATTTCATCATGTACAGCCTTAGAAAGGAATAAACTGCCAGTCGTGGCATAGCGGTTAGTGAACAGGTTTCGTCACGCTGGTGTTCATGTGCAGGCATTCACAAAAAAAGTATTTTCTTTGGAAAATGATCCATGTCCTTAGTAACATATTTATTCAAATGTTTGGCTAATTAGTCTATGCTTTCAGCTATCAGTATGAATGCTGTACTCTTAGCTCTGTTTAAATCCAATCCACATAATTCTACACTTAAATAACATTAAAAAAAAACCCTGCAGATTATATATGGGCCATCATATGAGCATTGTGGGTTCAAATCTAGCTTGCAATATTTTCCTATCTTATGTTGAACTTTCTATCAATGTAAAGTAAAACCGCAGAAGTGCATGAGTATTCAGTTAAAATGAGTTGATTTTTTCTTTTTTGTCACTGTGGGATTTGTCCACACACCATGAATTTGTTGCCAGTGGTTACCGGGTCATAAGAGAGTAAAAAAAATAAAAAATAAAATTCGCTACTGTATTGCTACTGTAGGAAGTTGAAAAGATTAATCATCACCACAGATCTTGTCTATGACTAATACAAAAAAAAAAAAAAAAATAACCAGCTGTCACAGTGTTTTCTGCATTAAAAAAGCCAGGGTTGGCTAATATGAAGGATTTAATGTTGTAACAACATGAAAGTGATTAGGCTAAATGATGACAGAAATTTATTTATTTTTTAATTAATCCTTTAAATTGTTGTTCCAAACCTGGGTTAAAAACATACATTTCTCGATTTTAATTGATTAACTTTTGTAAGATTATTTAATTTAATTATTTCGATTATTTAAACCCAAGAATCAATCTTTTAATCTATGCGGTTTTCAGTTGATGAAGAAACAAAACATTGTTGTCTCCCATTCATTAAATCATAATAAGCTTTGTGCTGTTACTTTTGATATGAAACAAAGTTTCAGCTTTCAAAATCTGCCAATTTTATTACAGAATTCTAACAATAAATAACGTTTTGATGCTCTTTAGTGTGGCACGACAGATAGCGCCTCAGTTCAAGCTAACTTAGCGAAGCGCATGCAAACCGATCATCACTTCCTCTTTACTAGTTAAAATATGAAATAAACAAGAATGAACATCAGAAGGTATGTTGAAAGATACAGTACAACAGTACGACAACAATAAAATAACTTGTAAACAAAATGTCATTTACCTCAGAAAAGCCATCCAGTGTCCATAAAGTGAATGAACAGAAAAATGAACTCTAGAGAGGACCATTTTTCTAAATATATGCACTATTGCATAGTTTTGTATTATTACTTTCTTCATTATTTATTGTATGTTTGAACAAATCCATCATGTTTTATGACAGCCACCATTTAAATGTTTTATATATATATAAAGGAGTATATTTTAACCTTAATATTATAGTAATTTACCAACTGGGGTTCCCTGTTGGTCTATAGTTTACAGCATTAGTTGAGTTTTTTTTTCCTTGAGAAAATGTGCCATGTACTGTACCTGATACAAACCCCAATTAATTGATATCAAACCGAAATTAGAATTGAATTGCAAGCTTGTGAACTGAAATCGAATCGTGAAATTTTTGTCAATACTCAATACAGTCAAATTATGACCCCCCCCCCCCCCCCTCAATACATAGCAAATTATTGTGATGTTAAATAAACAAAAACAAAAAAAAACACCATTAAAAGTAAAACCGACCATAAAAAATATCAATGCGACTATAATATTTTTATTGTATTTTTGATCAAATAAATGCAGCCTTGATGAACATAAGACACTTCTTTCAAAAACATCAACAAATCTTACCAACTCCACACTTTTGAACGATAGATGAATATGTAGATAGTAGACAGAAAGCTCATTGGGGTTTGGAAAAGAGCAACAATTTAAGCTTTAATTTAGACTGAGAAGAGAACCGGTTCACTCTCACACACACACACACACACAAGCTCTTGAATGTGTCTGTGGAGCATCAATCACCCCTGCTTGCTCTATCTGTGACCGAGTCCCGTGTCCAGATTGATGTGCTGAAATGCATCAACTGTACCTCCTACTCTTCACACCTTTCCATCTCAATCTCTCTCTCCATTTCACTTCCTCCCATCCTCTTCTTCTTGTTGTGTAACTTTTCTTGCACTGCAATAATTTCATTAGGCATTTGTCTCCTTATTTTCATCAGTTTAATGAATAAAACTTTAGTTCAAACTGTTCCCATTTTAATAAATAATAGAGTAAAACTCAAAAACATTGCATTCCACCTTATTTGACTCACAAGTGGAATATTTCCGAAAGTAAAAATATATTTTTTAACACCCTTCAGCATGTTCTCATTACCCATAATACACTGTGCCTTCAGCAGGCTAGGAAGCCCCCGCCCCTTACATTGCTAGTCAAGTCGCCACTCAAATCAACAGCAGATCGTAGACGTGATTATGGTTCGAAGCCTAATCCATGTTTTAGCACTGCTGTTATCGCCATCCACAGAGAGCTTCTCGTGAGATCACATCTCAACAAACAACCTCGCATTCAATAAGCCCAATATGCACTACCGCAATAACATAAAAAAAAAACACCAAAGAGGAACAACGATTTCTCGAACTGCCAAAAACACATCATCCCAAACAGAATCGCAATCTTCGCCTCCGCATTCTTGTTAATCCTAAAAAACAACACATAGCTTAAGATGTTAATCACAGGTTTAATCAGGCCGAGGGTGTGACGGAGGGGCAGAATCAAACCGAGGTGAAATGTAGAGATGAGGGGAAGGAAAGATGAAAAAATGAAATAGTGCAAATGATGGTTCTGAGGAGCATTTTTAATAGGCCAGTTTTTCTGTGCGAGAGCGCCGCTGTTTTGATACTCAGACACTCATAAATCACAGTGACCCAAAACAATGACTGATCTTCCTGAATCTCTCACGGCAGCGTTTGGCTTTCTTAACCTGTGTCTGCTGCTAACTTTGGCAAATGGAACGAATGGAGTGAAAGATAGAGGAAAAAGAGAAAGCAGGGCCGTCGATTTCAAGTGCGTCTGAAATAGAAGCGTGTTATTATTCCGAAGCAACAATGAGTTTGGCTGTTTTTGTACGACCTCTCCTCCATCACTGTTCACTCCGTCACCTTCTCCAAAAAAGGCAAAAAAAAAAAAACACCCAGAGGAAAACTGCATTCCTTGGAGGTTGGTTCTTCAAAGCTCATGAGATGTTTCATTTGAGGGTAAATTGTGTAATTTATAAATCCAAATTCAAAAAATAATGATTGCTTTCAAACAAACAAACAAACAAACAAACTTGACCTGTCCAAAATCAATGCCATTGGTTGAGCCATTGTTGCTGTGCAAAACAAATTACAGAATTGTTGGCATACTAAAAGTTTAGAGCTTTAAAATTGTGTGAACAGATCTCAGAATATTTATTCTTGAAGGACTGGATACATTTTTTTTTGAGTTCACACTGAAAACTGGCTTCCCCCCCCCCTCATTTGTGATTTTTCACAAACGTTTTAGAAAGGGTATGTAGTGTACTATACAGCAAACCTCAACTGCTTGATTGTTACAGTATATCGTCAAAATGTTCAACTATTATCACCCAGCAATATATTAAAAGTTGTATATATATATATATATATATATATATATATATACTACTTTAACTGGATAAATACAGTATACTCACATAAAGTAATATACTAAATATCTCAATTGCCTGATTTTTTTAACCACAAAATGTAATCTATTTTATCGCCCAGCTAGTATGCTATCTAAAGTATAGTAATCTGCTAAATGCAATTATAAGTCATGAAGATATTAAAGGGTTATTTCACCCAAAAATTTGAATTCTGTCTTTAATCACTCACTCTCATGTCGTTCCAAACCCGTAAGACTTTAGTTCATCTTCAAAACACAAATGAAGATATTTTTGATGAAATCTGAGAGCTTTCTGTTCCTCCATTGACAGACTATGCAACTAAGAGATCGTAAAACTAATCCATATGAATGGAGCGGTTTAGTCGAAACATTTTCTGAAGAGACTCGATCACTTTATAAGATGAACAAATTGAATTAGGCTTTTATTTACATTGAAACTTTCATCAACTCACACATCAGTTGTGGTAAACAGAAACTCAAGCATGTTCGCTTGACGTGCGAGAACCAATGAGGTTCATTCTCATGTTATGCAGCACGTTTGAGCTTCTGCAAGATGTTTGTTCTTGCACGTCAAGTTTGGTTGAGCTTCTATTTATGTTTGCTGATCAACTTATATATGTGAGTAAAATCCAAAATGAATGTAATCTGTTCATCATATAAAGTGATTGTGTCTCTTCAGAAAATCCACTCAATTCATATGGATTAGTTTTACGATCTCTTTATGAACTTTTTGAAGCATAAAAGTGTCAGTTCCATAGCTGTGAATGGAGGGACAGAAAGCTCTCTTTCATCAAAAAGATCTTCATTTGTTTTCCGAAGATGAACTAAAGTCTTATGGGTTTGGAATGACATGATGGTGAGTAATTAATGACAGAGAAGTAATTTTTGAGATATGATTAATATATTAAATATATTATATATATAAGATATTATTAAACATCAGCATCATGATTTTCGGTAAAGCTGCTTTGAAACAATGTGTATTGTGAGAAGAACTATACAAATTAATTTGACTTGACAATTTAATTTAGCTGGGTTTACAAATGACAAATGCTGGGTTTAAAAAAAAAAAGTAAATTTATTTCATGTTTGAAGAAAATTATCTCTAAAATCTATGTTAGAAAAAAAAAAAGATGCAAGCTAGACAGCAGACGGGTTTTTGGATGCAATCTATGTAAATATTGCTCTGGCTGTGTTTATGTACAAGTTATAGATTTGCAGAGTCTATTTAAACCCAGTTCTGTGATGTTGACGTAAACTGTCTTTTGTCTTAACACGTCAATCCTTTTTCCAACTGTTTCTCTTTGTTTCGTCTTTGATAAGGCTCTCTCAGCGAGTTGTCTTTAGTTTTCTCTCATCCCTCTGTTTTTTGAACTTCCACATCTTTTTCTGCCTTCTTTTAAACATGAAAGCTGCCTTTCCCTTCCCACCTGCCAGTCGCTCATACATTCTGACTGAACATCCATTTTTTTCTTTTTGTTTCTTCACTGTTTTATATGCAGGTCGCTCTTCTCACCTCCTCTCTTCACCTCTACCTCATTCACCTCCTTCACTTCATTCCACATTTTCTTTTTTCTCTTTCATTCTAGCTCCATGACAGGTTTACCCATCTTAAAATTCTCTGTCCATGCACATTGTGCACTCACTCAAGCAGAGCCATTACTAATGTGAGATTTATTTCAAAGGCCAACGGGTACAGTACAAGGAGATCATAACAATAACAGTAGGTTTGATGTAGGAAGTATAATAAATGCAATCATTTTTTTATAATGAAAAATTACCTGCTTGAAAGGAAAGCACAAAAGAAGATTTTTCAAGAATGTTGGTAACTAAAACGGTTTTATTTTATTTTAAATATCTTCTTTTTTTTTTTTGCTCCACAAAATATCAACATGAGGGAGAGTAAATGATGAGAATTTTTGGGGGTGAACAATCCCTTTTATTTTCCATTCCTTAAAACATACCATATTTAGGTAAACTACCAAATTTGGTGAATTCATAAATGCACCAACTTGAACATACCAAAGTTAATACATAAAACGGAATTTCTTATAGTAGTTTTTTTTAAAATAAGTGTTCATTAATTTTACGTTTATTCCACGAGTTCACACTTACATACAATTAGAGGGTGTAAAGGGTAACACTTTATTTGAAGGGGTGTGCATAAGACTGACATGACACTGTCATAAACATGACATAACACCTGTCATGAACATGAAGGAGTCTTTATGAATGTTTATGACTGTTGTCATTAAGTGTCATTCGGTAAATTATGACACTTTTAATGCAAAGTTGACATTGTTTAAAATGTCTTTGTTATGACAACTTGACATTACCCAAGACAGAAATGTCTTTGTTATGACAACTTGACATTAACCAAGAAATCATAACCTGTCAACCTGTCACAACTTTGGCCGTCATGACACCATTATAACTGTGTCATGAATATTTTACTTGTCCTCAAGTAAAGTGGAACACATTGTACTAGTTATAAAGATGTCATTAAGGGTTATTACACTGTAAAATGCTTTAAGTTTTATAATTAGACCTGTTATGACATATTTGTGACAGGTTGACAGGTTATGATTTCTTGGTTAATGTCAAGTTGTCATAAAGACATTTCTATCTTTGTTAATGTCAAGTTGTCATA
Organism: Semotilus atromaculatus; assembly: GCA_031834385.1. NCBI lineage: Eukaryota > Metazoa > Chordata > Actinopteri > Cypriniformes > Leuciscidae > Semotilus > Semotilus atromaculatus. The sequence goes on along the minus strand of JAULUF010000023.1, from coordinate 15,156,503 downwards.
ATCAAGACATTTTTGTCTTGGGTAATGTCAAGTTGTCATAATCAAGACATTTTTGTCTTGGGTAATGTCAAGTTGTCATAACAAAGACATTTTTTGTCTTTGTTAATGTCAAGTTGTCATAACAAAGACATTTTTGTCTTTGTTAATGTCAAGTTGTCATAACAAAGACATTTTAAACAATGTCAACTTTGCATTAAAAGTGTCATAATTTACCGAATGACACTTAATGACAACAGTCATAAACATTCATAAAGACTCCTTCATGTTCATGACAGGTGTTATGTCATGTTTATGACAGTGTCATGTCAGTCTTATGCACACCCCTTCAAATAAAGTGTTACCGAGTAAAGTTTAATGCGTATTTGGTGAGCTGTCCAGTAGGAGGGCTCTGAGCTCGGAATTCGGCCCGAACCCAGAGTACTCCAACCTTATGTAAGTGGTTAAGACTACAAGAATGGAGAAGGGGCGGTGGAGGGATGCTGCTACACTGTCAATGGATTGAGGTGAGACTGCTGAATCTATATACACTTCTTATCATTGATTGCTGAGTGCTCTCCACCCATGTTCATTATCTGAAGGTACTCCTCCCGAACCTTGTTAGTAAAACATAATTTCACGAGTTCACACTTACATACAATTGGAGGGAGTAAAGTTTAATGTGTATTTAGCGTGCTGTCCGGGGGAGGGCTCCGAGCTCGGAATTCAGCCCGAACCCAGAGTACTCCCCCCATAAAGGCTAAAGAGCGGAGGACAGCCGCCCGACTAAAGACAAAAAGAGAAAAGAGGAACATGATTACTTGACCGGGAGATTTTCTCACTGCGTCCGCTGTGAGATCAAATGCTCACTGGACGGAAGAGAAAAACAGGAAAGAGGAAAATGAGTACTCAACCGGGAAAGTTCTCGCTGCGTCCGCTGTGAGACCAAATGCTCGCTGGACAGAAAGAAAGAGACCCCCGGTGGACGACCCAGGGGTTTTAATCAATGAGGGTTTGGGGGGCTTTTTTAATGTGGAACCGGTTGGTCCTGATATAGCTTTGGAAAGCATCTGAGGACCATCTCCCAAGAGCTTGGAGCTGCTGAAGTTGCTACGGTACCGATCCCGATATGGAAAGAGTTGGATTCGTCTATGAACTGGGGTTCCAGAGGAGATTTAGCCTGAGAACTTCTCCATTGCAGATATACCAGAATGGACTGGTATGGTTGGATTGGCGATGAGAGGTTAAAAATGTAGATTAAATGACCTTTTTTGGTTTGGTCGGTCTTTCTTTGCTTAATCAAATATGAGATTGTTTCACCATCTAGTACTGTGCCATCTAGCACCATCTAGAGCGTGTTCCAGGAACTGCCAATATCCAGCATCTTCGCATAGCAATTAAAGAGGAGTGGACCAACATTCCACAAGGCCACAATCAACAACCTGATCAACTCTGATTCAACAATGTGAAGGAGATGTGTTGCACTGCATGAGACAAATGGTGGTCACACCAGATACTGACTGGTTTTCGGACAACCCCCCCCGGGACCCCCCCCATTACAGTAAAACTGCACATTTTAGAGTGTCTTTATATTGTGGCCAGCCTAAGGCACACCTGTGCAATAATCATGCCGTCTAATCAGCATCTTGATATGCCAGACCTGTGAGGTGGATGGATTATCTCGGCAAAGGAGAAGTGCTCACAACCACAAAATTGTGAAAAATATTTGAGAGAAATAGGCCTTTTGTGTACATAGAACAAGTCTTAGATCTTTGAGTTCAGCTCATGAAAAATGGGGGTAAAAAAAACAAAAGTGTCGCATTTATAATTTTATTCAGTGTATATGCTGTGCCATGCTGTATATTGGAGTTTATCTTATCATATAATGTTTATTTGTTATCTGACAGTTGAGTATTCATTTGTGATGACTGTTTAGTCAGTTGTTGATACTTTGTGAGGCAATTTGTGTACAGATATATTGTATTCATACTGTATTCCTTTATTTATATATTCTACCACAACACAACATGATAACATCACATAACTTTTCCTACCATCCCGAGATTGTAAATGGATGTCACTTACTGCCTGACAAGTGCTATTAAAGAGAAGTTTGACAAAGATATACTTCTCCCGTGCCTGATTCTCTTACCGGAATCACTGTCCATAATTGTCTGCCTACAGAGCTGTAAATTAAGAAAGGTTGCCAGAGGTGCTCCTCTGCAACAATGGATATTTTTCTTACACAAATGCATCGCTTCACTCCAGAAGACCTTTATTATCCCGCCAGAGCTGTGTGGAACACTTTTATCATGGATGGATGCACTTTTATGGACTTCAAAACAGAAACGGCCATTCACTGCCATTATAAAGCTGGGAAGAGCCAGTAGATTTTTTTATATAACTCCGATTGTGTTCATCTGAAAGAAGAATGTCATATACACCTAGGATGGCTTGAGGGTGAGTAAATCATGGGGTCATTTTCATTTTTTGGGTGAACTATCTCTTTTAGCTTCTTTATTGTTGATAAACATCTTTAGTAGTTTGGTAGTTTGAGTTCCTAAATCCACATTAAAGTGACCCAAACTCAGAACAGATGCAGAGATGGAGTTTGTGTGGAGTCGCGTTTACTGCAAAAAGAGCCGCTTGGAGACACTGCAAAGCACTGGCAGATAACAAGCTGCTCTTTGAAATTTCATAATCACACTGTACCAAAGCATGATTTTATATGTAATTTGATTAATCGTGCAGCTCTTGTTTAAATGGTACTGGGTTTATACAAGTGAACTAGACATCTTGTAAATTTGATTGTTTTCTTTCCAATAATTCTTTACACATTTCAAGCACTATGCCATACTCTCTGCTACCAATACAGCAACACCCAGAACACCCTCCGTTGTGCATGGGCCAGCACTACTCACATTATCTCTGTCTAGTTTAACATTTATTATCACCAACACCGGGCTAACGTGAGAAACCACAGTGGGTAATATAATTCACTCAGCACCGAATAGCTCACACAGTAAATTCAAAGATATAAATGCTCTCTCTCTGAGTTATAATGAGGGTCACATTCAGCATTGAAATGTTGTAGAACTTTGCAGATAAGAGTCTGGAGTTGTATTGCTGAATTTGAGTAGTGATCTGTTTGATCTAAAGCGAGCCTGTAATGTGATATGAGCGTCTATCTATCCTCCAGCCAACTGAACGTACCACATGAATGAATACCACTATTAACACACACACACGCTGTATTCTATCTCCTTACACTAATCCTACCCATAAACAGAAAACATCCTGCATTGTTACATTTTCAAAAAACATCACTTAGTGTGATTTATAAGCTGTTTTCCTCATGGGGACCAACAAATGTCCCCAAAAGGACAAGGATTTCAGATATTGCCATCTTTGTCGGGACATTTTGTCCCTATAATGTAGGGTTTACCAGGCGACACGCACACGCACACACGCATGCACGCACACATGCACGCACGCACAGGTCTTGCAGAGATAAGGAAAGAAGGGTAATCTGAAAAAGAAAAGAATAAATCACATGCGAGCACGCTTTAGAGCTGCTTTGGAGCATATTGTTTATTCATACACAATAGGAAGTTCAGATAAAATGTGACCTCACTGTATACACATCAATAGATAGCCAAAGAGGAAAGAGCATGACCCATAGCAGCTTAAGGCTGTTAAAGTCATGAATGTTCTCATGGGAAAGAAAGATAACTTTCTTTATCTTAGACAATGAGATTAAATGTAGAACAAAAGGAGACATTTTAGCACCCCAAAACGACATGCTTTTAGCTATATACGAGCAATCTCTTCACACTGAGACAGCTATAATGTGACACAAGTATGTATTTAACATTCAGTTGTGGAGTGGGATTCTGAAGATAAGATTGAGTAATCTAAAATGTGTTTCCTCAACGAGTTTCAGAATTGAGGTTTCAAGCACACCAAGATCCCAAAGTCAAACATTTTATCATGCACTCAAAAAGGTTTAATTATTTCACCCACATTCATTTTAAAGCTCTAAACTCATACTGTATGTCTCCTAATTTTAGGAGAACCATTTGAAACTGACTTGAGCCACAATTGAGAGCCAACTGAGCTATAACAGAGCTTTGCCACTATGCTGGTGACTTTCCTAAAGCAATGTCCTCATTCCATATGGTTAAAGTATCATCTCTTTAGAGTTATATTTAGTTTGAGGTGGACAGTAGTGTCTGTTTGGAGTATCCTTTGTGATGTTTGTGTAACCGGCTGCTTTTCTGATAAAAGTGTTATTGAACTTTAGCCCAGTGTAGTAGATTAGATTAAATCTCTGCCTAATTATCTCAATGATTACGCTCAACAGCCAAGCTTTATGTTTCAGCACCTTGTCTGTGGATTAGAGAGTATTTGGATATAACAGATAAAACAAAAAGATTGCAAAGATGACATTGTACTAAAACAACTTATTCATGCCCACCCACTCCAGGACTTCAGGTCACTGTCTGATGGCCGTTACATAAGAGAACATCCACATGCCTTTGCCTTACTTTACTTTCAATTAATTCAATTATACTTTTAATTAGAATCTGTCAATTGAACTCAGTAATTACAAGTAATTATAAAACAAATAGCACTTTTTAGAACAAATGATATATTTTGTGGGGGGGGGGGGGGGGGGGGGGGGTCAAGTTTGTCTGGCAGAAAAATGCAATGTCCTTGAATTATCTGGGGCCTTTTTCAGCAAATACTCAAATATGCATTTTTTTTTTAGACTAGTTTGATCAATTTAGGATTGTGTGCCATTCAGAATTGAATTTAGATAGCTAATAGGATGCACAATTGCAATTCAATTCAATTTGAATATAAGGAAGTAGAATACAAATGAAATGTTCTCTGGCCACCAAAACGCTGTTGTCGTGTAAATGAATTCTGTATTCAGTTGAAAACGGTGTTATGTAAGCAGCCCCAAAGTTAATAACTAATGATTTTCACGACGGAAATTAATCAATTAAAAACCTTACTGGATAATGGCTTTCTTCTAGACCTGCTGTACAGCCAAAACAATCGTTGTTGCATTAATTTCCTTTTATCACTGTAAAGCTAAAAAGTGCTATATAAATGAAGGTGACTTGACATAGAGAGACATAGACAGACAGACAGACAGACAGACAGACAGACAGACAGACAGACAGACAGACAGACAGACAGACAGACAGACAGACAGACAGATAGATAGATAGATAGATAGATAGATAGATAGATAGTCTACTTGTACCTACAGAAAATAACTTAGCAAATTAACACCATAGGAATAAAAACCTCTTGATAATGTGTCCCGTGATAAAGAGAGAAATTCAAATGTGCTCTTCTCTGTTGTGTTCTTACCAGTCTAACAGCATCTCCGCGAGTTTATGCTACAGCTCCTCTTTCTGAGAGGCTGAATTCATGGGTCCGACCCCCAGATGGCTGTAGCATGCTGAGCCTATAATTATTAATGCTCTGGTTGACGTGGGGCTTGTGTTGCGCAGTTAATACACCTTGTAAGAACACATACACCGCATGTGGTTCACTACATCATACCAATAAACATCCAATTATATTCAATCACCCCTGAGAGACTTTCACACACAATGGCTATAAACAACAAAATACGTTGTGAACAACACAAGAACATCCCGTCTGCGGGTGTCTGCTTGTGTTCAACAAAGATTGTCAGTTTCTCCCGGTAGGCGAGTAATCAAATAAACAGACTCTTAACAACAACATGGAGAGCTCACAAAAACTCTCACTCTCTCTCTACCTCTACCTTACATGTATTTAACAACTCTCAATAGAGAGAGAGAGAGAGAGACCATCAGCAATGTTTTCTCTATCCATCTGGCTGTCTAAACAGATACTGCATGTTCATTGATAATGAGATTAATAATGTTATGTTAGACAGGCTCTCTCTCTCTCTCTCTCTGTGTGTGTGTGTGTGTGTGTGTGTGTGTGTGTGTGTGTGTGTGTGTGTGTTTGTGTGTGTATGCATGCATGTGTCTCTTTGGCCCTATGCTAATTTGTCTTTATGGTCTGGCCGGCAGAGATAACAGCAGTCTGGGCTGTTTAAAAGTAACTGACCTGAGCGCTGAGAACAGACAGAACGCATCCTTTCACTCGTTCAAACGAACTGCGGCATTACTGCGCGACTGGACCTGTCAGGTTTTGTGTTTTCCTCCATGATATCAGAACAATTGTATTACCCTGACATTTTTACCTAATTCCTCCCCAAAAATATTAAAAATGAATTTGAATATAGGAATTAAAAACATGCTCATCATAGAAGAGGTGTAGATCTATTCAAGTGATTATATGTACACTGCCAGTCAAAAGTTTGGGGTCAGTATTTTTTAAAAATGTTTTTTAAAAGAATTCTCTTATGCTCACTGAGGCAGCATTTATTTGATAAAAATATAGTAAAACAAGAAAATAGTGAAATATTATTACAATTTGAAATAACTGTCTTCTATTTTAATATATTTTGAAATTGAATTTATTCTTGTGATGCAAATACTAATTCCGTGCTCAATTTCTATTATTAATGTTGAAAACAGTTGTGCTGCTTAATATTTTTTCATTTTAATATAAAATGAATATAAAGTTAAAAATATATATATATTTTTCCAAATAAGATTATACAGATCTTTAGTCACTATTGATAAATTGAATGGCTTATTTCTTTCGAAAAACAAAAAAACCTTACTGACCCCAAACTTTTGAACATTGGTTTATGAATATATTTTTTTACTAAGATAGACAAAAATTGCATCATTCATCAACAAAATCGCATCATGTCATTTACCCATGACAACAAAACATGAAATAAAATGGTCACTTTTATATGCAAACCCACATGTTTGCAAACAAAACCTAAAGTTTTTTAGGTTTGAACAAAGATACACTTCAAAATGAACTCAAAAAGTAAATACAGTAGATATTTTGTAGAGGCCAAACATTCATGAAACATAACGTGTTGAACCACACACTCTGCCTTTTTGAACTGGATGAGAACGGACTTCCTACATCCACTAAAAATAACCTTGGGTCCAGTTGGTTAAAACTAATTCCATGCCACTGTCTAATATTATCCAATGCAATGAAATTCACATATATCTGTGGTTTAAGTGTCCAAAATCTTTTGGTACCACTGTATATCAAATAGAGCATGGCAATGTCTTGTCTAAGTTGTTTTTAAAAAAAATCTCCATGCTTTTCCAAGGCCGCGAGCATCTACAAGTGTGAAAAGAGTTTCTCAATAAACCCCTCAAGGACACAATTCTCTGGTTATTATTAAAAACTAAAATTGCAATAAACATGAATAACCTGTTAAACACTTGTATCTGTGTATTTCTAAAGGCACTGTGCATGCCTAAAGGCACATTTTATATTTCCTGAGAGCAGACGCTGTTGATGTCTGTTCTGCACTACCATACAAAGGCGAAACACAGTAACGTTGTCAAGTTTAAATTATGACAGAAATTGCAACTCTTGGGTCTCAAATGTCCTGTGACAGATGGTTTGGCTTGAATTTAAATGCAAACATAAGCAACTGTTTTATATATCTTCAAAAGGCTTTACAGTGAATTTCGTCAAGTAAAATAAATGTGTGCACCTGTAGTTATTGCCACACAACAAACCCATCACATTACCCATCCTGCCCTGCCGCCGTAAAAAACAAAAACAAACAGTTGGCAGTTGTTACATGAGTCTAGGATCTAAAGCACTGGAAGCACTATCTACCTTCTCTCTGTCTTTCTCTTACAAGACTGATGGTTCATCGAAGAAATAAGCCACTCGAGGCCATGCATTATAGTGATTTTATCAAGCTTAAGGGCTGTTGTTAAAAATCCCTTTAAAACCATTATAATGAAGACACTCAATGACTTATGGCTTTTAAAACATGGTGGTAAGAACAACATGCTCAAATGCAGTTCAATAAATAATTACATATATTATAATAAGAAAGAATATATATATGTTTCTAACATGACTCATCAAATCAGATTTTACAATAAGAACTTGTCCCATCCATTTTTAACTAAATGCGGAATCTTCTAACATATTTACATCTTAATACTTTTAATCTGTCCTTACTGTAGGACAATTTAAGGGTTAGTTCACCCCAAAATGACATCCCATAATTTATTCACCCTTAAGCCATCCTAGGTGTATATGACTTTATTTTTTTCATTCAAACACAATCAGTTATATCAAAAAATATCCTGGCTCTTCCAGTATAATATTATTATATTCCTTTATAATGGGAGTGATTTTTTTTCCCCTTCAGTTTATGCCACAGTAGTTCAATATTTTTGTGTTCACACAAATATTTACACGTTAATAAGTTTTCCCATCATTGGTGCATTGCACAGTATATACTTGTGTAAAAGCGCAGGCAGAAAGAGAGATATAGACAGAGATAAGGAAAGATAAAAGATGCTATACCACTGTTCAGCGGTTGCTTTTTTGGAGATGGAAAGTTGTAATGTTTTGTTGTGTAATGTGCTGTGTGATAGACTGGGGTAGGCTTTTACACAGAGGAGCATTATGGGACAGGTCTCCCCTGGAGTCAAAGACCCAATCTAATACCCCGCTGAACTCTGACCATTCTCCACACGAGACCTCAGGGACCTTCAGCAAAGAGATATGAAGTGAGACACATTTACACAAAAAGTTCTATTTATCTCCGCTCACTCTCTCTGCTCTCTCTCTCTCTCTTTCACACTCTCTCCATCTTTTCTTCAGCTGCAAAATGCCAAACGGGACATGCTTAACACACCCACACCCTTTCTCATTCTCTTTCTTCCTCCTTTCCTCTGCGTATTGGCAGACAGCTGCAAGAACTTTAACTCTAACTAACAGTTTTATTTCCATGTGGATTATAACACACAGAGGCCAAATTAAGCTCCAGATATCCCACTGTTTGGCAAACATTAGCGAGAGGGAGAGAGTTTCAGAGAGAGAGAACAGCCGATAGAAGCAGCAAGGTCATGTGTAGAGCAATTCTCCATCATATCCAATAAGCTTATCTCGGAATATAACTGCAGCCCAGAGCTTCACAGACTTCCACCGTCTATTTACTGTTAAAACGGGCTGTTATTTACCCATCAAAGTCTTGGAACCAGGCCTGAAATATGGATTTTAATATGAATATGCCAGCCATCTAAGGTATACACCACACAATCATACTCTCACCGTGAGATCTCAGCTCACAGCGGTTTAGAGTCGGTTCCTTGATTCAATGTGATGTAAATTTAGCTTTTGTTTGCACATGAATGGCATATGTAAATAATTTGCTAATATGCACACCCCTACAGGCTTGATTCACCTTGAATATGCATCAGATAGTGATGCGGGGGGAAATGTTTATGGATTTACTGGGAATTCTGCCATGTTTAAATCCAAAACATTAATTTTTATGAATTTTTTCCTACATTGTCTGTAGTCAAACAGAATGAAAATGTTCTGTCAAAACTGAGACTGTGTTTGTGTCAGTGGGAGGTGACGTTGACTTGCTGAAGTGTAATATTGGTTATCGGCAGGTGTCCGTCAACCGGTCAGATAATCAATGAGACAAGATAATCAACTGAGCACAGTTAACCTTGGCAATACACTACTGTCGGAGAAAGACAATGTTCATTTGTGCAGCGTGGGACTGACAAACACCAATCACACATGCACCGACATCAGAAAAATAAGCCAATGAGAACAAAGCTAGTATGGATTTACAACATGTGCAGTAGATGAAAGTTCACAGCAGTATCTTACACTACACACATTCCTTTTCTTAAAAGTACTGTATATTCTCAACAAAACAAGTTACTGTATATAGTCTTTTTTTGCGATAAACAGCTGGACATACATTATTCAGCTTAGTTTTGAAACAGGATAAATAACAATGTTAAACGAGACAAACAATTAAGGGATAATGAATGTCTTATTACACAGCTTTTCACCAAATAAATAATTTAGCGGACACAAAATACTGATACTTTTTTTGATTTAAAAAATCTTACTTTTTCATCATATTTTAATCCATTACAATGTACATAACTAATAAAAGGTGCAAATGATGAATCCATCTGATGGAATTTTTAATACAGTTGATCATTTAAACACAAATTTGTATGAATCGATAGAACAAGAAGAGATGATGAAAGAACATTATACAGCATTGGTCATCATGACCATGGTCATTATCAGGAAATGTCACTACATTTTCATTGATTTATATTGATTTATAATATAAGAGTAAATTACATTTTTGACAGTTACATCACATTTTGCATTGCTTGGTGAAATTTCGTGGGTGAAACCCAGGCAAAAGAATGTGAGGGCGAAATATTTCCCCTTACAAATTTCGCAACGGGTAGTTGTCACATATGAAGTTGTTGCATTTAATCACTTTTCCCTTGAAAAAGTAAAGAAGAAATTACTCTTAATTTTCAGTTTATTTTAATTACAGTTACTTCTGATGTAATTGCCTTAAATACGGTATTATATAACAATTCTATATAAAACTGTTTGAGGATGATATAGGATTAAGACAGTAATTAATAAGTAATGCAATACTTTTTAGAGAGCGTAATTACAGAAGTAATCTAATTACCCTTGTCGATGGTGTTATTAGTTGTTTGTAATTAACAACACTGTAATTAACAACATTTTGCCAAATTTTGCAACCGCACTTGTCTATTTTTGCTTTATATGAACATTTTCAATCAATCAATCAATCAATCAAGTATATACAGTATATTAAGCAGAAAGTATAATACTCTATGAGAGTTTGTTGACAGTCACAAACTAGTCGACAGAATGTCTGTTGGAGGACCATCACAATAAAGAGTTAGTAGATACTAAGCTGTTAGTCTGTTAATACTCTAATGAGAGTTAATTGACATGTAGAGAGAGAGAGAGAGAGAGAGAGAAATGGGATGGAAAGTTAGGCTACTTATAGTCAACAGAATGTTCAAAAGGGTCCATCAAAATAAAGTGCAGAGAAGACTGTCTGGTTCAAATACAATGTCTCATTTCCTTTCATTTCCTTTATCTGTGAGTGTATAAGTGAGTGTTTCTTCTTTTCCCATCCATTACTTTTCACATTCAACATCATCCCGTTTCTCTCTCCTTTGCAGTGGCAGAGGTTGAGAACAGTTATTGCAGGGCAGACAATAAAGGTTATTGTTAAGATTTAAAGCACTAACCCTGTGGCAGCACTTCAATACGGCAACCCTTTTCTCCTCTCTCCTATACATGTGTGCTGCCTCTCTCAGCTCCCTCCTTTCACTTACCCTCTTGTCTCATTCCTCATTGACCTTCCGCATATTAGCATATAGATAATGTATGGAGAGCTCATAAAGTTACACGTCAGCCTTTCTGAGCTGGAAGAGAGAGCACCAGCTCTGTTGTCGACCCATAAGAGGATGTGTAGGATATGCGTAGGCGTCTTTTCCTCACTTCAACTTGTTTTTTTGTTTTTTATTTCTCTAAATTGCATCTAAATTTAGTCCATTGTTTTATGAGCTGCATGGCCTGCTTTATGTAATTGATTTGGTAAGTCAACAAGTTCTATGAATAAACATTTCTTAATAATAAAGTTTTTTAGACATTTTCCGTCCAGAGAAATTCATCTTCTAGATGAACTAATGAGCACATCTGAACATGCTCGGCGAGTCCTATTGAGTCTGAGTTTTGTCGTGTCATCTATGCGTCAACCTATTATTTAGAGTCATCAATCATGAATTACTGTGGTAGGGATTCACAAAAGAAAACAATCTGTATTTTAACCTTCACAGTATATTCTTCATCCAGAACTATATTGACAGTTGTTGGTAACAGCTGAAAACGGATGCACTGTACACGGAGTACGAAAAAACATCTTCAGCACATAGTACATTAGCTATGAATGATACTAGTTTGGGTCTAAGCCACTGCAGACTGCAGGATATGCAACAGAGAAGGAAGATTACTCTTTGCCTCCAACTTTGGGAGACAGTGGTAATGATGATTGAATATATTGGAAAGATAAGGAGAGGGAGAGTGAGAAAGAGTGAAATGAAGCTTGAGCATAATTTTTTGTTCTCAAAACTTCTCAGGCACTGGTGCGAATCTTCACAATAACAACCTTTTTCTTTCTCTGTCTTTAATTTGCTCGTTTTCCTCTCTGGCTCCTTGTATTTCCTTTCCTCCTCTCGATCTCCCTAGACGTGTTCCAAAACCTAGTCAGCTTTCCTACATAGGCAGCTGCCTTCTAAGACACTATTCAAACTCAAATAGATCAAGTGAACTAAAATACTCTGGACAGACACCAACCCCACGGGCTATATGATTAATCAATATAAAACCCAAATAGCGATATGGCTGCAATTTAATGAAATAAATGCATGTATCAGAGTGAAGTGTGTTTGCTAACTTGCAAGCAATTTGTGATTCTGTGTTTCAGCATCTCGGTTTCACACAAACTCATCTCATGTGCTCCGAGTCATTTAAAGGCATGAAACGGAAGATGATAGTCTTTTCTAGGGGCGGGCAATAATGGCCAACATTATAATATTGACCAATAATGACCAACATTATAATATTATTTCACAATAACGATATATATATCACAATATAGCTATTTTTGGTTTAAATTAAAGGAGCCATATGTAAGATTGTGGCCAAAACTGGTACTGCAATCACTTTCAAATTACTGTAGAGCGGTGTATCCTCTCCCCCTTGACTCGAGGTTGCCAGATAGGTTGCAGGATCCGATTCCGACATGTTTGTATCTGCAGCTGTGGTAACTAGAGCAGAGCTGGCAACCCGAATGCCGCAGCACTACTGACTCCGTGATTGGTAGATCGGTGGAGGGTGGAGCATCAGACCAAAACACAACATGACAACATCAACATCAGTTGAGGGCTGCAACTTCACTTTTTAAATGACAATATCCTGGCCGGACTACTGTTGTCAGTGATATAAGTATTTGAAATGAACATGATTTCTAAATGTCTAGTGACATATCAGGGAAAATGTATGATTAATTGAAATAAATTTCTTACATACAGCTCCTTTAAGTTTCTATATCAAAAAATGTTATACCATTGAAATTTCATAAGTCTCATCACCAATTTCAATATCACACCCCCCCCCCCCCCCCAAATACTAGCCTAACAAGCATAAGATACATAAATTTGTAAAATATGAAAAAAAATAATAATAATAATTACTTGCAATAAGACAAAAAACTGCAATAAAACAAAGATGCAAATGAAATAGACCTACCTGAAAATTTCAACCATTAGATAGGCCTATATAGAAATACTACATAAATTGTATACTAAAATACTAAAAAAAACACTGTATTCTGGAACTTTATGAAGGATGTATGTAATAGCTTCTTTCTTTGATGACCATTCAAAATTAGCCTTTAATAATATTTATTGTGGTGTCAACAGCCAATCAGCATTGTCGTTATGTCATTTGCCTGCAGCTCATTTTGTTGGCTAAATAGGTTCTGCAGTTCCATGACCAAAGATGCCAGACAAATAGCCTACTTTCTGTGCCAGCTGTGCAACTGCCATTCAGATAAATGGGAATGCTAATGGATATAGCTTTGAAACAACTTTTGCTGGATTGTGCCTATGATGTTGTAAACTGTATTGGTAGGCAGCTCATTAGGTTTTGGAAGAGAGCCTCTGTCTTTGTACAGTTTGTACACTAAAGTTCTACACCAAAGCCTGTTCCTCAGCCTGACAGCTTCGTGTGTGAGCCTGAGCGAGACAAGCATGTTGCAACTTGTAGTTTTGTGTTTAATAGTAAGTGGGTGATTTTAATTCTGCTGTGCAAATAGTCTATTTTTTCCAGCTATACTGTGATCATAGTAAAAAAAAAAGAAGAAAAAATGGTAACACTTTATATTACGACCCGCAAACAACTGCGTAAGTAAACCGAAATTACGGTGTACGTTTCTGTAATTACAGTGTACTTCCGTGTAGGTATAAGGGAACTCAGTGTTTCCGCTACATTCATTCCGCCGTGGCGGGCCGCCACACCTAAAATCATCCCGCCACGGCTGCAGCTTCTCAGTGAGGTCCGATATTGTACTATTTGTTAAGCCCCACTAAAGGCATAAAAAACATTGTACAGCACAATAAAGTTTTCGCACTATATTCCAAGACTTCTAAAGTCATTCAATAGCATAATGTGAGGTAAAAATTTATATTTAAGTCGTTTGTTAAAGTTAATGGAAACTCATTTCTCCTCAGTCATTCTCCATTCAGCATTCAAATAGGCGCGTCGCGTTCGGTTACCACAGTAACACGACGACACTCTCTTCAAGATCAATGTTCCCACTATTATACTTTATTTGTAGATAAAGGTCTATGGTTTTGCATAAAATGACTTTATCTTGCTTGAGTTTATAGCGCTTTCTAAATCATATTCCTTTCTCCCGGGTGTCTGTTAGATTACAGCACTGGAGTAGAGCGCTATGCCTATGAATTGTTCTTCATGCGCACTGTAACTGAAATTTAAAACTGTAAAAAAATAAAAAAGGCTCAATAAACTGTTGCATAGATGGAATACACTAATCATAGATAGATATACATTTCTTCTCTTCGCGTTGTGCTTTGGACTTTTCAATGCGAAGCGCAGCGCGCTGTGACTTTGTGTTGCTTCAAGTGCATCATTCTGCGCACAAGATGCGCATAATCGCTTTGCCGCTCTTGGAGCCTTCCATGTATAATGCTTAAAGGGATAGTTCACCCAAAAATGAAATTTCTGTTTAAAATTTAAAGACAGTTGCTGGACCCCATTGACTTCCATAGTATATTTTTTTCCTTCTATGGAAGTCAATGGGGTCCAGCAACTGTCTGTTCACCAACATTCTTCAAAATATCTTCTTTTGTGTTTAGCAGAAGAAAGAAACTCATACAGGTTTGAAACAACTTGAGGGTGAGTAAATTATGACAGAAATTTCATTTTTGGGTGAACTATCCCTTTAAGGGGAGGTTTTAATACCTGGGGTAAGGGGGCGTGGCCCATGAGGCCATATTCCCATGGGCCACGCCCCCTTACCCCAGGTATTAAAACCTCCCCCTGGGGAAATGGGCCTGCCACCACAGTTGGAAAAAATCCTAGAGGAAACACTGGAACTATATGTTAAGTTTTGGGTAATAAAGGGGTAACAAGCAGATATATAACCTGCAAAGAACTTCGTAACTAAACCGAAATTACGGTGTACGTTTCTGTAATTATAGTGTACCTCCGTGTAGGTATAAGGGAACAATATGTTCAATTTTGGGTAATAAAGGGGTAACAAGCAGATATATAACCTGCAAAGAACTTCGTAAGTAAACCGAAATTACGGTGTACGTTTCTGTAATTATAGTGTACCTCCGTGTAGGTATAAGGGAACACTATGTTAAATTTTGGGTAATAAAGGGGTACAACCAGATATATAAGCAAATTATTTATAATGTAATTATTTTAAAACGGGTACCTATTCTGTTAATATATTCCTGGCAAAAATTGTACGTCTGTTGTATATACAAGTTTTTATCACATTTCTGGCAAAATATGTTCTTGTGCAATGTAGTTACAGGGTAATTTTGACATCTAATGTTAATTAAACATATATATATATATATATGGCTGTATGTAAGCACAGTGTGATAATTTAATTTATTGTCTTTTCTTACTAAACTACCTAACGTTAAGCCAAAAAAAATTGTTTCTGCTATGATTTTAATTTAGAACGTAACATGTAGTAGCAGGACCGGCGCGCGCACTTCTGCCGCTGTAGGCGAAAAACAATTGTGCCGCCCCTCTATTTGCAACTTATACCAGCAACAACACACAAAGACCAATATATGCCATATAACGCAAAACCAGCAACAACCAGCCCGTTCTCATCCCAAGGCGTAATATAATGACGCTTTTGCCAAAGCGTCTATATCGAACGCGCATGGTACCCTTTAGCGTCAATATGAGACGCCGAAATATATGGGTCAGAAGGCGCCTCCTAGCGGTCTAACCCTAACCCTACACCATACCTAAACCTACCCATCTCTCTGCGTGTTATATTGACGCTAAAGGGTTCCATGCGCGTTCGATATAGACGCTTTGTCAAAGTGTCAGAATATTACGCCTTGGGATGAGAATGCGTTGCAACAACACATAAAGACCAATATATGCGATATACATATAACGCAAAACCAGCAACAACACACAAAGACCAATAAGCCATAGGCTACATATAACGTAAATAGTGCCCAATATGTCAACAATAGGCTATTAAAGTTTATGCAGGAGGCAAATGCCTGCTGGCATTTTTCTTTCAGCAGTCATGACAGTTTTTTTTCCAAATAATCACATTTCACCTCCTCAAATTACTGTTGCTTGCAAATCTCTTTACACCACTTTCTGTGCGTAAAACACACACAAATGAAATGTCCGCAAGCACATTATATCATCAGCAGGTTCAGCATCTTAAATGACGACTAAAGAGCAAATAAAGCTTAACTTATGTTTCAGAAGCGCGCACGGTGGGCCTTCATCGCAGCAAAGCTAGCTCTTATGCATCCTCCATTTCTATTCTCTGTGCCTGATCGGTGAATAACGAACGATCTGTTCATTGCGTATGTCACGTGACGCAATGAACGGATCACCCAAATGAACGTAAGACTGGCAAGGTAAAGTAATTATTTATGTTCCCTGTTAATAATTTTTTACTGCATTATGATTTCTTAATTCAGAATATGATCAACATTGCGTAGGTGGATGTGATCGGGGAATTTGGCTGTTAAAAGTATAACATTTAAGCCACTTAAATAAACGAAATGACTCGAATGACTCAAGAGAGTCAGTAAAATGATCCGAACTTCCCATCACCCAATCATAACTCGTGAGAGCAGGGGCGCGTCCTCGCCGGCGCTGCTGGGCGGCGGAAGCTCAGCAAATCAGTCATCATGACTCGTGAGAGCAGGGGCGCGTCTCGCCGGAAGCTCAGTAAATCATATTATAACCTATTTTGTGAATTGTTCATTCCCGGTTGGCACACATTTTGCCGCCCTTACAAAAGTGCCGCTCTAGGCAATTGCCTAGTTCGCCTATATGGACGCGCCGGCCCTGTGTAGTAGGCTACTTAATACTTACCATATCACATTGCATTGTAATGACACTTAAATGTCAGGGCAAATATACTGTGTACATTTATTTTATTTTTTTTCTTAATAAGAGTACCTTTCTCTGTACTGTGCAAATCTTGTTGTTTCGTATTGTTACATAGTAAGTAGTGTTTGTTACCCGTTTCAACTGTATTTACGGGGTAAGTGTGACTCCTGCGGGCTGTAAATTAAAGTGGCGCTTGTTACCCCCTTGTTCTGTGTATTTACAGGGTAAGTGTAACTCCTGCGGGCTGTAAATTAAAGTGGCGCTTGTTACCCCTTTCTAACCCAAAACTTAACATATTGTTCCCTTATACCTACACAGAAGTACACTATAATTACAGAAACATACACCGTAATTTCGGTTTACTTACGCAGTTGTTTGCGGGTCGTAATATAAAGTGTTACCGAAAAAATTAATGAAAAACTAAGTAAAAGATAAACTAGAAAGATAAACTAAAACCTTCAGACATTATCTGTTTTCAAAGCAAACATGGTCAAAGTACTTTGTTTCAAGTATCACATTGTATCATCAATAAAGCAACATAAGCTGGGCTTAATAAACAAGCATACAAGTAAATAAGGGATATGTGGGGATATGAGCACTTAGCCATGGGTGTAATCTGCAGGTGAAGCAGCACTCATCCAACTCAATATAAGGACAAACACTCTCTCGAAGTGTAAAGTGGAGGTGAGTCACCTTATCATAGGAAAAAGAGAAAACTGTTTGCGTGGTCACTTATGTATCAATTCTATCTATCTATCTATCTATCTATCTATCTATCTATCTATCTATCTATCTATCTATCTATCTATCTATCTGTCTGTCTGTCTGTCTGTCTGTCTGTCTGTCTGTCTGTCTGTCTGTCTATTATCCATCTATACAGTTGTGGTCAGAATTATTGGCACCCCTGGTAAATATGATCAAAGATGGCTGTAAAAATAAATCTGCATTGTTTATCCTTTTGATCTTTCATTTAAAAACTTCGCAAACATCTAACCTTTCATAGAAGTAAAAGAATTGATTGTGAAATATTTTTTTCTCTCCAAAACACGTATTATTGCCACCCTTTTATTAAATACTTTTTGCAACCTTCTTTTGCTAACAGCTCTGAGTTTTTTCCAATAATGGCTGGTGAGTTTGGAGAACACCTGACAAGAGATCAGAGACCATTCCTCCATACAGAATCTCTCCAGATCCGTCAGATTCGCATGTTCGCACTTCTTCTCTTCAGTTCAGCTTACTCATTGTCTATAGGGTTCAGGTCAGGGGACTGAGACGGTCATGGCAGAAGCTTCATTTTGTGCTCAGTGACACATTTTTGTGTTGATTTTGATGTTTGTTTTGGATCGTTGTCCTGATGGAAGATCCAACAGCAGAGGCCGGCAGGTCTTGATTTTTTTATCTGTTGATATTTGCTAGAATCCATGATACCATGTATCTGAACGTGATGTCCAGGACCTCCAGCTAAAAAAATAGGTCCACAACATTAAAGATCCAGTGGTATATTTAACCATGGGCATGGGGTTCTTTATATCCCTGAACTTTTTTTTTTAAGCTTTCTAACCCCAAGACTCAACTAATCTGCAATTCTCCATCTGTGATCCTGGAAGAGTCTTTGGGCACTCAAATTTTCTTCCTCGCCGTGCATTAAGACAATATAGACTCGCATCCTCTTCCAGGTAGATTCGTAACATCTTTAGTTGATTGGAACTTCTTAATTATTGCCCTGATGGTGGAATTGGGAATTTTCAATGCTTTAGCTATTTTCTTACAGCCACTTTTCTATTTTATGAAGCTCAACAATCTTTTGCTGCAAATCAGAACTATCTTTGGTTTTACTTATTGTGATGGACGTGAATTTGGCCTTTGTTTCTTTTTTTTAATATACTCCTCTGAAACAAGTCATTGCCAATTTCATGTTCCTAAGCACCCTGGTATGGAATATATACTTCAGAGATATTTTACTCGTAACAAATTCTAGGAGTGCCAATAATTGTGGCAAATGTGTTTTGGCGAAAAACATTATTTCATAATGTGATTTTCCCCCCATTTTCAATTATTTTACATCAATTGCTAATTTTTTTAATGAATGAAAGATCAAAAGGATAAACAAGGCAGATTTATCTTTACAGTCATTTTTGATCGTATTTACCAGAGGTGCCAATAATTCTGACCACTTACTGTGTATATAATTGCGGCGCTGTGCTTGTATAAACTGTACTCTTCACTCTTGTACTCTTTTGTTTGATTTTTTTTGTCGTTTTTTTTAATTTTATTATTCACCCCATGTTCTGTTGGCTAAGCTGAAAAATAAACCTTTAAAAAAACCTCTCAGTTTCAAGGCTGAGGGAAAGTTGTGTATATGAGCGTTTTCAAGTGTTTGTGTGTGCATGAAAAAGTGCACAGCATTCTGATGACATGCCCTTAACCTACAGCACTCTAAAGTGACAAAGAACGGAGAAGAACAACAAGACGCTGCTAAACGGAGTGTGCTTTTATAGTGTACATGTGGTATAGTAGTCTTTCTGAATCCCCTTAAAACCTCACCACTTTCTGAAGACCAGTCTTGTTGTGAGTGTACAGATGAACTCTGATTTTACACCAGTGCCGCTGCTAGCCATTTTGGTGCCCTAAGCATAATTCCTTTATGATGCCCCCCCAAAAAAAACATTTTCATTTAGCATTTTCATTTATGTTTCATACCCCAATGAGGGTATGATTTATAAAAAAAATAAAAAGTAACACTTTAGTTTAGGGTCTAATGCTCACTAACTAGTTTCATTATTTTATGTTTCATCATGGTTTTATCATCACCGTGGTCCCGAATTTGAGGCAGGTTAGTTAGGGGGGTTCGGGGTTTCCCCGAGAAAATTTTGGATTTCTCTGAACTACAGATGTGCATTTTAAGATGTTGTGAAGGCTAAAAAAATAAAAAAATTCGATAACAACAGCTTTGAAACCATGTCAGTGGGCAGCTGATTATTTTTCTCTCCTCATCAGCATCACACTCTTTTTCACTTTGTTTTTATCTTGCCCTGTCTCTTCCCCTCCTAAAGTAGTTTTTTTTAAGTTACTAAAGGCTACAATTTGTATTTTATTCTCAATATGTACACATTCATTATTAATCCTGTGCCTAACATGATGAAACCGGCTTTGTTCATGTTTCTTGTCCCCTCACAATGACAGTAGCCTAAACTATAACACTAGGCTACATGTTACATAGGCCTATTTTCAGTTCAAAATGGCGAAATTAGACAAAACTATATTAGTTTGCCTAATTATTTTTTGTCATTCGTTTAACATTTATGACCTAAAAAAAACTGTCAAATATGAAACGTTACGTTTAGCTACTTGCATCTTATCTCGCACTTGACTGTACACTGAAGCGTCGAGTTGCACTGTTAAAATTTGCGCTCAGCGTCTGTGAACATAAAGCCCGCCTACTTTGATTTGATTGGTCATCTCAAATATTCTGACATTGACAAGCAGTGACGGACCAATGAGGCTCAGATGAACACACACACACCCTGTCCTCTCTGTTTCTGACGTGCTCTAGCTCTGCTCGGCGCTGCGGATTGAAGATGAAGAACGCGCTGAATCTGATTATAACAAGAAGTTTGATGATTGATTTTTCATTAGGCTATTTTTGGTGCCCCCTCAGCACTTGGTGCCCTACGCACAGCGCGTGATGCGCGTGGTGGGAGCGGCGGCACTGTTTTACACACATGGTCAATGGTTATACAAACTATGTGCTTTTAAAGGGATCACACTCTATCAGGAGAAATCAAATCATTCCAAAATCATGCCACTGTCATACAGATGAATACAATTGTATTATATTTCTTGACTTTGTTAAATAATAAAAAATAATAGAATAAATAAAATGTCTAATTTGAAATGATCTATAAAACGCAAATAAAGAAAGAAACTTGAGCTGAGATAATTGGAGAAAATTGTGGAGAAGCAGAATAAAATAGAACACTTGAGGAAACAACACTGTTTGCACACCACAATAAAGGAAAGAAAGAAGGAACACTGGATGAAAGGAAGAGAGGAAGGCAGCAAAGAAGGAAAAAAGGGATATGAGGAATTATGTGAGAAAATAAATGAGGAGGAAAGGGAAGAATAATGTAAGGAAAAAATTAA
The DNA here is from genome assembly GCA_031834385.1 of Semotilus atromaculatus. Lineage (NCBI taxonomy): Eukaryota > Metazoa > Chordata > Actinopteri > Cypriniformes > Leuciscidae > Semotilus > Semotilus atromaculatus. Next base: position 15,135,191 of record JAULUF010000023.1, on the reverse strand, counting down.
AATCAAGGAAGTAAATAAGGAAGTAAGGAAGTAAATTTTTACATAAGGAATTACAAATGAGGAAAAGCACATCTCTGCCAATAATCGCATGTTAAACAGGAAAGAAATAAGGAAACAGAAGTATGTACAGAAGAATGCAAGGACTGATGTAAGGAGGAAAGGATTAAGTAAGGAAGTATGAAAGCAAAGAAAGAATTACGAAAAATCTCTGCCTATAATCACATGTTAAACGAAGGAAGAAATTGAGAAAAGAAATGGTAAATGGTAAATGGACTGCATTTATATAGCACTTTCACAGACCCAATGGCCACCAAAGCGCTTTACATTTTGCCTCACATTCACCCATTCACTCTCTCATTCATACACCGACGGTAGTATGGAAGAATGTACAGAGTGAAGTAAGAAAGAAAAAAATAAGAAAGTAAGTATGTTTGGAAGTAATGAAGAAATTAGTAAACAGGAAAAGCACATTGATCTGGCTAAACAGGAAGGAAGAAATTGAGAAAGGAAGTAAGCATGGAAGGAAGGAATTAGAAAACAGGAAAAGCATTCCCTGCCTATAATCCTGTTCAAACCCAGTTTGTTCTCTTCATTTACAGACCAACAGAGAGTGAGACTGAGATTTCATTTTTACACTTTTACTCTTCTCAGTGAAGGAAATAAAGGTGAAATATGCGCGTTCATCAAAGCTTAATGGCCATGAATAAACTAAAGCCATACTGCTTCACAGCCACGGCCAATAGCACTGAGAGGATCACTAACCAAGAAAGAGGAACATGATCTGTAAATTATTCTTTATTGATGTCTCTCACATGACTCTTTCCTACAGTATGAGTCAGTTGACGGAGAACCAGAACAAGCTGGAAATTTCTCAGTGACCTAAGGTCAGCGCTATTCATGGACGGTAGTAATAGAGTTGGTGTTAACTTCATCGCCGGCTGCAGCACCAGTAATGTCACGAGGAAGAAAAGTTCTCGGTCACCGTGGAGGTGTTTCATTCACTTATACGGCCTTTCCTACTGAGGGAAGTAAACGAATGGGAAAAGAGTGAGATATAGGGAAAGTAAGATAGAGAGAGGAGATTGGGGTGAATTGTGATAAAGGCCTGTTCTCCTCTTCCTAATGGAAATGCTCATTGGTAGGTCACATGAATCAAACCTTATTCGGCTGCACTGCCTTCCTTCGGCTGATTGCTTTTTAATTATCCTTGTGACATCATCACTCCCATATCCTAGTGACTATCACCTGCGGTTACCATAGATCATGGGCCAGTTAGAGGAAACAGAGGTTTGAGTCCACTGCTTAATTTAACTCAGCCATTACTGCAATATGTTACAATTCCTGTCTCATCCATTCAGGTCAGCGAGCAGAGCATTAGTGTGACGACATTGCTTCGGGAAGCCAGATTGTAAAGTTTTAAATTAAATCTTTTCCACATGATAGAGGTCAGAGAGATCAATGCAGAAAGGTTGTGTCATTCAGCTCTATCTAGAACAGTTGCTCTGATTGGTGAACATGATTTCACAAAGTACAACATGTTTCTGGATTAACATCTTTGTGGAAGAACATTCCAATCAACCAATCAGATTTGAGGGACAAGTTTACAGTTTATGGCAAGTTTAGGCTTACAACCAGGGTTAGGTGCAAAGATAATTCAACCAGGGTTTGGTGTTTCTACATCGGTATAATTCACCTATCATTTCCCTCGGATTTTATGGATAAGTTATGGCTAGGTTTAGAGGTAGGGATAGGGATACGACTACATTTTTAGACAGGAATGTTGTTCCATGATCAACTAAATGTTGATCCAGGAAAATGTTGTTATACTTGGCAAAATCACGGTATGAGCCAGATTTAGCATCCGCCATTAAGTAGTCCCAACATAATAATAATAATTAAAACAGCTATACAAACAAATATGCCCTTATAAATGAAAATGCATTAATATTAACTGCATAAGACTAATTTGCAAACATCTTGGTTACTAATGTAACCCCCGTTCTCTGAAGGAGGGAACGGAGAAGTTAGTCAGTCGACATAATGCTGAATGTGACTGACTGATAGGGAACACAATATTATTAACAGATGAATTTGCACCGATTTACTCAAATTACTCAGAATGAGTAATTTGACAAGCCTTTAACTTAACAACCCTTAAAACAATGACAAGTCTTTAACGTTAACAATAGATGTGTTTTTACCTTAATATACTACCATTTATACAACCGAGTTTGAGTTTTGTTTGAGTTGTATGCTGAGGTGGTTTTGCACTGTTTCCTGTGTTCGCTTTGTTGCTTATTCATTGTTTGACTGTTTCATTGTTTTTTTGGTTATTCATTGTTTGATTAAGTTGATACGCCTGTTTTGTTTCCTGCCTTTGATTATTCTTTATATAGAACTACCAACACTACAAGCCACTGATGTTGCATGTCACAGCATGCCTGGAGCTGACTGACTCCTGCTCTTATCAGATGCACTGTATTGCTCCAGCAGCTTTCTTTTCTCCATTCTTCTAAAACTAAATTACATTATTTACAAATAAAGGTGTGATTTTTGGGTAACACTTTATTGTTACGTTACATGTTGTTACTGTAGTATATAAATAATTGATAATAAGTTACCTGGTTGCCTTAAAATTTTGAGTTCATTGAAATTAAAAATTTGAGTTAATACAACAAAGGAGATTGGTTTAATAAATGGAAACTCAAAATATTATGTTATCTGAACTACATTAATTATCTAAGTTGATTTGACAAAATATAAAAAGTTGTGATAACAAATCATCAAAATTAATTTTTACAGTGTACATGCACTTAGGGTTAGGATTAGGGTTTGGTTTAGGGTTAGTTGCATGTAATTATGCATAATTTTTTTAAGTTAATCCAACTCTTTTTTTTTTTACAGTGTTATTTAAAAGTATAATTACTGTAACACAAACACCTTAAAATAAAATGTTATCAATTTTTGCTATGGATTTTTATAGATTGTGATGTTTTTGGTCTCTGGCTTGCTTATTTTAAAAAATATATTGTTTCTAAACCAAATGAATACACATTTCGTCACATTCTGTTATAGAGACTTTGCAGTGACAAAGCAAATTCATTTTATTTTTTATTTTCTAACCTTCACTGTTGATTCGAATCTAATATTAGCACGTTGCCAATTATGATAATATTATCACAAGAAATAGCACTCAGAAATATTGGGGGAAATAGTGTATTTTTAATTACACATTAAATTATTAACAATTATTGTCCTCAATACTTTGCACTGCTGAATAAAATATACTGTACATCACCTTCATTTATTATCAATATATAAATATAGGGATTTGACTTCAATTTTCACTGAGCTGGCAATGCATTCTGGGATTACCTTATCATCTTGTAAGCAGCATTATTTTGCCGCCCACTGTTTGGAACATGCCTATGATTCTATGCCTAAAAATTGGGAACATAGCTTTAATGTTGAGGAAGAGACTGACTGCTATAGGCTGTGTCCCGATAAACCTTCCTAATCGATGGCAAATAATATAGCATTAGCATTTAGCACCTCAAAATCAAACAACCTATTCCATGACAAAAGATTAACTGAGAAAATACATAAAAGCATGACTGGTTAACTGTGAACACAGACAGAATCTAACTCCTGACACTGGAACAAATACTGGCACATGTAGACACAATGAACTATTACCATGCAAGTTGTTTTGCATTTATAACAGATCAAATAAACTGAACCTTCTTAAAATGAGCAGAATCCATCCTTTGAAAGATAAGACACACAGACAATTAAAAAAAGTGTCAAACGAGGCCAAAATTATATTTAGCGAGCACATTTCTAGACTGAAGTAAAAGCTTGATCACTACAACAATAATCAATTCATGTTGCAAATAAAACTCTTAATTTTTGAAAAATACAATTATGTGAGGCATGAAATCAAAAATGTGTCAAACATATCAACTCTCAAAATCTTGAATCACACGCTCATCCACAAGTTTATTGTGATACTGTTTTGAGAACTTTACACCTTGACTGTCAGACACAAGATTCCAGTGTTGTGTGTTTTTTTTTTGTTGTTTTTTTTGTTGTTGTTGCGTGTGGTGTTGTTTTACATAAGATACGAGCAGTATTGTTTTAGGGGTTTTCACATATCGTTTTTAAACACCTGACTGTGAACCTTCCCCCTGTGGCAGTTTGTCAGTTTCAAACAGAATTGAACTTCAGATAGATTGAATCAATACTGACACTATCACATTTTGACAAGCAGTCAGATCTACTAAAACCTCACACACTTAAAATATATTTTATAGTGCAGTAGCATCAGCGGAACAACGGTTACAAAGGGAAAGAAAGCATATACACATTTAATTTGCACATATACGCATATACACTTTGTTGCTTTTTATTGTCACCCCCTATAAATAAATAAATGAATAAAGACATCTTCTCTCTAATATTGTCCTTGCATCTGGGCTTTCCAAAAAATAAATACAATGTTGGTCATATAAACACAGTGATCTCCAGCCTCGATTAAGTGGCTGTGTGCCAAATTATTCAGATAATAGACTAAAATGAATGATTCCCTAGATTTAAAAAATATGACAAAATAAGCTGTTTGTTTTCATTAAAAAGAAATGCAGGAATGATTTTGTGTCATCACACAGGTCAGACTCAGAATAAATGAACTCTACTAGGAAAAGATAAATTGATTATTAATCTCACCATTGAATCCAAGATGAAATCAAAATGTTTATTTTCATAATGCAGAACATCTGATTGGATGGGCCACACTCAAGGCTGTGAAAATAGCCTATAAGCTCTAGTGAATGCACATTAAAGTCCCCCATGTAGTCAATCATTTTATCCCTTAAAACTCATCTTTGATCAACAAAATAACATATCTAAAAAAAAAAATTCCTTCATGCCTTAAAATAGCTTGAATGTAACTCTACATTTAGTATAAGATTTAATATGAGGCCACTCGAAGCGATATTGCTTTCATTGCACCTAACAACCCCCTGAACTAGCTAAAGGCTAGTTATAAAACGGCATAACTGTTTCATCATAATTCTAGAAATATAAATCTACAGTTTACAAACTCAAAACCAAATTTTTACAGTGGCCTAAAATTTATTTTTAAGCAGCTTTTTTTTTTTTATCATAAAATGAAATGTTTAGCCATCATTATTCCAAAAGTTCGACACTACATTAACCGGCTTTTCATTCCATTGATACACAGACCACAATGATGCCGTTGTCCAATCGAGATGAAGGACTAAACCATCTGGCCAAAAGCACCTTTCATTACCATCATGTCTCATATCACAATTCAGGAACTGCCAGAGAAAACAATAATCTGTCAATCGGCTTGAATGGGACTTGGGATAAGACTGCAAACAGGGAGATTATATTTTCAGGGGCCCATGGATTTTCTGCCACTGTAATGTCCCCATTTTTGACAGGTAATTACAGATTCCTCTGTCCTCTCCTTTCCGTAGAATAATTAATTCATCATTTGCAGTAGATCAGTGAAAATCCGTCCGTAGAAATGGCTGCTCATCTCCAGGGGGTTTTGCATGTCTGCTCTGGTTTTTGTAAATGTGAGAGGTGCGCGCGTGTACTTCTGCTCTATTGCCACTTAAATCTGTCTGAGGGGTTCAGCCTTGGATGGAGAGCAAAGCTCAGCTGAAGTATACGTGCATATGTGACAGGAAATGAATAGGGATTTTGAAACAAAACATAGCGTAAGACCAGAGAGAATCTGTTATACTTCCAAATATCACAGACTTCAAATTTCGGCGCATGTTTTATCCTGTCTTTTCATCCCTTCTCTCTCCGAGGACTGGCGAGTGAGCATAATTAACCGTGTCAGTCACATCTTCCCGATGGATTACGGCATATTTGAGTGATTTGTACATCACATACACTACTGTGCATACTTAAATGTGAGACTTTTGTTTAATACACTATTTGGCGAGGTATGAAGGATCTCCCTTCTGATTAACAGCTTTGGCTATTTCAGCTGCATCTATTACTAAACTCATGTGTCTAGGAGCAAATCCCAAGTTTCTCTGAAAAGTGGAAGCTGTCGTAGCAACAAACTCCCATCACAAGGGAGGACCACCACAACACCCATGTTTTTTTATTTAAATTAAAAAGCTACAGAATGAGTTACAATTTACTCACTTTCATATTGTTCCCTCAATAGCATGATTTCTTCCACACAACACAAAATGACACTTGTCCTGGTCTCGTTTTTCCATGCAATTAGGGTGCTTTCACACTAGCACTCGTGTTAGTTTGACATCAGAGTTTGGTTCGTTTGGATAATGTCAACCCGAGTCTGCTTAAAAAAAATATGGTTTGCTGCTAATATGAATGTAATCATACTAAATCATAGAAGTGAACCGCTACTGATGATGTGTGCAGGGCCGGCTCTAGCCCTTTGGTTGCCCTAAAGGCGAGATGATTTCATCTCTAGTGCACTTTGAGAGTTCAAAATTAAAAGCTCCAGCCCATATTCAGTGTGCAAATTGAACAAAGAAAAATTCAAACCTCTTTTAGTTTTGTCTGTTTACATTACACTACTATAATAGTTATAATATTAATCCCATGACAGTAATAGCCATATATTGTAAAACAAATGAAATGAAAAATCAAGGAAACTTTCAAAATAAGTTTTGTACAAATTTCTATACTTGAAAGTAAGTTATATACTTGGAAGTAACCCAGCGCCGCCAATTAAACAAAACAAAACAAATGGGCTGCCGATGTACGAGTTATGGGCCGTTAAGACAAATATAAATAAAAGTATGAGATGTATCGGCCCAAAAAGCATGTCGGCACATCGGGAATCTCCCGGTAGTCCCGATGGCCAGTAGCCTACATGCCTGTGCTGTAGGCTATAGTAAATTTATTTCATTTGACACCTTAATGGCTGAGATAAGACTTACCTCTACTAGGCTTTCTTTTTTATCTTGTTCCTTTTTCCTTTTTCCTTTTTCTTCCGTGCACCTGACAGAGAGTTTAGACCGCTTCCTTTTCGATCAACGCGCCAGCACTTGCCTAACGTAACGTAACGTGTAACGTAACGTAACGTAACGTAACGTAACGCAACTCCCCCCTCCCCCGTTAGGAAATGATCGACAATAATCATCCATTCAATCTAATAATCAAGTTGACTAGTATTTAAACGTATGACTGCGGGGGCGCCTTGTGATGATCATGTTTAATAAACATGTTTTATTTCGTTTGTCATTCTAATTCTATGATTAATGGGAAGTAGCCTAGGCCAAGGGCGACACTAGAGTGCGTTCGCGCCCCCAACATTATTGTCGCCCTAGGCAACCGCCTAGTTTGCCTATAGCAATCGCCGGCCCTGGATGTGTGATTTGGTAAAACTCTGTTTGCATGAGTTTTCACTCATTTTCCTGACGAGCCAGACTGATGCACTTATGCACAGAGAATGTATATCTCATTTCTGTTTGCCTTCAGCAGAAATGGTCTCCTGCGCTCTCGAGAACATCTGCAGTACATTCACCGACACATACACTGAACAAAAAACTTTGTATAGGATTTACTTTGAAACTATTTAATTTTTAAATTTGAAAAAATATTTTTCAACAAGTGTTGATGGTTTGGAAAGAAAACCAAAGGTTAAAAAAAGAAATATAAAAGTGAAGCAAGCAACATGATGGATTTACTGCCTTCTCCTGTGTGGTTATTACCTAGAGAAAGGGGTAAATAGCTGTTGCTTTGATAACAGGAATGTACTGCATTTTCCAATGGGTGACAGGGATGGGGACAGCACTTGAACTTAGGGTTCGGACCAAGTAATCAAACCAAGTGTGAAAGCACCCGTTTAGCTCCTATGATGCTTTCAAGCTTAAAAAAGGATGCAAAACTTGGGCCGAATTTTAGCTTTGTCACGTGGCGTTTGTTGTGCAGAATACAGGGGAAAACAAGAGTCGATTGATCTCTCCAGACTGACAGTCGAATGGGTATCGCACAGTTGAAGCAGAGCTACAAACTGATTGCTCTAAACTAAGTGTTTTTTCCTTCACTGCAAAAACAGAAATGAAACCATGACGATAGGCTATAAATAAAATGGCTATCAAAAATATCTGCAATTTAGTAGACTGTTGCTTATCTCCAGTTCATGTCGCAAAAGGGATAAGCCATAATGCCGACATCTTTCAAGCACCTGCGCATTCCGTCCATATAAGCCAGTGCCTCTTAGACATTTCAGCACACAGAATTGCACATTATTACAAAAGCAGTGTGTTTCTTTTTTTGAAACAGTAATACATTTCAGGGTTCAGGGGCTTCCAGTTGTTTATTCCACACGTATAGTGTGAGCAGTCAAGCCGCATCTCGATGACCGGTCCGTATAGTGTGAGGACATAAATCGTGAGCTTTTGTTTTACATCGCATGCGATTTATTCGTACAGTGAGAGTTGGTATTTAACAAAACCATTACTGAAATCGCAAAGTGAATTCCTGGCTTAAAGGTGTCACACTTGTGCGTTATATTCCAAGCCTTCATTGAAAAGACTCAAATTAATGATTAATTCATAAATCTGATATGTCCAGGAGTCGAAGAAGGGCAAATGTCAAGATTTCGGTGAATAATGACTTTATATAATATGACTCTAGCCCCCGGTTCCACAGACGAGGCTTAAGCCTAGTCCCAGACTAAAAATGCATGTTTGTGTTGTTTTAACTGAAACCAACTTGCACTGACACATCTTAAAGCATGTCTCAATCAGTTATGTTTTATGAACGTTTTATAAAACGTTTAGCATTAACGTTAATAAAAGCTACTTAAATGTCCTAATTGAACTAAGGCCTAATCCTGGCTTAATCTAAACCCTGACTGTGAAACCAAGCCTAGAAGACTTGAATATATAGCACAAAATATAGCACATATGGAGCACTTCTATAATACTTTCATTGTGTTTCTATGCCCCTTTTGAATTTTGAAAGCATCAGTTTACTAAAAATGTACAATTTCCTCTTTTTGTGCTTTATGGAAGAAAGAGTCATACAATTTTGGAATGACATAAGGATGAGAAATCACCTTTTGGTGAACTGTTCCTTTAAATTAAGCATATGTGGTGCTCAGGTGTCCACATACTTTTGTCTTGGTATTACCGACAGTTTGCTGAATAGTCACATCAGCTTTAAGTTGAAAGCCACATAGGCTACATTTGCAACCCGAACGCATTCGCAGACACTCATGCTTTTATTACAGCTTATACAGGAACAGCTTTCCTTCCTAATTTACATCAACCAAAGGAAAAGTGACAGGTAGTAAAGTAATCGTAATGAGAAAATACAGCAGGTAGTTAAAAACGGGTGAAAGATAAACAGCCTGCCATGATACAGAGCAGAAAGCAGCACTTTGCACACACACGCTCGCACTGATGCTAATTTCCATTACATTCTAAACACACCCCTCGAGTTGATTTATATAACATTTGTTCTTTAATCTCTCAGTGTCAATAAACCATCCTTGTTCATCATTCTGACTAAACCGGAGAGGAGAAGTCCCTTTCAAGTCATCGATCTTTTTTGTGTCACTCACTCGCACCGTTTTCCTCACAAACACAAGAGTTATTTTCAAGTGCTTCTCATACAGCAGCTGTCAAGGCACCCAGTCCATCAGATCTAAAGTTCACATTCTACATTTCACTCCAATCCAATACGATTTGGATCATTTCTTTCTGTCCCTCACTCTTCATGTCCTTGGTGATCGGTTTCTCGCTTCACGAGAGAGTGTGTCGGTTTGTGTGTGTGTGTGTAATCTCCCTCTTGCAGGCAGCAGGTTGTGTGCCGCTGCCATCGCGGTTGATATTTACCTCGCAAAGCATTTGGCAGTTTTGGGTTCATGAAGCATTCACATTGGCGCCTAGAGGAACAGAAGTCAATTCACACCACTGTATGTACCCCTCGCCCTCTGTTTCTCCAGGCTTGAACGGACTATATACTCGATTATGACTGTAACCGACATGTTAACAGCACATGCAGAGGTAGCTCAAAGGCAGTTTCACTAGAGAACAAAGAGAGGACGTATGAATAATTAAAGACTAGACTAACACAATACATCCAGACCCACCCACTCCACTCTCTGACTGCCTAGTGGTGTGACGGGCTTCAGAGACACCCCCTGGCCCCTGTCCTGCTTTCATTTCTCACTTCCTCTTGGTATCTCTCTCTTAAAGAGGCTTTAGATGTTAGAAAGGATTATGGTGAAGAGGAGCGGCTCATGTAGAGTGTGGAGTGAACTTATAGAGGCCTGCTGAATAAGGATGAAACTAGATAAAATTCACTATGGCACAGGCATGATTGATAACTCATATCTTGCATATCTTTTGAGGAGGTCGGTGCTGTTACTTTTCTATGATGAGACAACGCTATCTCACGACCAATTCGTACGAGTGATTAAAAGGTGGCGAATTAGTACGAATTCGTACAACCTCACTCGTACGAATTTGTACGATTTGTCTAAACCCCAGTGATGGGTAGTTTTAAGGGCGGGGTCAGGGGTTCGGTTGAATCGGTTGAATTTGTAGGAGTGAGGTCGTATGAATTCGTACAAATTAGCCACATCGTAAAATTCGTACGAATTGCCGTGATATTGGGTTTGATACATCTTGGATTTTAGAGGGATAGTTATCTTTTTTTATTTTATCTTTTACTTCATCAATTTCGATTCAAGCTCTTGATTCAATACAATTTCAATTCAATACAATATTGATTCATTCGGATATTTATCAGGGCTGAGTTTCCCGAAACCTTCTTAACGCTACGTCGTTCTTAAGTTACACCTTAAGCTGTACCTTATCGTTAATACGTGTTTCCCGAAACGCTCTTAGTTAAGTATACCTTCTGTAAGTCATACTTTCGGAAGGTTGGTCTGGACCACTCTTAGCTTTACCTTATCACTGTTAAAGGTCTATATGAATATAATTCTGAAGTTTTAATACACACAGACAGTGTTCAATTAGGCTAATTCAAGTGTTTTCATGCAAAGAATAAAATTGGCATTACATTGATTGTTGTTAGAATTTTAATTATATTAGCCTATTATATATAATAAAATTTTATAAATTTATTTTAATTAAAGAGCGCTTTTAAAGGCTAGTGAAAGCATAGGCTACTGTCAGTTAAGTCCTATTTGGACGCTAATATTGTAAACATTTACAGGGGTAAGTCATTTTAGTGCCGTCCGAATCCATAATATCAGTGTTTTTTCTCACCCAACCCGCGTAAAAATCTCTGTCCAAATTACTGATTTTTGACCAACAGGTCATGTGGTAATTTAATTGCCGTCTGAATCCATATCTCTGAGTTTACAAGAAGAGATTAAAAATTCACTGTTTAAATCCTTTTTGATCACTGCCGAGCACCGTAGCTAAGTGACGTACACTTTTATTACTGAAATGTTTGAAAGTATTTACAAGAGCAATATTTCATCGCAGCTCACCTCAGCGAACAAAAATGGGAAAGAGAAGAAAGCACATAAAAAATTGTAATGGTTATTTTGGCAGCATTATATGATACAATTTTAAAATATGTAGGCAAGGCTATTAAAGGCTGTTATAGTTTGGATTATTTTTTATAATATCCCATGAGTCCTAGTAAATGCAATTTCAAATATTTCTGAAGTGCTTATTTTATAAAGAACAGCACTTTCTCACATAAACAGCCCCTGCACGAGAGAATAATTGATTCTCGAGTCATCGATATCAACAGATTCAGCACCATCGCCACGGACAGCACCCGATAACGTCGCATGTAAGAAGGTATATCTTAAGCAGCTTTCTAAGGTATAGTTCGGGGAACACGCCTAGAAATGGTATACCTTCAGTTAAGTTATACCTTAAGAGTCTTCGTAGCGCGCTAAGAGACAACGTTATCGGGAAACTCAGCCCAGGTACATATCAATTTTTCTTAAGGAAACAAACCTCTCTCAACTAATGTTGTAAAGAGAACCCTGCAAGTTAGTTTAATATAATATTAAAGGTTAAAATTAACGAAAGAGTCCAAACTTTTGAATTCAACTGTTGTTTTTTATATGCAATAATCAAAATAAACTGATTTTTAAGTTTTTATATTTAATGACGTTTCTACATCTAAACTTGTTTTCATGAAGTATGCAATAAATAAAATAAATAAATCACTAACTGTTAAGTGAAAACATAATAAATATGCATTATAGTTAATATAGGCCTATTTAGAAAAATATTTTCGCAGTCCAACAAGCTGTACATTAAATTGATTTCCTGAGGTAAATGGAACATTATGAGACATTTTGTTTGTCTTTCCTTGGGTTGGAACACCAGTGTTGAAAGTACTGTTTTTTTTTTCCTTTTTCAAAATACCTTCTGGTGTTCAGTGATGTTTATTTTGTGCTATAACTAGTAAAAAGTAGCATGCAGCATCTCTTGAACTGAGGTGTCTACATCAGTCACGCCATATTAAAGAGCGTAAAACTGCCATTTATTGTTTAAATTTTATGATAAAACGGAACATTTTTGAGGCTTATTGTTATTATTGGATGGTGCACTACAAATAGTTTAGAAGTTTTTTTCGGCTAAAAACAGTATAGACTAAAATATTGATTCTTGGGATGTAAGAATCAATATCGGTTCATTAAAATGAAGATGGATTAAATTGATTAAGTGATATCTGTGACAAAAAAGATATTTAGCAAAAATGTCTTTATGTTTTTTTGTCCAGTGTTGTTAGTCCAGTGTTGTTGTTGTTGATAGTGAATGATAACCACCTTATCATTCACTGTAAGGACAAATAAAGTCCTTCAAAACATTCTTCAAAATATTTTCATTTGTGTTCTGTAAAAGAAGGTCATAAAGATTTGGAATAACATGAGGGTGAGTAAATATTAACATAATATTTTATTTTCATTAACTTGGTAAGTTGACAAGGTGATGGAAAACATGAGATAGGATAAATTTTTTTATAGTTTTCACACAAAAGTATTGCTTTCCCTCAAGAAACGTTGCCTTTGTTCGCAAAAGCATTGGAAATACAGTTTTTCCTCCCACTTAATATTGTTTCTATCAAAAAAAGTTTTGTAAACAAACGCAAGGCTCTGTACAACTGTGATCCGATCACTAAAAGCATGTTGATGCCAGGTGTAAAGGGGCTAAAGTATATCAAAAGAGCATCTGTCTTTTTCAGCTTTCCATAATTTATTTTGCCAACGCAAATCATCGCACGATCATATTTCATCTCTAAACAACTATTGATCAGAAATATATCCACCGAAACCCTACGCTTAATAAAGTCCTTTCTGCTTCACCCTGTTACACACAAAACCAACAAAGCATGTATTAAATAATAACTAATGAACAGTCAATCAAATCAAGATTCCATCATCTAATACAATAACGTTTGAGTGTTTTCAGTGGAGGAAAAGGCCATTTCAATCAATCCACTATGTGCCACAAAGAGGGAAAGAAAACGAAGGGAAAGACCCAAAGAAGGACATGAAAAAAAGTCTAATTTGCTGGTGGGGGATTTCTTTAAGAAAATCTGATTTTTGATTTATGGAGTCCATTATAGTGGGGGGAAAACAAACAGCGTTATTATAGATTATATTAGAGCAGCACTGAAGGCTACACAGGAGATAGATAGGGAGATGGAAACAGAGAGAAAAGACATTCATGTTTGTTTCTGAATGTTGCAGTAATACTGACGTGTTTTTATTTTTAGCATTTTGTATAGAAAGTGTTTAGTACAAAGCTTTGAAATTTTGCCACGAAAATCCTGTCAGTTGTCATTATCCGTGCCAATTGAATATATAAATTACAATGAATGAGAAATGGCTTTCAAACTTCTGAAAGGACAAAAAAAAAAAAAAAAGACTCAAAAAGTCCATATGACTCACATACTTATTACTAAGTCTTTGGAAGCCATATAATAGCTTTTTGCAACAAACCAAAATTGAAGTAATTACCCACAGAAAATCCCATCCAGTAAACTGTTGAAACTGTTGTAAACTGTGGTATTGAAGTACTTCAAGTGAGCTTTAAGTTAAATGTAAAGCAAACTTACATTTAAATTTTTTTTTTTTTTTTTTTGCATGATCCAAAAAATGCACTGCACCAGTAATTACAAGGGCAGTACAGATTCAAGTTCATCTTTTAGAGTTACTCACTGGACATTTAATAAAAAAAATAAAAAAGTGTCGCAAAACAAAACAACACAATATTATTTTGTAGAAATGTTGCTAAAGGCACATATTTCCAATGAGACAATAAAATAAAATAAAATAAAATAAAATAATCAGTTAACTCCTACAGTATTTATGTTGCAATGCAGAAGTAAGCTTTTTTTTTTCTGTGATTGTGTGAGCCACTATAGTAAATAACTGGAAGAATAAAAATAAAATAAAATAATCGGTTAACTCCTACAGTATTTATGTTGCAATGCAGAAGTAAGCTTTTTTTTCTGTGATTGTGTGAGCCACTATAGTAAATAACTGGAAGAATAACACAATGAAATAAATGGTAAAATAGTTTGCGCTACAAACCAGTGTGTTTATGATTACGATTATCAATTCAAATACGATTCGCAATATCAAGCAGCATAAAGGACAGTTTTTGTACAGCTAATATAAATGGAAGCGGATGAGACCAGAAGCCTACATGGCCACAAGCTTACAATGGCCATGCCTGCTCGTACATTAGGAATAAGGGGATATGAAATAAAAAACTAGCAAATTTATGGAACTCCACCCCTTATCAGTGATGCCATGCATTAGAGATTGTAGCGGTTTGTGTTAGCGGTTTGCTTTTTTTCCTTTCTGTGCCCACTGAGATTTTTTCTTTTTATCTTTCTGAATGTTTGTCAGTTTGAAAGATTCAATCTGGTGGGCTACAGCAGCTCTACAGCGGGTTTGCATGAAGGCTGGAGATTTACATTCTGAACCATTCAGTAAACATTTGACAGAAAAATTCTACAATGGAGCTCCAGTCTAAAATATTTGTTTTGCATCACAGGAATGAAGTTGACTTGGCAAAGGCTAGTCATAGCCAAATTGTACTAGATTTTATTGACTCTCAAGTCCCGCCCATTGGTTGAGGCAACGTTGCCATATCAGGCTGGTCGAGATGCTGAAATCAACTGAAATAAATCAAATAATTCTCAATAATTCAACGATTCTCACAAATAAATAAAAGATAAATACTCAGAGCAATGTTTTGATAGCACCAGAGCCACAGTGTTAACAGTTTTCTGGGAAATCAACCGACAAATGACTGACTTTCTCAGAGACAGATGACTGTCTCAAAGGTATACGGGATCATAGATTAGTTTCTTCTAGTAGTCTTAGTTCTGTGTCCAAGTTTTCAGTTAGTTTCCATGGTTATTCATTGATTTCATTATGTGGACTTATTTTTAGTTTCGCTGATTGGTCTGTCTTTTTAAACCGTGTGATTCTTCTGTTCATTGTGTGATCTCGTTATGTTATGGTTGTTCTGTTATGGTTGTTCTGTTTGCGGTTCCTGTGTATCCAGAGAAAGGGTTTTTAAGTTTGTTTTCATTAAACTTTCACTGCTTGCGATTAGATCCAGCGCTTTATTTTGTGTTATACAACCATCACTGACAATAGGATAAAACATAAAAAAATGTAAACACTTCACCTTTCAATGTTTTCCAGTAAAACATTAGGCAACACCGTACTAAACATAGTTAAGTGTAACAGTTACGCAACAGACTCTAAATAGATCATGAAATCAGGATACATTAGAATATAGTCATAATTTTAAAAAAAATACATAAAACAAAGATCTACATTGAAGACACTAAAATAGTTACACTAAAATTTCCCTAATTTGTACACAATAGCAACACAATGTAATAAACAGTAAAAAAAATGATTATATGTAAATATATAAATAAATAGATCCATTTTATTTATTAGTTCAGGTGATTAAACGGTCATCAGACTTTAATAACGGAGGAATGAAATATGAATAATTCATCAGGTATTTTGCAAGTCTGTGCACAAATAACAAAATCATTATTAACGCCAGTCAGCCTGCAAGGTTAATGAAAGCACTGAGCACATACATATGTAAGTTATGGAGATGAAATTAAGCAAAGTGATTGTCTGACAGCTCGCTTAACGCTGGATAAAATGACTATTAGCTCTATGGTCAATAAAAAAAAAAATTTTAAAAAAAGAGAAAAAAAAACCTAAACACAACGAGATAAAAGCTTTCTCGATGGCTCGCTCTTTGACTGATGGACTGATGTTTAAATTGCTAATGGGTGGAAAACAGGAGAGATGCAGCCACCTATAATTTAGTCAATTTATTTTAATGCAGATGCTTTTTTAATGCTCTTCATGAGGTGAACCTTTCAAAAACTGCATTTTGGGATATGAGTCCGCTTCAGTTAAATGTTTCGCTTGGAAACACGGTTATATGTTTAAAGGTTGAGGGCTCGGCAAAAAAAGCCTGTTGACTATTTAAAAACAGTAGAGAGATGCGAAAGGATATAATAGATAGAGGATATGAACTGAGTGTAATTACCGTTGTCTGAGAGAGATATAGTTCTAGCTCATTTCCTTAATGGAGCATCTTCACAATGGCAGCTCATGTATCCCACAGACCAGAACTCTGTTATCTAAATAAGAGCCTTACTGCTATTTGTCTCTCTCTACATCCCTCTCTGATGCTTTCTTTCACTGTCTGCCAAAAGAACCCAGTGCCTTCCACGGCTATGTTGCCTTTTAGACATTTAGACCCAAAATCAAACTCATATTATGTCTCTCTATTCATCTCTTAAACACTGTGCCCGTTCACGACACCGCCCCTTTATTGACCCCTTACTCGCCCTGCCAATGAGACAGATAATGCCACTCGGCAGACAGCTGCTGCGACTCTAGAGCATTAAAAGGAACGTTCCGGGTTCAATACAAGTTAAGCGCTATCGACAGCATTTGAGGCATAACGTCGATGAGAACCGAAAATAACTTTACACTTTTTAGAATAGCTACAGTGAGGCACTTGCATGGTTCATGCATTAAAGATTTAAATATATATTTGTTCATTGCAAATGATAATGCATACATACATACAATGACATATTAATCATTCAGTCTTTGAATTATGGGTAAAGGGTGGTTTGGGTGTAGTAGCTTAAAGTATCTGTCTACTGTAGTGGACACCGTGCTTGGGATAAAACAACTAAGGTGAAAATTGCTTTCAGAAAATGGTTTCAGCAGGAAGAGCAATTAGGGGGGAGTAAAATGAGGCATGTGGGCGGATGAAGGAGGTAAGAAAGCTTGAGACAAAGGAAAGAATGAGAAACAGAGGGTTACAAAAGAGACTCCAGTTTCCTGTAGAGTATTTTCACTAAAAAGCTACTTCAAACTTTCATTTCAGAGTGCATATGTTGCTTTCACAGAACAGATTCTATAGGTCACAACAAATAAACCAGGTGCCAAGAATTAAACATATCAAGTTTTGTGTTTCAGATACATACAACATCTAGCAAGCCGTAACATTATTCCAAAAATGTTTAAATGTCATTTAATGTCACCAATAATAATTAGTGTGGTGGAAATTACATTGTGCCCATAGTTCCACACATTTCTCTGGAGATGTGACTTATGTGACAGCAGTTGCAGCTCATGCTAGAGAGTTACCATTCTTTTCACAGCTTTGAAATCAAAGTTACTGACAGACATAAAGCTACATTTAGCTGTAAATGACAATTAGAACCCCATGAACATGTTGGCGTGTTGGAACGTGATTATTTACTGAACTGCAAGCAAATGTTTCCAACATGCAAAATCCCACAGAATAGCAAAGGGGACCTGCCACAAGACATCACACAATTTAAAAAATCTATTGCTAAGACTTACTGACGTTTGTGTGTTGTTCCACCAATATTACGTCACTTCCTAAATGATACAATCATGAACTGGACTTAAAGTCATTGATGGGAAATCAATATTTAAACAACAACAAACATAATTATTCTTAACTCAATTCCTGTTTCTTTAAAAAAACCTAAACATTACATTTTGCGTAGAAATTCATCCACGTTTTTAGCCAGAAGAATTTTCTTTATTTTTAACCTGAAAACGCTCACCGTCTGAATAGTTTGTATAATAAACCTTTATTATGCACAATACAGTCAAGTGATTTCAACTGTGTATGTTTTCTGTAAAGATAAGAAACTTGTAATAACAGTGGAATGGTTATTTGCAATGTCATAAAGGAAATATATAATTTAAACAAAAGGATACCTGCTCTATCTCAATGCATCCTACTACTGTTGAGCACCTGTACAACAATAGATGATCATGACTCAACATGCTGATTGATAACTTGATAAGTTAACATACAGCAATTACATGTATTCATCAACTAAACATTCAGAAACGTTCTGTTGAATTACTTCTTCCTGAGTTTCTCCATCAGCGTACCGACTCTGGTTTGAACATATAAGGCCAAGTTTTGACAATTTCTGACATATTGGCTGCGTGAGGTTCTCCAGTTTTGTTGTTGTTGCTGGAGTATCTGAAGCATGTGGTGTAAAGTCACCACACTCTTCTGGAAAGGGGGCAGGGAGCAGCAGCTCATTTGCATTTAAAGATACACACGAAAACAGTGTGTTTGCTACCACCCAAATAGGGGCATTTAGGGCATCCTATAATAAATGATATGTGGGGTATTTTGATCTGAAACTCAAGACACATTTGGGGATACCTGAGACATCTTGTAAAAAGGGGCATAATAGGTCCTTTTTTTCATTAGTTATCTACATCAGTGTTTCTCAACCTTTTTGGAGTATTGGACCCCCATAATATCTAAAACCAGCCTCATGGACCCCCCTACCCCTGTTCTCACCAGCCATCCACTGTTTTCTTTCCAATCACAATGATTTTTACAGTTAAACGCTATGAATGCAATATCAGTGAATGCAAGTTAAGTAATTTTTTTTTTTAATGACTGGCAACTAGAATTTAATTTGATTGCATTGAAATGGCACAACAATTACACAATCAATCACAACAACACTGTCAATTTCAGAACAATATTCTACTGCATTCTGTAAACCATCACATGTCCATTAATGTCATATTTGAGATAAATATTTTAACAACATCCATTTGACTGTTACTTTCTCTCTCCTATGCGACAGTTCTCTGACTGAAATCAACGCGCTGTAAACGTAGCCTACTGGATTGAGTAAAATGGCGGCATATCGCGGCAAAAATAAAAACAATTTTTAATTTTAAATAATTTTGTAATTTCAAGTAGGGCTGCACGATTTGGGGAAAATGTCATATTGCGATTATTGAGGTCAATATTGCGATTGCGATATGCGATATACACTCACCGGCCACTTTATTAGGTACACCTGTCCAACTGCTCGTTAACACTTAATTTCTAAGCAGCCAATCACATGGCGGCAACTCAGTGCATTTAGGCATGTAGACATGGTCAAGACAATCTCCTGCAGTTCAAACCGAGCATCAGTATGGGGAAGAAAGGTGATCTGAGTCACTTTGAACGTGGCATGATTGTTGGTGCCAGAAGGGCTGGTCTGAGTATTTCAGAAACTGCTAATCTACTGGGATTTTCACGCACAACCATCTCTAGGGTTTACAGAGAATGGTCCGAAAAAGAAAAAACATCCAGTGAGCGGCAGTTCTGTGGGCGGAAATGCCTTGTTGATGCCAGAGGTCAGAGGAGAATGGCCAGACTGGTTCGAGCTGATAGAAGGGCAACAGTGACTCAAATAACCACCCGTTACAACCAAGGTGGGCAGAAGAGCATCTCTGAACGCACAGTACGTCGAACTTTGAGGCAGATGGGCTACAGCAGCAGAAGACCACACCGGGTGCCACTCCTTTCAGCTAAGAACAGGAAACTGAGGCTACAATTTGCACAAGCTCATCGAAATTGGACAATAGAAGATTGGAAAAACGTTGCCTGGTCTGATGAGTCTCGATTTCTGCTGCAACATTCGGATGGTAGGGTCAGAATTTGGCGTCTACAACATGAAAGCATGGATCCATCCTGCCTTGTATCAACGGTTCAGGCTGGTGGTGGTGGTGTCATGGTGTGGGGAATATTTTCTTGGCACTCTTTGGGCCCCTTGGTACCAATTGAGCATCGTTGCAACGCCACAGCCTACCTGAGTATTGTTGCTGACCATGTCCATCCCTTTATGACCACAATGTACCCAACTTCTGATGGCTACTTTCAGCAGGATAATGCGCCATGTCATAAAGCTGGAATCATCTCAGACTGGTTTCTTGAACATGACAATGAGTTCGCTGTACTCAAATGGCCTCCACAGTCACCAGATCTCAATCCAATAGAGCATCTTTGGGATGTGGTGGAACGGGAGATTCGCATCATGGATGTGCAGCCGACAAATCTGCGGCAACTGTGTGATGCCATCATGTCAATATGGACCAAACTCCCTGAGGAATGCTTCCAGCACCTTGTTGAATCTATGCCACGAAGAATTGAGGCAGTTCTGAAGGCAAAAGGGGGTCCAACCCGTTACTAGCATGGGGTACCTAATAAAGTGGCCGGTGAGTGTAATAAACAAATGGTTTCACGAGTCAACTTGCATGGTTCTAAAGCAAAATGCACTCAGATTAGTGATACTTCTGTATATGAATGTGTATTTCTCCACTCAAACTAGCAACAACAACTAAGTTATTGATAACACCTTTAATGATCAATAAACCATTGATGCCTGGATAAAGATGTCATTACAAGTGAAAGCTCTAATTTAAAAAAAACAAAAAACATTTATTAGGCTTCAACAAATATAACAGCTTTTAATTTAAGTGAAAATCCTCACATAAACCCATAATAAATGTCATATTTACCTGTGCCTTTCCTTTCTGACAGGTAGAACATAATACAGAAATTGAATAAAGTTATCAAATTAGTCTGCATAAATTATAAATTATATATAGACTAGGCCCTAATCCTTATTAAAGCTACAAAAGTTACTTAGTCAAGAGCACCGAGTAATTTTCTCTCTTCAATTTGTTCTTTGATTAACTTTCCTGACAGAAAGCTTTATTGGATGCTGGCGCTTTAAGACCAGCCGCTGTTAAGACGCGGATCTCACACGCGCTTCATTCTCTCACAACTCTTTACGTCCATCATAAGACTGCTCTTATGTTATGAAGATACTCGACAAAACGATATTTTGGCATAATTGTGTGTGTTGTTTGTTCAAGCACGAAAGAGAACTGTATTCTGGCGCGCGGTCTGTATGCGCATGATAGCCTACTGGCGCGCGTCTTTCTGAGTCACAGTCAGGACATTCACAGACAGCGCGCTCTCTTTTGACTTGTCGTGCAAGAATGCTTTTAAAGGCATTCGCACGGATAAGAGCGGGATCATGTAACACTAGCCAAAGGATGACAAAAAAATAACAGATGCTGCGTTAACAGCCCTAATTTGTTTATTTCATATAAAATCGCGGCATTTTGCATCATTTAATCGCAGAGGCTTGACATCGCGATTACGATTGCGATATGACTAATAGTGCAGCACTAATTTCAACCTTGATTCTGGTTTTAGTAATACTAAAGTAAACAATAAAGCTAAAAATTTAATTTAGGATTTTAAAAAATATATATTTTTAAATGGTTTTTCGGACCCCCTGCAATTATGCCACGGACCACTAGGGGTCCGCGTACCCCCGGTTGAGAAACACTGATCTACATTACTAAACATGAACTAACAAGTCAATAAGCAATAGTTCCACAGCATTTATTAATATTGTTTAATTTTCATTTCTACATTTACTAGTTATACATATTTAAAATCAAAAGTTGTATCTGTTAACATTAGTTAATGCACCGGTGAACTAACATAAACAAATTGCACAAACTGCAAAAATATATTGCTCATGATTAGTTCATGTTAACTAAAGTATTAACTATGTTAACAAATAAGACCTTATTGTAAAATGTTTCCAAATACCCTTTGAAAGATTTTGCTTGACAATCTAGAGTTGGCTTCCAAGTAGCTTGTGAATGCAGACAAATGCCTTATATCCAATATAAAGGCATTTCCCTAAAGACAAGCAAAACTTTGTACACACACACACACACACACACACACAATATTAGATGATGAATCTTCATAGTGTCAGGCTAGCTGCGCTATTAAGGGCTAAATGCTAATGCCGTCAGAGGCAGGATGGATAGATCATTATAGAAACATCCGTCATTTTTCTGAGACAGTGCATGAGGCGTCTGCACAAGCGCTGCCTGAAAAAGAACTTAGCCATTAGGGTTAGCATTAGTATGATGAACAACATCTCACGTCAGCTTCGTTTTTGATGATGAAAACAAAGGCAGGAGGAACTGCACTTCATTAAAGATAAATCTATATTATCTTACGATTACATCACAGACACACAGGCAGCACGTATCATGAGAATGCATCAGTTTTATATAACATATTGTGCTGAGAGGTGGAAGACGTTTGTGTAACAACTCATTAGCATGTAAAAGCCCATGCGTTTTTTGTCCGACTCTGCTGTGCGTTTGATGGAGGGATATGAAAGAGGGATGAAATGAGATGGAGGAAATAAATCTTCAGGAGAAAGAATGATAAAGGCATGATGCTTTTTTTGTGAGGAAGGATTGAG
Source organism: Semotilus atromaculatus (assembly GCA_031834385.1). NCBI lineage: Eukaryota > Metazoa > Chordata > Actinopteri > Cypriniformes > Leuciscidae > Semotilus > Semotilus atromaculatus. Next base: position 15,112,508 of record JAULUF010000023.1, on the reverse strand, counting down.
ATTGGACACATTTGTCAACCTATGGGATGCCACGGAGTGTGTACGTGCATTTGCAAGTGTGAGAATGTCATCGCTGGCCAGGTTTGTGAGTTTTAGGGTGTGAGCGATGCCCCTGAAGCAAGATGACAAATATCTCAATCTTTGAAAAATATGCTCGCGTGTTATTTCATTCTCCTTTATCAATGAGAAACACATTCTGTTTTTCTCGCTCGCTGATAAACCTGAGGGCGGTGATCTGAGACGTTAAATCGCAAACAGCCCTGGCCACATCATCCATTTCACAAGCCGTACCATCTATTAATGCCAACAACGCTGCTGTGACTCCACCTATCACCTGTCAATCTTATGACATCACACACTGGCCTTCATTTGCTTTGATAACATAATACCAGGCATGTCAGAAGTCTGGTTCCCTCCTATACCTAGTTGTTGATGTTAACCTACAATTGTGGAATCAATATCACCATGCTGGCCTCATTATTCAGTCCAGTCACTTTAACAGGTGGGGATATGACAAAGCAATCAACTGAAGACAGCTCCAAGCAGTCATTCTCTTATTTACCCTGCCAGAGCAAAAGGACCGCAGTGAACCCTGCTGAAAAATTACTATTACCGGGATGAGAACCTCACTGAAGAATTAATATTGCCAACAAGAGAACCCTAGTGAGATATAAACATTACCAGCCAATGATAAGACTGCTGCATAAATCCAGCAGAAATTCATTTCAAGAGCTATTCTACACACCTCAAAATAAAAAAATATTACAAACTTCAAGAGAAGAGGAAGTCTAATAATTATGCGCTTATGCTTCCACACTGTATGAGCCGGTCTGGCTCATTTCTGCAATTTGGCTGTTTCAAACCGATTGAGCAATTTATTTACATCATTACCTTAGCTATTTAGTTATTTGCAATGTCAGCGAGGGCATAATATCATGTGTTAAAGTTTAGTCTGTTACTTTCACCCTAGATGTGAAGACACTTCCGTTATTGCACTGCTAATAACACTGGACCCTAAACATATGATTGAGACAAATATTGATTAGGGTTCTGAGATATTTCCTAAATGATATATATCTACATGTCAAGTTGTACATGTCCAAAAGAGACAATTTCAGTTCGGTATACGTTTGAATGATTGATTCTGTGAGTGTGAATTGTTAACGATAACACCTTAAGGTTACATTGGTTAATGTAAACTAACATGAACTGACAAAGAGCATAAAACGATATCAGAGAATAGAGTCCTCAGAAGAAGGTCAGATGAAGATGAATTCAAAAATAAAAGTATTTAATCAAGCAAACTCAGATCATCCACAGGTAAACATAACAGTGTGTTCTCATACAAACTCAAGCAATAACTGACCACTCAGGCAGAGAAATGAGGGTCTTAAATAAGCACAGATAATGAAATAAAACGACTGGCAGGTGCGATGATTAAATGAATTATCATAATAACAGATGAGAGAGGGAAACATGAACAAAAAAGACGTGTGTGAGAGGCGAATATGTACGCTGAGCGGCAGCGGGCTAGATTAAATTTATATGTATAATTCAAACTAAATTACGTTTGTTTAGATTAGTTATGTGATTTAGTTAAAACTTTTGCGCAAAATCTTCCAAGTTAATTCTGGTCACTGCTTGTAAATCAACGACACTTTAATGATGCGATCACAGCTACATTTGAACTTTTTCTTATATATTTTTTACATTTTCCAACACCAATTTTCAAAATACAATAATACACAAGCAACAATACACTATGTCTACCAAAACACTGCAAACATGTCTCAAAATCAAATAATTTTTCAAAACACTAACATATGTTCTTGTCCAACAGGAAGATTTAGTCAATCATAACACAATGTCACAGAAACACTAACATCATGCTGACAATGGTAATTGTTACATAGAGATAGAAATAAGAATAAAAAATAAAAATTTACTACAGTAATACAATGTTGTCAGTATGATGGTGGTGGTGATGATGATGATGATGATGGTAATACATAATAAATGGTTACTTTGTTTATGCATACACACACACATACACACACCCACCCACCCATACACGCCTATACATTTACACACTTTTATTTCACTTCTGGAATTATGGAGTTACTAGATTGTTCATTACTGCACATTAGTATTTTGGTCTGTATGTCTGTCTGTAAAAAAGAAAGAAAAAAGAAACACTAACATCAGATGGGATTACAGAAACTGCATTATTTTATATGTGTCAGGCATGCCCTTATACAACAGACAGTATATTGTATTGATCATAGATGGTGTTTTGCACTGCAGTTTCTTTTGAAGCCTCTCTACATTTTTGTTTTGTTGTGTTTAGGTCTTTTGCTGCAGAAATTCAATAAAAAAAGACCCATCTCAGAGAGCTTTATAGTGTACGGTTACAGTTTACCATATGGTCATGCGATTGAAGAACCTCGACACCTGAGTGTGTTTCAGATGGGAATCAGTGATTTATATATTTGCATAATTCAATCAGAATACAGGGGATATATTTGTGTTTCACTTCACAATATAAACAGCGGTTTACCTTGACATTAGCCTGTACGGTTAGGTTATGAACATGGTGTTATCTGTTCTGACATACAGTGTTAAAGCATTGGTAAATTTGGCAGTAAAAATCCATTGTTTTGGTCTTGTTTGAGCTTGTGTGTAAAAGAAGTTCAAGCATTTTCAATTTGTGTTAATTGTATGCATTTTGTGTTAAAGCAACAATAAATGTGTTAATAGTGTAGCTTACACAGACGGATGTAGTGCTAACTGTGTTAAGAGTTTTGCAAAATTGTTAAAAATATTGAAAAATCTGTCATAGCAATTGTAAAAAACTGTAATTCTATTAACTGATCCAAATATTAATTATTAATTATATTTCCCCTTTGAGCTAATTTTCTATGGTTTCAAAATATTCTTTTTTGTAGTTAATTTGGGATAAAATTCCTGTAAATTAAAATCTATTCATTTTGAAGATGTTTTCTGTGGACCAACACAACTATTTCATTACTGGAATGTTTCTTCTCTACAATGATGTATTACACTGATAAACATCCCTGTGGCACATAAAAAGAAATGTGCTTATCCACTTCACATGTCGAACAGATGATCTCTTCCTAAATGGGTGGTTCTAGGCAAGAAGCAGCTGAAAAGTGCATCAAGCTGACAGTCAAAAGTCAGGCTAGACACCCTTAAAAGGATCGCTATGGTCTGGGAACTCACAGACAGATAAACACACACATTGCTCTTGTTAAGAGGCTTTTGACATTATATCATACAACCATAGAGGTCAGATGGCAAAGGTTAAAGAATGACATTATTCCAGAGGGATATGTTGGTGAGCCAAGAGAAAGAAAGAGTAAAAAAGTGACGAGGACAACAAAGACCATCCTTTGAGACTCTAACACACGCATCAGGATCACAGGACCATCCTTTTTCCTCCCAGCATGCTCTAGGCCAGCTTCATACTGACTGCGTGGACGGCCAGGCCGATCTGTGTGCAGGCCGAAATGTCAGAAGCTTTTTATCTACCACCCCCTCACTCATATTCCTACAAACTCTTTTCCCAGGGCTATAGGTGTACCTCTCTGCTATCTTCTATCCCTCTCTCTCTCATTCGGTTAAATGTCAATGGTGTGATCCGAGATTGTGTGCCTGAGGCCTGAGGAAAAGGGACAGAAGAGGTGTGAAGGAGACAATGAAGGAATGATGGGAAATCAGTTTACACAGACTGAGTAAATGTGTAGAATTAATTCCAAATGTGTTCCAAGAATATTTTGGCATAAACTTAAACACCATGGCATTATCATTAATGAAACAAAACATAAATTAAAAAAATTTTCTCTGGGAAAAACAAAGTAAAATATTAAATGAATTTCAATTGTATTTGTACAACGCTAATACATCGCAGCCTACATTTATAAAAGGAGACTCCGGGATTTTGAGCATCAGGTTATTACATCCTGACTTTATAAATCAGACTTCATTGAACATGTCAAGCAAATGATTCAGCAAATAAATGAATAAACCATATCATAATTCAAGTATTTTTACTTTGCTTATAAGCCATAAGGCAGCACAATATTAGTATGTATGAGAAAAGCAACTGCAGTAATGGAATGAGTCTTTTTAGTTTTAATGTGTGTGCTGGTGAGAGTTGAAGGAAAGGTTTGCATGCATTAACACCTTGTGTAAATAGTGAATGACTGTGTACTTGTGTATTCACAAGTGAGAATTGAAAAGAGCTTGTCTTCTACGTAAGCATTGTTCAGTTAAACAGAAAATCACCCAACCTTCTGCATTAAAGAGCTTTTATTAACAGTGTGAATGTGAAGGATGGTTTTCAGTGCTTGCACTTGGTGCTAATGCAATAGAACAGCTGATAAAGAGGACAGTATGTAGGAGAACAGTAGATACAGTTCAATGTATTTATCTCTCTCAGGAACAGATCGAATTCTGATATCAAAAGAACAGAGGAACGAACACCAGATGGAAACAATATTGAATCTGCCTAATATTTATCATAAAATGACATGGTTCTCATCCTTGGTGTGAACAGCTAAAACCAGTCTATAAGCTACTTTGGTGGTCTTCTCTGGTTTAAGCTATTTTTCCATTTATCCAGCCTGGCCTTATTAATCTGACTTAGATGGTTGACCTGTTGGTCCCCCAGTGCGATCAGCTGAGAAATGCCCCAAAATCCCTGTAAAACCAGTTAACAGACCAGTCTGACAGACCAGCTAAGACCAGCAGACCAGTTTGTTTATTTGCCGCCATGAATATAAAATATTGAAGAACAGGTTAAGTAAAAATATGCTGAATATGTAAAATAGCATAGACTAAGATCGATTCAATTAAGAATCAACAATGATTCATTAAGGGTATACACTTGTATGCTATGTAGACTTCAAAAAGGCATTCGATAGCATGTGGAGAGCATGTGTGCATTGTGGAATGTGATGAGGAGATTAGGATACCCAAAAAATGTCAGAATATTAGAGAGCCAATATAAAGGTACATTCATCGCCATAAGAATAGGTGCTGATGTGACTGAATGGTCCGAAACAATAGTAGGAGTACAACAGGCCTGCATGGTGTCTCCACTTCTTTTTAATATCTTTAAAGTACAAGTGCGCTGGAAGAGGCGAAGGAATGGACGAATCATCAACAACCTCAGATTCGCGGACGACATCGCAGCTTTGGCAGAAAACCAGGATGACCTACAAGTAATGATCAACAGAATCGTAGAGGATGGGCATGAAGGTCAACACAGGAAAGACAGAAGTTCAACATAATGGACGGGAAAAGGAAGTATTCATCCAAATAGAGAACCAGGACCTTAAAGGTCCCGTTCTTCGTGATCCCATGTTTCAAACTTAAGTTAGTGTGTAATGTTGTTGTTAGAGTATAAATAATATCTGTAAAATTATAAAGCTCAAAGTTCAATGCCAAGCGAGATATTTTATTTAACAGAAGTCGCCTACAGTGAACGGCTCGTTTGGACTACATCGCTCTACTTCCGTTTTTAATGACGTCAGTAGAACAGCTCTCTGACTAACCTCCGCCCACGGGAATGCTCCCTCAACTCCCTCAACTCGCGCACTTCTTATAACTTACTGTGTTTACTCAGGTCTTACGGTGATTTTCTGAAGTAAAACTGACGCTTCATCTTTTGTGTGATGTACAATAAACTTTATTAAACTCATCAGTATATGTTTGATCATCATTTGGACCTGGTCTGACACAGCAGACTTGTAGGCTATTAATAAATAATGGATACATACAAGCAGATGACAAATACGTTATAATAACCGTGATTAAACTACTAAACTATACCTGTTCCATCTCTATACAGCCCTCTGACTCTGTAGGCATTATTGTCCGACTCGAAATGAACACCGTTACTGAGAGTTGCTGATGTTATCATTATTCCATGAGATGAAATTGTCCTAAGAGTCTGAGTGCGAGCTCTTGAAGCTCCGCCCCCTGTGTCGTGCAGCAGGAGCTTATTTGCATTTAAAGGGCACACACTAAAACAGCGCGTTTTTCTGAGTCCTCAAAAAAGACAATTTAAACATGCTGTAAAAAATTATCTGTTGGGTATTTTGAGCTGAAACTTCACAGACACACTCTGGGGACATCAGAGACTCATTTTACATCTTGTGAAAAGGGGCATAGAACGGGACCTTTAAGCAGGTAGAAGAATTTGTGTACTTGGGAGGAAACATTAGTGAGGTTGCCTCTACAGAACAGGACCACAAAAGAAGAATTGGACTACCGTGTGGTGCAATGCAAAAGATTTACAAAAAAGAAAAAGAGTTTATGAAGCCTTATGAGGCAGAGAAGAATAAACTGAGAGTGCCTGAAATGAATTGCTAACGGAAAATCCGAGGGGTGACAAGAAGAGACCGAATAAGAAACGTTGACATAAGAAGAGAGTTGGGGATGGAAATTGATGTGGTGCAGCGAATTTTGAAAAAGAGGCGTGGATACACGTGGTGTGAATAAAAACAGAACGACTTCCAAATGTCGCTCTATTCGGGAACGTCCACGGGACAAGGAGGAGAGGGCGAGCAAAGAAAAGATGGTTCAACAACTTGGAAGAGGATCTGAAAAAAATGAGTCTGAACATCGTCGATGCCTGCAGACTTGCAGTTTCTGACCGAAATGGATGGAGGGACTCCGTGTTGGGGCTGTCAGAGCGTGGTCTACCATCGCCATGACACACACACACAAGGGTGTTTACACGACAAAAATGTAAAAAAACCTGAAAAGTTTTTCCTTAGCTTTTTAGACGTACAGACGACAAGAAACTATACGTGCCTACAGATTGAACACATAAAATGCATGCGCATGACGTCGCAATTTTCACACATTTTCGTTGTTTACGTTTTCGTTGTTTACATGGAGACAATAACGGTATTGTTTTCAAAAACGTGCACTTTAATGCCCAATTTCAAAAGCTTGCGGTTTAAGGCCGCCAAAACGCTCTTGTTGTGTAAATGAACGGCCAAAACAAATACATTTCTTTTCACTTTTTAGTCGAAAACAGTGTAGTGTAAAAGGCCTCTAAAATGAGAAATAGATATTTTTTCATCATAGTATCATATACAGCCTTTTATGAAGTTGTGACATTAATTTTAAATGTTTACATGTGGCTAACTATGCATAATTCCTTTTTTCACTCTACCATCTCTGATTCTCTAATTTATCATTTCCCATGTGTGAGCACACATATGTAGGTTAATTCTGCTTACATTAGCATTATTCATCTACAATCACACACACACACAGAAAACTGTGCAGTATGACAGCGATACATCTCAGTCTTAAAAATGGGCCTTTTGACACCAGGGCGGGCACTATGCCATCGCTGCAGACTCAAAGCCCTGTTGGCATGGTAGCCAGCGCACCAGTTTCACTGCAGAGCTGTTACACACACATGCACACAAATGCACACATTAGCTAATACTCTTTACATACTCCCATGACACTTAAAACAGCTTTTAGCTCTCTCTCTCCGTCTCTTTCTTGTTCATTTACTTGATATCTGTCACATTTAAATATGCGAACACAAAGCGTCGGGCAGGAAAGAGGCAGTTTAATTACCACAGAACTTTTTCCGGCGGCCTACTTTAGACAACTTCACACGCGTGCGGAGATGAGAGGGAGCGAGCAGGAGATAAAGGGAGATTCAGGGTGGGAAAGAGAGATATAAGATGGATTAGTAGCATCTCTAATGACTGAAGAGGGACTGTGGGTACAGTCTCTTGAGAATATTGCTCTGGTGTTCTTCCTGTAAAGGACGATAGACTAGAGACACAACACAGCATGTGACAATGTGAATTAATTTCTATGTATGGTGACAATGAACATGAATCACAAGAAGATGCTTTACGGCCGGTGTAGGAGAGTGTCTGTATGTCTTTGAGAAAATAATTTTACAGGAAAACGTTTGTTACACGTGTTGTAAAAAATAAATAAATAAAAAAACGCTTGGTACCAGCAAGCCTCACTCCAAATAACAATTCTTAAACAGTAGCCTGTCTTTTTCTTGTTATCTTTACAGATTGCCTAAACACCTGTAAAGGAATGGTTCACCCAAAAAAAAGATGATGATGAGGATGTGGACAGACAATAAGTGAGGATGATTATAAGTGAATAAGGACAAAAACAGGCTTCAGTCATCATTAACTCGTCCCATGTCATTCCAAAACCATATTTTCGGTCTGTTCTGCACACAAAGCATTTTTAACAGGACTTCAGAGATATGGAATACATACCAAACAAGTTATATGGACCACCCTAATAGTATTTTTAATGGTAATTGTTTGCCATTTTACCAGCATAAAACCTCCATTTACCCTCATTGTATGGAAACTAACTGTAGCCTATATTCTATCCGCTAACACTAACCCTACCCTTAATAAAACCATCACAGAAAACTTTTAAATGTAAAGATGCAACAAGTATGATTTATAAGCTGTTTTCCTTATGGAGACCATGGAAATATTTTGGATATTGCCATCTTTGTGGGGACATTTTGTCTGGGAACAAAAAAAGGTTTATCAGGCCTCTCTCTCTCTCTCTCTCTCTCTCACACACACAAACACACACACACCCTCATGCATGTGATAATGCACATACACCCTTCTGGAAGCATTCAGTTGTCCTCATTTGTAATGTCTAATGAAGTCATTAAGTCTCCTTCTGAGTGTGTTTATTTGCTCTTATCTTCACTTCAGATTCCTCCAGATAAACATCCCACTATAAAAAGCTCATTTTTTTCACTATAGAAGTGGACAGTTTGGGTGGTTAATGACTCATTTTTTTCCTCATGGCTATCAAACTGCTTCCGCAAACATCTCCCTATAACAAATTAACATACAGAGACATTTTTTCTGACAACAAAGCACTAAAATAGTATGTGGAAGTCATTGAGAGATCAAATTCATAAGCAGAATAGCAATATATCAAAATCACAAAATAGAAGCAAACCTAGGACAAGCAGATGATAATAAATAGCTATTGAGGTGTTCATTTCAATAAAAAAAATAATTTTTTATTTTATTTTTTTATATATTTTTTTATTTTATTAAAGCCAATGATGTTGACTAGAATACACCTCTTCTATTTTGGGCTTTTTTTAATTTCTGAAGTAAAATACATTTCGATATTTGTTTGGGACATAAAGTCAAAAAATGTCTGTGCAATAAATTGTCCAGATGTCATAATGAAATCCTTATTAAGAAATCACATTTTAACAAAAGTGCTTCACTTCTCATTCATATTTAAAAAAGACTTTTCTGCCAAATGTGGTATAACAAATATATTGAAGTTGAAGTTTTATGATAAGGTTACTCACCTGCCATAGTGATAGATACGGCAAAATCATCCACTGTTGCAAAAAAAACCCCAAAAACATACAAACTCATATTTGACTGGTTTTGACTGGTTAATTTCCCACCCTGTCTAGTTAACACTAGCTGACATCACCTCGGGTGATGCACACACACATACACACACATATGCATCAGGTGTCAGAGGTGTTCATTATGCTTTAAACATTTGCTTGAACTCTCGGTCTCCCTCTCCCTCATCGATTATTACATCTCTGCATCAGGGTCTCTCTCTTCATTAGCACAGAGTTATGTTACATATTAAAATTAATGACTGTCTTACTCACCACTAAACCTTAGCCCTGACCCTGTCAGACCCTCGCCCAGTCAGACAGACCACGTACTCACTCCGACCCCCATTCATACGGAAACCCTCATTAACTCCCACATTTAATCAACCTGCCTCATGAATCCAAGGGAGCCTGCCTCCCTGTCTCATCCTTTGACATGCAAGCATATTGCAAGACTGCGTTCAAAGGAATTTACACAACAATGACAATTATGTCATAATTTACTCATGTCATTGACATTATATGATTTAAATGTACATTTTTAATAATGTGATTGCTTTTTTTAGCATAAGTTAATACAAACTGGAGCTTTCAAACTTCAAAAAGCGCCATTAAAATGGGGACCAAACCAAATGTTAAGACGTTTTCAGCTCTCTTTGGCATATACGTGATCAAATGTTTGATTAGAGAATCATTTGTTCTTTTGAGTCAAATCTTTCAGTTGAATCAAAAGAAATGAGTGACTTGTTCACAAACTGAATTCAAATCACTGATTCAGTGCTGCAGTTCCAGCAGGTCACTGTAAGGAAATATTATTTTTCCTTGATCTTTTAACATGTAAAATGTATTTGTACAATTAAAACATCTTGCAAGTGTCATAGCTTACAAAGTCCTCCTCAGAAAAAAAAAAAGAAAGCATTTATCTAACCAAGACTTTTCTAACCAAGATCCAAAAACTTTTTACATCATCACACCATGGCCACGGCCACTGGCGTTAGGGCACTTAACAGCTACATTTCAAACCATAGTCAATTTCATAAAGATTTGTCAGAAAATTACAGTATTATATTGATAATGTTTTTAAAAAAAAAATCATACTCGCTTGCAATAGTGAGGGGGCATTGATACTATTTCCTATGTGTTGATGTTAGCTAATCATAAAGTGTCCGAATACTGACAAGCCTCAAAGGAGAAGCCTCCTTAAAATAGATCATTTCAGAGGGTTGAAAATAATATTTTGTTTTTCTGTATGCAACATTTTTTATTAACATACAGTAAGTGAACCTTAAAGGTGCATTGCGCAACTTTTCATGTTAAAAACACCTGTTTTTCTATCCTATACATGCTTAAAGAACTGCCTGATGGGCTGAATGAGCCCTTCTCTGCTCACTGAGATTGCCTCTACAATCCTGTACAGTAAAATATATAAGAGGGATTCGGGCTCGAATTTGAGACTGGGCGTGACGTCATGCGCGTTCACGCTCACCAGGCTATGTCTCGCAGGTTTGTGTATAAGCCGCCATTCTCCGCATCAGCGAAGACAACTCGTGCATTAAAGGTAGAAGATGGATTCAAAGAGACCGGCTTGTAGTCCATTCCAAACCCCAACGCAAACTCCACGTAAAGTAAAGAAAAGAAAAATTTTGTCTACTGCCACCACTCTGGTTGCAGTTTCGCTTGTCGCCAGAGGGGGCGTAGTTATGCAAAAACTCAGAGACTTGCGTTTTGCATCCTAAAGGAATATATTAAAGTAAAAATGCCATGACCCCTTTAAAATTTTGGTCAGTTTATTTTTCATAGGGCATCATAAAACTTGGAATATAGAAGTATGGGAATATTAGAGCACTGCCTTCTTCACCCAGGCATCTGGAACAGCCTGAAGCTGGACGTTGGATACAGAATTTCGAGAAGGAACAGATGAAGGGACCATGAGCATGGATGGATGTCCAAGTGAGTTTTCAAAGGTTAAAGGAGCTGTCTTACCACCTTGATGGTAGTGGCTTTCTGGATGCTGAACTTTGTTAAAAAAAAAAAAAAAGATTTTCCATACAAGAGAAAACATCAAACTGTCAGCGCTAATGAAAGAGAGTTTTCTCCATTTCACAGGCTCTGACTATGCCAAAGTGTGTCTGTGTATGTTAAAAACAGAAGACTTGTTAAGAATTGTGTTATGAGTGTGTGTGTGTGTGTGTGTGTGTGTGTGTGTGTGTTTGTGTTGCAACAGTAAAATAGTGACGGTGTTTGAAGTTGACAGATACTCTGATTAACGCACTGACTTTCTTCTTCAAAGTTTCCGTCATTTCCATCGCTCAGGTACATGCATCGCCAACATGAAAGGCTAAGTTCAATTAGCCAATCAGTGTATCTGAGGGCTAGGCTTAAGGAAAAGAAAAAGTCCCTATTTGACAAGAGCAAAAAAAGTAAATGCAGAATACTTTTAAGAAGTTAAAGCTACCACCCCGCCCCCCCCCAAAAAAAAAAACATTTCATGAGATAAAGTTCATTAAGTTCACACGATCCTCCAGACAGAGATAGATTCTTTTAGATTCAGTTTCAGATTCAGCAAATCACACAATATTATCTTCAATAAAATTGACTTGATTAAAGTATATAATTTAGTCCACATGTTTATTCATTTTAAGTCAAATTTAGATATTAAAGAGCCATATCATGGGAAATGTATTTTTCTTGATATTTTGATAAAGTTTGATTAAGTATGCAAGTCAACACTGTAACTTTCAGAACACAACCTAAAAGACTTCTGTCAAACTCAAGAATGGAGTACTCAACATGCAGCACTGGTAAAAACAGACATAGAAACCAATGGGCCCTATATCTTGCACCCGGCGCAAATGAGTTTGTACACTGACGCATGTATCATTCGTATTTTGAACCCGCGCAAAGCTGACTTTTCCCTCCACAGACGCACGTCGGTAAACTAGAGAATGAACTTGCGCTCCCTGGGCGGTTCAGCGCAAAAATGGAGGCATGTTCCGGCGCAAACAATCCCTGGTGCTATTTTGCAGTTCCAGAAAACAATTGCGCCACTGACCAGAAAAAAAAACAGTCTAAAGTCAGTGGCGCGTTGAGCGTACATTCAGACGCTATTTTAAGCGCATGCTTGGTCATAATACAGAGTGTGAACAACGCGCATACACTGTAGACGATTCTCTCATCTACACAGATGCATTTTCCTTTTTGCAAATGATACATTATTATAAGGAAAAATATTAAAACACGAGGGAAATCATTGTGGTGTCCATGACGATGGGAAAAATAGGCATAAAGCGTACATATTTACCCAAATTATTATATGCATGTATAACCGAAGCTAATTTGGGTGGGTTTGTCCCATCCCCAATGTCACTTCTCTTTCTTTTACGGCCCTGACGAGAACATCGATCTCCTCGGCTGTGAACCGATTCTGAAGCGCGCCTGGTAAATGCGCCGTTATAATAGTATTGCGCCAACAAGCGCACCTCGTTCATCATGCTCTTAAAGGGAATGTGAGATGACGCTGTGATTGGTTTATTTCACGTTACGGCCAAACCACATAATAATGAAGCTGCTTCAGACCAACCCCTTTTAAACTAGCGTCGGGCGTAAGAGTCATTTATCCCGCCGGTAAAATAGCAACAGCGCCCAAGACCCGCCCAGAAAGTTACTTGCGCTTCACCCTTGATACTTGCGTTTCAGATCGTTAAAATAGGGCCCAATGTCTTTTCACATGTTGTGGTGAGGACAAAAAATTATATGTATTGTAGAGATTTTTCTTTAATCACTTGACGCTCTATTATGTCAGATTAGGATACAGTGTTTTAAATAGATGAACACTCTTTTTAGCAAGAGCCCCAGACGCAAAGGTACACACACTTTCTTCAACTTCTCTCTCAGCCATCCTGCTGTATGTCCTCTTCAAAAACACGAAGTGACGAAGAGATGTGACGTGGATTTTGGACACACGCGAAAAGCACTTGTAATATTATTCAATATTTGTGGTTTACTTTACTCACACAAAAAATTGCCAGAATACACAGGTACATTTGAACAACCCCCATTTTGACCCATTGCTTTGTATGATCAGTGAAATATTTAAAAGTAAGAAAGTATTGTTATAAAAAAAAGAAAAAAAACTCATAGTGCTGCAGCATGACAACAGAGATTAATCAAAAAATATTATCAATTGCCTATATGCTGATATTTTGGGTCTGCATTTGTGTAATTGAAGAAGTTAGTTTAGGAATTAATGTGTGTTACCACCTGTGTGTGTGTGTATTAGGGGTGGCACGGTACATGAAAAAACATCCGAACCGTTCGGTTCGCTTGTCTCGGTTCGGTACGTGTGTGCGTCGCACGGTTCGTTCGACGCATGCGCAATGTAACCTCGTGCCCGTTACCTCAGACAGTGCGTTTACTTTTCGCGCGAAATAAGAGATTTGTGGACATACATATGAGGCTTGTTCGACTTGAACCGGCGCTGCACAGACTGATCGACGAATAACATAAAAGTACCGCGATAGCAACGGCTCCGTATGCTTTTCAATCACTCTCGCAGTCGCAGTACTTTGATGTCATAAACCGATTGGTCTGTGCAGCGCTGCAGGTCACGTCACGTATAGAAATGGCTAGTGGGAGAGATAAGGAAGGCTAACAGGAGTTGGAGGATGCACCAGCGTCGTATAAGTCCGGTGTGTGGGAACATTTTGGATTTCATGTTACCTATGATATTTAAATATATACAGTGACAGTAAGTTTAGATAAGAACTCCAGTCGTGTTTCCAAATACTGCACTTTAATTTCAAGTGAAAAAAATTTATCCTCACTCTCAGGGAATAGAAGCATTGTTGATACTGTTTTTGTGTTGAGGTTGAACTTATGTTTCACTTTATGATTATGGCCTTTGCTATTGTTATAGCCTCATTATAGGCAATTATTTGTAACGTATTTTGACTTATTTAAAAGATAGTGCTTTAAGAGTTCCTCTCTTTTTCTTTTAAAAGATAAACATTTTGTAAGAGCTACACTGAAGTTGACAGTTTTATAAATGCAAGTTAATTTTAATCTTTGTGTGCTAAAAATGCACATAAGTTCCTGTAGAGATAGCAACACACATTCTCCTTTTTTGCCAAATAAATGTCTTCTCTCTTGCTGTATCAAAATGTCACCTAGCTTTCCTCAGAGATGGTCTCAATAATGTGCTTAAAGTCAAGTCAAATTCAGTTTGTGCATGATTACATGATATACATTTTTTTTTAAATACTGTATCCTGAATTGTGGATAATTAAGCTATAGCATATATCATATGCTGAAGTACATTTCTGGAGTGTTAAAGATTAAAAGAAAAAATAACAACAAGAACCGTACAGAACCGAAAACCGTGACCCTAAAACCGTGATACGAACCGAACCGTGGGTTTTGTGAACCGTGCCACCCCTAGTGTGTATGTGTGTGTGTGTGTGTGTGTGTGTGTGTTGAAGGGGGGTTTAGCCAACTCACATCTTCTGCTTCTTGATTAACTCTCGCTCTGGGGAAAACTGCAAGTGAACCATTTTATTTACAGATTTAGTATTTTTGTTCTCTCCCAGCTAATACTTTCTCCAATCAGCACCTTAGAGGGCAATAACAAAATAGCAGAATAAATAAATAAAATACTAAGAACGCTTATGTGGTGAAAAAAGCCTTTGAGTAAATTCTAGAGAGCAACAAGGGAATATGGCCTCCAGAGAATTTCAAAAACTGTGTGCGCGCGTGCACGTGTGCTTGCCTTTTCAAAGCATCCAAGCAGCCCAGAAAAGTAATTACTCTCTCTGCAGAACAGAATGAGAACAGAAATATGTGTGTGTGTGTGTGTGTATCTCTCTCTCTCTGTGTGTGTGTGTGTTGTGGAAAACACTGTTCCTAAGCAGGCAGGCATACACACACCCACACACTTAGACAGAACAGAGTGCTGATCTTTAAACTTTTAGCATACCTGAAGGTGATAAGGCTTCATAATAGCAATAAACTGCACTGCGTGTGTTTAAGAAAAGGAGGCAGTGCACAGGAGAAAGAGCGAAACAATAACATTCAATCCCATCACTGTATCATAAGTTGCTAATTTATCTGTAATGTATCACTGGAATTTAAAGGGGTCCTATTATGCCCTTTTACGAAGTCTTGATATTGTTTTTGGGGTGTACTAGAATTCATGCTTGATTGTTCAAAAACGTTTTATTTTTCACATATTTTACATTATTACAGCACCTCTCTCCCCAGTCTGGCTCGAACACGCTGATTTCGATGAAGCCCCTCCTTCCAAAATACGAAATGGGCTGTGATTGGTTAGCTGGCCCAGTGTGTTGTGATTGGAAGCGCTTAGCGTGTGTTTGGGAAATTTTCGCCCCTCCCTAACGGCGAGTTCTTCTCTACTGTAAATATTAGGGATGTAACAATACATCGATATGGGTCGATGCATCGATCAAACGGTTAACGATACGATGCATCGATGCCAGGTCATATCGATATGAGGTACCTTTATTTTGACACTCTCCACATCCTAACGTAACGTCTGTAATAGAGATTGCTAATGTGACGTCATCATGACGTATTACCAGTGGTGAACGCAAAGCATTTTGGGAATCCGCGGCACAAACACAAGGCGCCAGACTTGATTGCATGGAGAGAAAAACGCTGTGTTCAAGATGCCGTCTACCTGCTGTGTTATAAACTGCAATAGTCGTTCTCACGATAGAAGTGGCATTTGTCCACAACAACAGTAAACTTGTAAACAGCCCCCACATGTAAACCATTCATCCCCTATCTTAATCCAGTCCTTAGCCACCCCCATCAGTTTGGTCTGAAGTGTGCTGCTGGGGACAGAGACGCTTTCGGAAGTGCATTTTCAGAAGTGCTGGGTACAATGACGCAATATACGTAAATGTATGGTTAGAAAAAAATATAGGCCTACTAATGTCATAGAACGGATGTACCTAATACAAATAAACAAAACATCTCCAGTTAACTAGCAGAGCATTCATTTAGTTCGCAATTAAATACGAGATCTAGCGCTTAAATCTGTTTTTGAGATCCAACTGAGCGCTCGTTGCCGCTGCTCATGCATAGTGTTGTGGCTCGCGCACAGTCCTCAGTCGGACGCGCGCTTCAATCTATCGCCGTTGCAGAGACTCTCTGTTCGTTCCGGTAAAATCACAAAATAAACTGCACACAAACTTGTCCCTGCTTGATATAGACTGTAACCACTGATGAACATGTTCGGTTTTGTTGACAGAGAAAAAAACTAAACGTTGTGTGGATTAGAACCCGAAACTTCTGACACGCTTGGCAGAATATCTACCACTAGACCATTTAAGAACTCAAACAATGTGTGCGGATCGAAGTATTTCATTTGGAAAATAACAAAAATAAACTGGTGCCACAGAGGGGACATTCTACACTCATGACATTCTTTAAAAAAGGAAGCGCGATAGTCAGATAGAGAGAATTATACCAGCATCATGTCAAAAAGAAGTGGACAACAAGACAAAGCTTTTTTTTTTTTTTAAGTGGTGGGTACAAAATGACTCATGATGAAATCTGCTGGGTGCTGCAGCGACTTGAAGTTACTGAAAACTTCATGTGTGTATGCACTAACACCATGTAGTTGTATATGGGTGCTGGAAGTTGGGCAACAGGATGACGTCTCCTGACCTGTCAATATGCTCGTAAGGATCCAGTCCTTTGATTCCCTTTATTTTCTCGTCATATCTCATCTTTGCATTAGGATTTAGTTTTAAGCAGTATGGTCCAACAATGTTTTCTTTAGCCCGCTGCATTTTGTAGGATTATATTCTGTTTTTCACGCTAATTTTTCATTATTTTTATGCCAGAACGCTATAGCCTGCTATGCCAGCCCATGTAAACGGGCCAAACATACCCATAATTCTTTGCGTTCTGATGACGTTGCCGCCCAGTTGGTCACATGTCTTAGCGATCTCTATATCTTGGGGGTTCAAATAAGGCACTGAAAACGGTGGTTGGAATAACTCAATAGCCTTTACTGAAACAACTCAGTATCTCACTTCTCAGCTTCCTGATTACACTCACGTTACCTAAGACCCAATCACATCACTGCATTTCACCACATGAGAACCCCAACATGAGAAACCCAGTCAACTACAACGTCCATAGGCATTTTCATTTGCGTATCATACTGTCTGCCGGTGTGTCTTTGTAACCTTAAACTCCTCAGCTGAAATAGATGTCTGACAAGATTGACTGAGCCCTAAACACATTGTCACAAAAGCCGGTATTGTCCACTGTCAATGCATCGCGAGTTCATGTTTTACAGCAGAAACCGACAAGCACCCTTGTTGTTTGTGAACGCAACCCGATAAGTCCGTTTTTAGCAAATAAGCAAAAATGATTTAGGTCAGGTGACATGGCTGCTAGTCACTTTGAAAAGACGCACTAGCTGAGAGGAGTTTCATCAAAGCTGACTAAAAGTGATCGATGATGGATAATTTCAACAAACTTAATGAACCTTAATGACATCTTTTTCAGGACGTAAAAGGAAAATAAAAGCTGAACCTTTTCCTAGAAGCTTGCTAAAGCAGCACGTTACAGTGGTGAGGTAAATGAGTAAGCAACGAGTAAGAGTTATTGTTGCGTACCGGGCTGTTTTTGTTATTCCCAAAAGCAGCCATATCTGTCGTTTTCATTCTTTCCCTCAGTTCCCTGTTGATTATGGAGTTCGACGGAAATGGATTCAGGCTATCCGGCGGGATGTTATTGATCCTGTGACGATCTTTTTCCCTCTCATGTCACCATTCACTAACGCGCCACTGTGTGTGTGTGCCGCTCCAAATGTTAATTTTATTTTCTTTAGCCTTTTTGGCTTTGACTTGTGTATACTCTCCCCCTTTGTTTTTTGTTTTTTGTTGTTGTTGTTTTCTGCTTGGTTAATACTTTTTTTGTATATTAACAAAATTTGTATACGCATGTAGGCTATTCTCTTTCCCCAACAAGAGTTTTGTATGTTGCTTTTTTGTCAAAAAACGAACGCACCAGTTCAAGTTTATTAAGATCCCGGGCAATTTGTATGCAGCGTAGTAAACACATAATATACACCACAATATAAAACAAGATAAATAAAAACACACAACAGTAGGCAACAGAAAACACACAAAAAAAAATAAGCCGACTGATGCTCAAAAACAGACCGACATTGCCTGACGCCTGACCTTTAAACCTTGGTGTGTCCCAGGTTTAAAGCTTCATGAAAGGGCATTAAAGTTGACTAGTTGACTAGTCGACTAGTTTGTGCAACCCTACCTTCATTCTCATTTGATCAAACTGCCAAGACATTTTTGAGCATTCTGCATAATGCTCATACATAATACTGTTAAACATTTTATTTTTAGTTAACTTTGACAGCCCTAAAAAAATAAATATATATCTTTCATAAGGTGCAATATTGGCATTGCTTTCAAAATCCAAAAAATAAAATAAATAATTCAATAAATTCTGAGGGGGCACATGCTTTAGTACTATGATCAAGACTCTCCCACCCTCTCTTACATAATCCTCTTCTCTTCCTCTCTTTAAATCACAGCTTTCATCCGAGTGACATCGAGTCAGCCTTCTGCTCGTGGCTCGGGTCTTAAAATTAACCCTAATACATTGCTTACTGCTAACTGCATGCATTTTTTGAGTGTTCAAAAGCAGCTCCTAAAAATGGATCAACATTAAGACAATTACAAGAGCATGTGTACTCACACCAATACAACGACTCTCTGAGGGGGAGGGGAGGGGGGGGATTTAACATTACAAAAATGTGTTAATTTCTGCACATCGAATGCCTGACAGGCAACCATTTCTTTGGAAGTGTGTGTGAGAGAGAGAGTGAGATGCTTTGACAGTGCTCCATCTCTGCCTCAGACATCAGCAAATTTACCAGCTAGCAAGACCCTTAGAGACAAGCTTTAAATATCCAGTAGGATCATACATATACACTCTGACACACACACATAAACTCCTGTGCTTCATATGGCTGATTATACAGTAGAGATCAAAAGAACTCTGTCTAAGAGTGAAGAGGGTGTCTGTTGCTGTCTAGCTCTCTCTATCCATCAGGCACGTACTGTACATGCAGCCTCCCATCACTTTTACATCCAGGAAGCTTCCAAATGCATTGTGTCAACAATGACAATCATTATTGCCTTCAGAAAAAGTTGACTTATCTACCCAGAGACGAACTGTATTCCTCAAAGTTGAGCTTTCACAACTAAGGAGAATTAAAGGGACAGAACAGCCAAGAAAAGAGAGAATTATCTCATCATTTAGTTACACTTCACTTATGTCATTCCAAACCTGTATGACTTCCTTTATTTTGCGGAAAGCAAACAAGGATACTCCGAAGAATGTTTTATTTGTTTTTGTCCAGACAGTAAAAGTAAAATGAATGGAATGAGGGTGAGTAAATGATTGTGGATTAACTATCCATTTAATGGAATCCCCAATTATGTGTTATTTAAGTTAAAATGTTGTCTCAAATAAAATGACTTCATATGTTTTAGTGTATAAGAAGTGGTGCTTATTCAAACTGTGGCATGAAGCATGTGCTCCCTGAGGATCTTTCTCCATCTTACACAGATCAAGTTTTTGTGTCTATCTGCACCAAATATTGTAGGGCTGTCCCTTCAATCCATTAATCAATAAAGGATCTATAAACAATGTGATTTGAATAGTTCATACTATTATATAGTCTTGGAAGAAGTTGATGAAAAATGTTGAGTTGAAATCTAACACTTTTGATGGCAAAACTTTGGAAGAATGTTAAATAGATCTAATTTGATTTCTTTCTCATGGGTGTCACAAATCAAAGGAAGTAGAGAGGACAGGGCATATCACCTACTCTCCCTCGCCATTCAGTTTGCTAAAGTTAATTTCTTTAAAAAGAAGTAGGTCATTATAACACATCTTAATTGATCAGTGACACACACACACACACACACACAGAGGGGCGGGGTAAACATACTGACATCAAACGGTAATTTGTGACCGATTCGCCACCGGAAGCCCGGGAACCTATAAAAAGGACATGTCAAATCAGAACGGGAGAACTTGCCTTTGTATAGATGTGAGCTGTGATTGCTCACTTTGTGGTTTGATTGATTTTGTTTTGTTTTTATTTTGAGTGATCAATTTTGTCAGTGTGTTTCTGTCACCATGTGGACCAACATTATCTTGCCGACCCTATTTTTCCATCATTCTTGAGTTTTTAAAAGCAAGTTCCGGTGAAATCAAGGACACAACAGATCCTTCTTGGCCCAGAATTCATTGTGCGACAGTGATGACAGGATTTTTTTTTTTTTTGAGAAATTGCTGAATTACACTTTTAAACAAAAGTATTAGGTTTCAACTTACATTACTAACTGCATTTTCTGGGCAATATTCATCTACATGTCTCTCTAAAGTTGTGTGACTTTCTATCTTTTATGGAACAAAAATACTATATTTTAAAGGCTCTTTTACATCTGACAGTTCAAAGCGAGGATGACTGACAAACTTCAAAAATGACAAAAGTGCACCATAAAAGTAGTCCAAAAGTGAGACTAGTTCTAATCCATGAACAAAACAGTATGTTTTCTGCTCAACTTGTGAACCCAAGAATGCCTGGGAAGGTTTTTCTATGGTGACAAATCAAAATCTAGAAAGCAACATATGAAGAATGGGGCCCTGCAAAACTAAACGAACAAACACAACAATAATGGTGTGTGTGTGTGTGTGTGTGTGTGTCATCCACATGGTATTTGTGGCCGCCAAGTAACCGCTTGTTAATGTTCAGGTGCAAATGAACCGCAAGAAAGGTTATGTCACCACAGAAACACAAGTGTAATTGAGGTGACCGCTGGAGGTTAATTAGCCTAATAAAAAGCGGGTGATTTAGTGGGTGGGTTTAGAGGAGAAGACCTGATGTCAACTTCCTGGTTAGCAAGTTGGAATTTACTGTGCAAATTAAAACATGCAAAAATATTACACAGCCATCTAATTACACACACACACACACACACACGCACACACACACACACACGCACACGCACACACACACACACACACACACACACACACACACACACACACACACACACACACACACACACGTGATTGCTAGATTATTGTAATGCTCTACTGGGTGGTTGTTCTGCATGCTTACTAAACAAACTCCAGCTGGTCCAAAATGCAGAACCAGGAAGTATGACCATATTCGCCCGGTTCTGTCAACACTGCATTGGCTCCCTCTTAAACATTGCATACATTTTAAAATCTTGCTATTTATTCACAGAGTACTAAATGGTTTAGCTCTAACGCATTATAGTCAAAATTCTGGCAAGTATACTTAGCATTTTGTTTTTTCACCAGGGTATTATTGACTAAAATGCTTATCAGACCCTATTTTGTTTCCCATCGATGAAATTCGCCTTCTAGCGCTCCAGGAGATGGTGCAAGAAGAGAATGGAGCAGTAGAAAAAATAGCAGGTTAGTTTCAACATACTGCAAGCACAAAGCCTGAGGGAAAGACAAATATTTAATACTACTAAATATACTTTTATCAGCAATGCAAGAAATGTAACAGAGGGAGGCAATGCTTAGTAATGAAGGTTTGTGTGAGAGAGTGTGTATAATATGAACAATTCGCCCAATATATGAATGGGTATAAAATGTCCTACTGGTGTCCTTCAGCGAGAGTCAACAATATAGCCAAGCTCTCTCCTATTCATATTTTAAAAACAGCGTATCTAATAAATTTACCAACTTGATTGACTGAATTCACAAGAAAATATTTAAGCAGGATACACGAGAAGTGAATTTCTAATAAAAATTATAATAGAGTCGATAATGCAACAGGATTTCAGAGTAATATGTTTTTTTAGGATTAGCTCTACAAAAATGAACTAATCCTCCATCGATAGTGTTGTCTACCTTCTCTCCCTTTTTCCAGAAGAAAAGAAAAGGGGGAAAAGAATGGAAAAGAGTGTGAGTGTTCTTTGATGCCAATTCACAGCTTATTTTAGAGTCAGTTAAAGAGGGGCCGGAATGAGAGAGTGAATGAAATAAAAGCAGGTTGAGAGAAAGAAAAGCTACATGCAGAACAAGGCCACCTTTCAAGCGTGCAGCGTCCTTCACGCAGTTTAAATGGGCTGGCCACTCATCCATACCAACATGAGAGAGAGAGAGAGAGAGAGAGAGAGAAGGTGAGGTAGCAGCAAGCATTTTTACACAGAAAAAAAGGATTGAATTTTCGGGCGAATAGCAGATGACCTCTTCTATTGTGCCATGTTCTTGTTTTTTTTTAGCCTGTCATTTCAAGGTAAGTAGAGAAGAGGAAGCGATTGCAATAAGAGAGAGATAGCTGAGCTAGTTTATACACTCAGGCTGAAAAACTATTATACCATATTTACATGATAACACCTCTTATCATCCATCAAAAGCTATCCATGGCATCCTATAATCCACCCAACATGCATCGCCGGAAACGTCAGCTACTCCTAAACCTCCATCTGATGTAGAACGCCTTCAGTTTATCATCTTTGGAAGCTGAACATTTAGGGTTCCGTAATGCTGCCATATCACTTTATGAAATTACATATGTTGAGAGAGCATTTACAGTGTCATGTGGGGTTTTAATCTATTCCTGAAAGCATAATTATCCCTATGGTTCTCACTCAGTCTTTTTTCTTCGGTAGGTGTCGGGGATTGCTTCTGACCTGAGGTATGACATTCTTTTAAAGTTCGTTCTGCAAACTCACTTTATTCCGATCCCTTGGAGAGTCTTTACATGCAGTAGTATAAATTAAAATGAGTGGTGTGCACAAGGATGAAATGCACTAAAATTTCAGATTATGGGACTCCGAGATGATGATGTTGACAAAAGCTCTGACAGAAGCATTGTACATCAGTCGTGCTCGAAGAAAAGTTCCTTAGAAATTATTTTTTTATTTTTTATTTTTTTTTAGTTCATGCTTTGGGTGCTATCTAAATGCCAGTGTGTTCCTACAAAGTTGACAAAATAAACTTTAAGCAGAAATATCTTATAGTACATCACACTAGTATTCCAGCATATAGAGTAAAGCAATAAGCAATAGCAAATCTCAGCTGCGTGATTTATTATTTATTATTTATTTAGCCTACTTGCAAAATATTACCTGTATTATCATCACACAGATAATACTATAAATTTTGATATATTATATCGAACTTTATCTGTACTGTACAGTGATATACACTATATAGCAGATCTCAACTGCCTGATTTTTTTATTTCTTTTCCAAAATGTAACTATGATCACCCAGCTGTTTATACAAAGTTAGTATGTGAGTATGTGTATGTCCAACTTTTTCTGCATTAATACAGAATACTTACTCAAGTATATATAATAAATAATAATAGTTGATTATGAATTAGATTTAACAACTTATTTTTAATCATAATTTATTAAAATGTCTAAGAATACCAGAATCCTTTGAAATGTTTTTTATTCAGAAAATGTATTTATCTTTTTATGATTTAATACAAATATATGATAAACAACGGTGGTAATCAAATGGTGGTAATCAAATGGTGGTAATACAATTTTATTTTTTGTTTTTTGGCAAAGATTTACAAAATTAAACCATGAGCACAAACATATATAGGCTATTCCTTAAATAATGTTTAAATAAATTGTATTATTGTTGTTGTTGTTGTTGTTATTGTTTTGAGTGCATTCTGTTGTAGGCCTATTAGTAGGCCTATGTTTGTCATAATTTCTTCTAGCTAAACCAAACTTTTATTTTGACAGGTTGTATTGAAGACCTGTTTCAGATAGTATTTGAAAATGGTTTTTCTCATATAAAATAATAAAATGCTCATTAGGCGTTCTCTCAGAGCAGTTCTGGAAATGTTCATGTGTTAAAGTCCTATAATGTTATGGGCTCTCACTGAGCTGTAAAATGCCGCTCACCTTAAAAAGCAAGTACGTATTATAAATATTATTAGTGTAGTATTAATTAATAAAAAAAATGTAAAAAAATCAGACATGAGTATCCAGAATTCTGATATCGACAATGACTAATGATAATGATATTATCCTATAATTATATATTCCTTTAAGAAATCATCTCAACAATATATTGTAGCAGCAAATAAATACATAAACTTAATATCACTAAAAGGAAATAGAAAGCTGCGCTGACAGACACTTACATCCACAAAAGTAAACACAACACTGACGTCTTCACTTCCAGGTCAAGAAGCTGTCAATCAAAAACTCAGTAACCAATGAGAACACACTGCTACTAGCCCCGCCCCCACAAGAGCTATGTGTCAGCAGAACCATACAACAGCGAAGGAAAACTCAGGGAGCGTAAACGAAAACTTCAGAAGCTTAAATGAAAACTCTGTCTGCCCACATAGCAAATGTTTTCTGGCCCAGCTCCGGGCCACACAATCATTTTTCCTTCGGCCCAAGTACCGCAAAGCATGACGGCCCTGAAGTGGCCCAGAACTGGATTAAAGACAAGGGTCACACATGGGCCATAACCGGCCCGAATCTCAGCCAGTTAATCACCCTTAACTGGCCCTGAATTGGGCCAAAACAGGTTTTATTATTGGTACCAAGTCTCAGCCATAAGTTAACCATATCAACACCAGAAACCCCAAAACTGAGCCATAACCCAGCCTAATCTTACCCAAACCATATGAACAAATAAATCACAGGAAAATTCAATTCTCAAAATGGTTTTATTTAACAATAATGCACAAGCCAAAAAATAAATAAAAATTGTTTAGAATTGTGTAACTGTGTGAAGGCTATTTTTTTAGTACATTCAAAGCGTAACATTGAGCGTTACCACCTCAAAAAAAGTGCATTTAATGTTAAAATGTTCTGGCCTGTCTTAAACAGTTGCTTACTTATTGTAGTAATACACAAGCCAAACATAAATGACAGCTAGAATTGTGTAAATGTGTGATCGCTATTTTAGTTGCCTGCACAGCCAAGTATGTTCAACATGTTCCAGTTCTAACTAAATGTATCTATGAATGAATCTAGCACTGAAATTTAAACATATTATAATGTAATTTTACTCTCAACAAACATAGAGTCAATTAAAACAATTACTTAAAACAAATTTACACATCAGAATGTTTGTATGTGTGAGGGAGAAAGTGATCCTGTTCAGGACGGTTGATGTGGCACTACTGAATGACTAACTGTCAGAGTTTGACAACAGTATTTTGACAAACAAAACCATTTTAGCAAACAAAAACCTTAAAAATGTTGAAACTGTGGTGTAAACAGAGTAACCAATGCACTGTTGAAGTACTGATGATAATGTAACACGTAATTCAAAGCATAACATCTTATTTCCACCTCAAAAAAACTAAAGTGCATTTCATTTCAAAAATATATCTTAAACAGTACTTATTGCATTGGATAATGTAAACTAACAATGACCTCCTACAAATACCAAATGCATATATTAGTAGCATTATTTATATACAATAGTATGCACAAATTAACATTTAAAAAGTATATTATGATACTGGTTTAAAATAACAGTTGTAGAAATGTAAATACTGGGCATACAAAATTAATTTGACTTTTAAAAAGTGGTCATGCTCACTACAGACTTACCAAGAACAATGTTCCTTAACTGCAAGCTTTTAAAACAAAGTGGCATCCGAGTTTGAATTCAGATATTTAAAAAAAAGCGCCAAAAAAAGAGAGGGACGAACTTCACTTACCTGAACAGCGCGGTTGTCTGACAGACGTCTTCACCTTTCACCGGGAGAAATATCAACCGACGCATCACGTGAACCTCATTCACCAACCAGAAAAGCTGCTGTTACCGTGGAGATCGTGCCAAAATAACAGTTGACTGCAGTTGTAACAAAATCTTTTTTTAATAAACTGTTATTTAGAAAAAAAGAAAAAAAAAGAAAAACATGTTTTTTTAACATGATTTTGTGGTGATTAAACTAAAAAATATGGCAAAGGTAGACTATTTTGTATTTTTGTTGAATACTTTTGTTGTATTTTAAAACTCAATTATCATGTTCAGGTCAAATGGATTTAGGAATTTTTTAATGATTATTGAATATTGTGAACATTGCTGAAAACTAAATACTAGCCTATATACTAGCCTTGAATATATAGTAGCAGGCCTAAATACTTACAGTATAATTGTCCAGTACACAAAGTATGGCCCATAATCGCTACACTGATCTGGGCCACACACCTCCCATCCACAATCGGCCCAAATGTTGTCTGCCGTCATGCATGCAATGCCATCATTGCCACGCATGGCCCAGAGTTGGCTGACATGATGCATGCCAGTGCCGGCAACACGCCAGCAGTGTCATTATGAGGCCACATTTGGAAAGAAGAAATATGAGAAATAGTTAGCAAAACATACAGTGTATTAAGAACAAAGTAAACATTTTTGCCTGTGTTTCATTCTTTTTCAGTTTCAAAGATATTTTATTCAGTTTAAATTTATATTTGCATTAGTTTCTTGAAAAGTTACGTTCATTATTATTGGCACAAAAGTAATTCCATAGTAAATGGGACGTACCTTTATCTGCACGGAGGGATGGTGTTCCCAAGTGTTTCCCACATGTTCTGTGTTTCTTCATTTTGCAGCCACTTTCCGTCAACACATTTAGCAAATTGACTATCCTCGAAGACAACCACAAGTTTTTTTGTTTGTTCTATATCCAAAGTATTCCCGCTTCAAGAATTCGACAGCGTTTCGCTTTCAGTTGGGTCTGCATGACCATATCCCTCTTGTGATTTTAGCGCTTTTGTTCTCCCGCTCATAAATCAATCAATGCAGTAGATTCCGGCGATTCACGGATATTTAAAATGTAGCGGAGTACAATAGCTAGCCTACTTCAAAAACATTTTTTTTAAAAGTAAAATTACAGATTTTAAAAACTAGGCTACTTATAGAAAAGTAGAAGTAGCCAACACAAAAAACTACTCAATTACAGAAACATGAATAGGCTAAATGTAATTTGTTACTTTCCGCCTCTACAAAGATCAAGCTTAAATATGACTTTTACAATATATCAGGGGTAAAATGAAAACCTTCTGAGATGGTGTCTCCCCAATCTAAAGCTCAGAGCTGAGAAATCATAGGTTCAGTGGGGTTCATCAGAAATGCAAAATCAAATAAATTGATGACGATATTCAGGCCCTGCTGTAAATGTATAGTATTTATGTATTCAATGTGTGGCACGACGCACAGAGGAACTCAACACTCCAACTGCTTAAAAAGTTAATTTGAGTCTCACACGTACTGTTCAAAACACATTCTAGAAGATAATACAGTGTGTCTGAGGACAGCCACATCGGGACAGAGCTTTCTTCTAAAAATGTTGTTATCGATGTGGGTGATTCATAATACTTTCAAAAGATCCACATAAAAAGCATATTTTGAGAACCCTCAGAG
Source organism: Semotilus atromaculatus (assembly GCA_031834385.1). Classification (NCBI taxonomy): domain Eukaryota; kingdom Metazoa; phylum Chordata; class Actinopteri; order Cypriniformes; family Leuciscidae; genus Semotilus; species Semotilus atromaculatus. The sequence continues at coordinate 15,084,608 of JAULUF010000023.1, read as the reverse complement.
CCCTGTGCTTCAAAAATACCTCAGAAACACTTTAAAAACATCAGAAATATGATTGCAGGCACATTTCCTGCAGTTAATACGTGTTCCTGGTTGTCATGCCCACATTTATATTCACTGCAATCTGTTGAGCCTGTCTAATTAATTTATAATTTATTATGCTGAACATATATTTGCATTTTGTAATCTGTGTCTGTCTTGCACTTTGCATAATGACTTGCACTCTTATGTGTGTTTAAATGGTGCACTTCACATTTAATGTTGCCACTGTCTTGCACCTGAACTTCCCCTCAAAAACAATACCATATTTAGTTCTATCTATCTATCTATCTATCTATCTATCTATCTATCTATCTATCTATCTATCTATCTATCTATCTATCTATCTATCTATCTATCTATCTGTCTATCTATCTGTCTATCTATCTGTCTGTCTGTCTGTCTGTCTGTCTGTCTGTCTGTCTGTCTGTCTGTCTATCTATCTATCATCTGTCTTGGTCAAACTGATCCACTCAATCCCCACATGCATTAGTTAGTGTGCACATCTCATATATTCTCTGTGTGAGAGTTACCTGTGTTGAGAAAGCCTGGGGTTAACTGTGATACAACCACTTTTGACTTTTATTCATAAATTGAGTTATTGATAGATTGAATACAGTGCGCTTGGTGTGCACTGCCTAGTTTTGTTCATGTTGTGTATGTTGCTGTGTGTGCCAACACTATGTTCTTTTTACCACGGTCCACCTACACACCACCTCTTCATACTGTGGGATCAAAGGACTTCCTCTCTTTTCTCTCTCTCTACCATATTTGGCAAGAGAAATTCACTGCTACCAAAGAAGATCTTTGCTGACTACATACAGTAAATATTCATCACAGCATAAAGATGCATTTGAAGTGCTGCACAGGGTGCAGTAAAATACAGTAAATATTGTCTGCTTTTCTATGACTCTGCAGACATTTCCATCTTTGGTCTCTGCAATCATTCGATGAACTCCTAAGATCACCTCATTTTATAAACAGCAGTTAATAATAAATGGCAAACAAACAGTATTTATTATTTCTGTTATAACTTCGCACAGCCATGAGTGACATGCTTAATGACACAAGGCCACACCTACACCACATGTAAAATGTATGAGTAGCCGCGTGTCCACTGTCGGGCCAGGGCCGGGACGGGCCGTGCTAGTGCGTGCCAGGGCCAGTCGCGTTTCCACTGTCACTTCCAGGGCTTGATCGGGGCTTACTCGGGGCCAAACATAGACATAATAAAAAACGTCTATTGGCCGCTGGAGCGTACGTTAACGGCGCCGCCATATTGCGGAGGGCAACTTTCCCATACCTCTCATACCGAGAGTTTTGAAAAATGCCTGTTTCGTGTGCTGCTTGGGGCTGTACAAATCGCCACATAATTGAAAACAGGTCTCGAGGAATTACCTTTCACAATCAAGACTGAACATTTGTTTCTGGTTGTATTTGGTCATGATATAATAAGTAATAGTAACGTTCAGAGGAGAAATGCCGCGGAATTTAAAAATACTACTGTTATTGTGTCACGAAATGTAGTTTTAATAGTTTTTTTTTAATAGTTGTGAGATTCAGGCGGTCAGCGCTCATGTACCCTGTCTGGAACAACCTTACCTCAGCTAGTGCTTCTGACGTTTTCGGGGTAAAAAGCTGCACCTGATCACACGAGAGAACTACTGTTACGTTAGAACGGTCTTCTCTCTGTACGGTTTTGACTTCTTTGTTCTTGTTTTGCTATTATTATCGTGCACTGACTCGTTCACTAAGCTGAACAGCCAATCAGAGTTCCCTCTTTCACCGACGGCGATTCAACATGTCGAATCTGCCCGACGGCCGACCGTGGCTTGGTGTGTTCCAGGCTTTAATGGTTAAACATGAGATAATTCGTCTTGTGTATATCTAACGGGTGATCTTTGGTCTCATTAATTTATAATTTGTTCCCTGGCAAATCGTTTTGGCTAAGGGCAAAGTGAAGTTTCATAACTTTATATTTAGGCTATTTTAATGTTGTATCCTGATGTAGTTTGACTTAATCGTTTACTTTATTTCTTGTCTTGTATAGCTTCTTATACCTTTTAGGCTACTTATACTGTTATAATGGCTATTACTGATCAATAAAACTGAAATTTAACAAAAAGAGTTAAATATTAAATATGTCACTATTTAACATATTATTTTTTGATTGTATATATTCTGTCATTAATATTTCTTATTATATTGCTATTATTATAGTATTATACAAATACTATATGCTATTATCAATATTTTTATGATTGTATTATTATAATATTATGTAATTCATTACTATTTTATTTGCTGTATACTGTTTGTTTATTTTATTGACTAAACTATTTACTATTATTTCTCACTTTATCTTATATTTTACTATTTGCATTGCACTGTAGTTGTACCATATCATATGTTTTACCATGAAGGATCCAGTTATCTTTGTTATTGCTAAAATCGGGTCAATCACAGAAAACGCTTTTTCCACAATAATAAAACTTTATTTAATTTAATGTGAAAATTAAATTATATCTCAGTATGGGGGGTCACAATTCTTATCCAAGAATAAAAAGCCAGATAGGCTACATGACAAGCCTGAGCTTTGACAACTCTTTTATAATATTCGAGATTTTAAATAACTAGAGATGGAACTTTTTGTAGCCTACACCACACCTACATCAAACTACTGAATTCGGTCAATAAATGTAAAAAAAAAAAAGTTTTTATCCAGAAAAACCGCAGTTCACCCATTTACTTGCATTTGATTACAGTGCAGTCTTGCCCTCAGCAAAATGGGGACGCGTTGACGTATCGCAGCAACATTCCAAAGCAACCAATAGGGTTGTATTTATTATGTCTATGGGGCCAACAATCAGGATTTCTGGCCTGTCGAATACCTAGGGCGAAAGCGGCCTAGCTCGGGGGCGGGGTTTACCTTGAAAATTAAAATCACACAGGAGGCTAATAGAAAGGTGAACATTTATAATATATATAAATATATTATAAATATATTATAAATAATATATTATAAATCTTGTCTAATATAGACAAGAGTAAATCAATAATGTTTAAGAACAAAAACAAAATTGAGTTATTTCGGGGGGGGGTTCTCTCGCTAAGGAGCACTAGATGGCCAAAACCATCAGGCTGAGTGCCAACAAGAAATACAGGCCTACAAGCCTTAGGACTGAAATTTGGGAATAAATTATGTATTACAATGAATTGACAGGATTTTACCCTCTCTATTTAATGTGTAATCACTCGCTTATAAGCACTCTCAAGCAACATTCCGACCAAAACCTCAGTTTCAAAGTTCTCTTTTAAGGGATTCGAAGTGTCATAAGTGCTACTGTATACACACACACAAAAAAAATTTCAGTCGCCAATTTTTCAGTTTCAGTTCTTCCCGCTCGACACAGTCACGGGTCCGGTTTTAAAAGTACACACTCATCGCTGCAGTCATTTTGATCTACTCCGATTACTTTACTTCTATTTTCATATCCTGTCATGAGCGTCGCAAACACGGATAAGCAAAGACTTTGTAATACATAAATAGGCAACAGATTAGTGTTGAAAATGGGCTGTAAATTAACAGCACTTGCCTAGCCTACCATGCAAATTATTGCCAAGAATGCATTGTATGTTCTACAATATAGTTTTAATGTAAAACAGTATGTTACAGTCAGAATTTGCCTGTTTTTTACAGCAATTTTTGACAGTATGCTCAGAGATGCAACATCTGTTTTTTTTTTACTCTTGAATGTGCATGGATATTATCTAGACTAGAATGAAAACTATTTAATATAAAGCAGCACAGTTTATGATGATTTTTGTCAGTTTTTATCCCTGTTTTGAAATATGTTATTTTTAAGTAACATTGACAGTTCCCGAGATTTCAATCTTTGCCCACTGGGACATTGGCTTTACAAATATGGGCACTGATTGAACTGACTTTCATTAAAGGCTCACTGAAGTGCCTTGAAACACTCAACATTTTTCTATGTTTGACGTAATTTCCACTGAAGAGACAGGGTGGGACATATCGAACAGCTCCTCTCTTTTTTTTAAATAGTCAATTGCTTTTGTTTAAATCACAGCTTGGCCAGATCAGTTGAGCTCGGTAAAGCCGCAGTTTCCTCCTAATCTCCTCCATATTGCTTTAAAATATAACACTGTGTACGCGTTGCGGTAGTTCGTGTGACACTAATGTTAATCCAGACTTCATTCGCCCCAATAGAAAGCATTTACACAGTCTGAATTGTTCCCTATTCCATATATAGTGCACTTTGTACCATTCACCATGTAGATAATACACTGTAAAAAATAAACCCGTAATTTTTATGGTAAAAAAACGGCAACTGTGGTTGCCAGTACTTTACCGTCAAAAATACGGATGCAAACACCATTCACAGCAGTGATGAGAGTCACATGATCAGTCACATGATCAATCAAAGCTCATCACAAGAAGCTCTTCCACAAGAAAATTAATACGAATATATAAAAGCTGCGCAGTGTCATTCGCACAAACATTAAACACCATCATGGTAACTTTAAACATGGTAACTGGTGAAATTTAAAAATGCAATAGACATTAATTTAACAACATTAAATGTAACATAAAACCCTAATGTACATAACTGATAAGAAAAAAACTAAGAAAACTATGAAGAAACATAGTTATTTCAACAAAAATACATCAAATGTGAAGTGTCACGCAGGGAATTGTGGGAATGTCAATTTACGTTTTTTTACTGTAAATTTTACAATGAATTGTTCTTTTTCACTTTCAAAAACTGTAAATTTAACAGTATTTTCAGTAAAATTACATTAAATGTACCATTAGATCTATCACAGTTATTTACCGTATATAGTACGGAAACTTTCTGTTAACCAAATAACAGTTTTTCACTGTAGCATTTTTTTTGTCTTTTACCGTTAAAATCACGATCCTTTTTTACAGTGTAGTAAATGTGTGAACAAATGACAGATTTTAGCTTCAGAGTCTTTTTATAATGGAGGGGGCGGGATGCTTCAAATTCTAGAGTGCATTTGATTGGACAGAAAATGACAAGAAGCTGAAATGCAGAGTGATGTCATCAAAATCATTGATCCATATTGGCGGAAGTGAGATTTGAATGCTTATGTCTTTCTAAATGCGAAATGTTGTCATTGTTTTGGAGCACAGTAGGGCTAACATATTCATACAAAAAGCCAAAAGACTTTAAAAGGGATAGTTAACCCAAAAATTCAAATTCTACTTTAATTTACTGTGGAAATATTTTTATTTAATAGGCTGCTGAGAAAATATTTTGAGCATGTCTGTGATTTTTTTCATACAATGGAAGTCAATGGTAACCAAAACTGTTTGGTAACCAACATTCTTTAAATATTATTTTGTGTTCCGCAGGAGAATGAAAGTCATGTCTGGAACAAATCTAACGTGTCCATAATGAAAGAAATGTAATGAACTGTATTCAAATTCAGGAGTCCAATTTAGTATTTCCGTACACAATCGCTGCTTAGTGAAATCCAAAACGTCCACGTAACAGAATGTTTCGTCAGTTTAATTCAGTGGTGTATGAGGGAGTCTTTTACATTATGACTGTACTTAGCAATAGGCTACATAGGAATAGGCCGCGTAGCACGATGATCTATGAGTAAATTAAAGATCGAGTCTCCGTGGGCCAAAGATAAGAATCGTATTTCCATTAAGTCGATTGCTTAGAGTTCCAATAGCATGAATAATGTGTTTCACAAGCTCTTCCTGCCTCTCCTTCGCTCTGTCTTCCCTGCAGCGCACAGGATCTGGATGCAAAAAGTGCATTGTTTCATCATAATGGAGATGAACTCGATAAATATATTTGTATCATGCACATGCATTAAATCCACCTCCATGCCTGCTACGTGGGATAATTAAACGGTGAGGCTCCTGGAAAAAAACCTGGACACAAAAGAACTCAAACTTCTTAATGACTTCAGCCAAAAGCTCTGCGTCTCGGGGTCGCGCATGCTCGAATCGATCCATCCTCCTGCTGCTCCCGCGGCGCGCTTCTGACCTTGTCCTAAGTTAGTGTAATTAATTAAAATCTGGAGAGGCGTTGACGCTTGATGGATTGTTCCTTCTTGTTTGTTACAGCTGCAGCGGTAATCGCAGAGTACCGTTCCCCCCTGAAGCTGCCTGCCTCACTCTGAGTCTATAGGATATATTTATTGTCACGTCAGCATCGAAGTCTCTAAGAGACTTAAGCTGGAGTCACTTCATTAAAGAATAACGGACCAACCCACGCACGCACGCACGCGCGCGCACACACACATTTGATTTCTTTATTTGAATCCTCCAATCAAATTTCTTACAGAAAGGATTCAAATATTCTCAGAGATAACACAGCTTTGACATTCAAGGGTACATAAAGCAAGGCTGCCTATCACAGCTGAGCAGAATTTTGCCAGCTGTTTAGACTTTCCCTTTGGTAGCCTTGCCAGTCTTAGTCCACTACAGTCAATTTGTGGACATGTCACACACACACACACACACACACACACACACACACACACACACACACACACACACACACACACATGTCTGGTTCGCTATCTTTGTGGGGACTCTCCATAGGCGTAATGGTTTTTATACTGTACAAACTATATATTCTGTCCCCTTACACTGCCCCTGTCCCTAAACCTACCCATCACAGGAGACATTCTGCATTTTTACATTTTCAAAAAACATTACTTAGTGTGATTTATACGCTGTTTTCCTCATGGGGACCGCTGACTGGTCCCCACAATGTAGGTGATTTCAGGTTTTACTATACTTGTGGGGACATTTGGTCCCCACAATGTAATATAAACACGAGCACACATACACACACACACACACACACACACACACACACACATATACCATTCCTCCAGTTTGGTATTTTATGCCCCCATGCAGCAATAGGCTATACATATTTTACATAAAATGTTAACTTTCATGCCACATGGTTTTACATGCATTAATGTACCCCAGTAACACAAATTCATAATTATTAGTATATGAATAATTAAGGAGAAAAAAAAAACCTTTGAAGCACTTGACAGACAGTACATTTACTTATTCTCTTTGACATAAAAAAAAATATATATATATATTGTTATTGGCAATACTTGCCCCTTAAAATTTTAAGCATATGCCCTAAATCACATGACTTGCTGAGGGACAACAACCTAATTTTTACAATATTTATTGAATAGTGTAAACCATATAATATCCACGCTGTTGTGCCAATTTATACTGGACAGGAAAATAAACGTTTACTTTTTTATGTATTAGATTTTATATATCCATTAAAATCATCTTAAATGTCAATCATGTTGTTCTTTCATAGGGGTTTCATTAGCTTAAAAAGTCCACCCTGTTACACATTGCATTGTAAAAATGTCATGTAACAGGGTGGACAAATTTCCTAGAACATATGAAATATAAGGTTATAAAGTCTGAGCTTGACCAGTGTTTCTTATAGACAGATATTGATGATAACATATTAGAATTTTGTATTTTTCCCCCCACAAACATGCTTAATCCCAAATCCATCACCAAACTGCAGGAATGACCCGGTTACATTCTTAAATTAACATCCAGAAACAAATGTACAGCCTTTCAAATAACAAAGACCACTTCAAAGGGAAAGTGTCATATCACCTGGCATAAAAACTTACCATCTTTATCTAAATGTAACATGGCATGTTTGTGAGATGGCAGATGACCTTGAGCTAAATGTTAATCATTGGTTACATTATTGATCCAAACTAATTGAGCTAATTGTTGGGTGTTCAGGGTCACTGTGTATGAATCACAGTGGAGAAACAGTCATATTGAGCATCAAGATCAGCCACTCTCTCACCTTAACTCTCATGCCTACACAAACATGCATCCAAAAGAGGATTCGCTATTCGTTAACATCTCACTTATGCCGGGCGAAATCACAGAGAACCCACTCCAAAAGCCAATTAACCCGCACATTCATGCAATCAATGACAGCCATACAGATCCTACACCTTGAGCGAGAATGAAATCTGTAATGAAGTTTTACCCAGTCAAACACTCGGTGGCTGTTGTGTGTGTAATAGCCCATTTAACAGAGAATTGGTCCGGCTTAGAGTCAGTAAACTTTGACTTCAATCTCATTGTTCTCACATCATATTTGAACAACACCGTTATTCCACGTTGAGTAGTGTGAGGTGGGATTTGGGAGGGATGAGTGAGGTTTAAATCTTTTAAAGAGTTTGATAGTCGCTGCACAAAATCAAACACACCAAGGCCCATCTCGTTCCAGACATCGTTCGCAGAATAATGTTGCTGAGAAAGAGAAAGTGAGACAGAGACGAAAAGAGGATAATACTTGGTACTGTAAGCTGCCGGCAGAATCGGCAGATGCTCATCATCTCATATCCTGGCAACCATCATTTCATTTCTCAAAATGGCAGAATATCATTACCTCTGTCCTCTCTGATACAAACACGCGCATGCACTTATTTTAAGTAATAGATGTGTTTAGTTTGTAAGGTCAAGGAGGAAGAGAAATAGTGGTGTGGTAGCCTACGACACCCATCATCCTCCAGCTGTGACGTGCTGATTGATGAATGGAACACAAATAACTCCATCTGAGAGAAAGACAGAGTGAGAGAGACAAAAACATATTGTAAACCAAATAAAACCTTCCATTTTAAGTTATTAAAGGTACATAAATGTGTGTCGGAAGTGTGTAGCCTACACAATCACCCTAATGGTAAAAATCCACCCACTAATCCTTTTTTTTAATTCCCATAATAAATCATAAGAGGTGTCTCAGAACAAGCCCTTTGCAGCTTGTAGCTTTAGTGACATCACATATTCTTAGGCCCCGCCCACAACTACTGACGACTCTGCCCTATTAGCATAGACCCACCCTGAGTGAGCTGTACACACTCCGCCATGTGTATCTCCTGGCCAGAGCATTAAACAGCAGCATTCAAGTAAGAAATGTATTCCTATTAAAGCTATTCAGTCAAGAGCAGTGAGTGTTTTTCTGTTTTTCTTTTGTTTGATTCATATTAGCAGCATAGCAGTAGGTACTGTAGGCATACATTACGCTACTTTCACTTTAATACACTGATCTAATATACATATTTGATTTATTTACTTGTTTACGTTCGATGCGACTGTGTTCATGTGAACTTTGTATGTTTTTGACATAACCTTGTGTGTATTATACAGTTTAAGCACAATGAAGGAGAACATAGTTCAATACTCATGGGACACGCCATTTGACATCCAGCTTTCTGTGAGCGCGCCTCGGATGTGTGCGCTCAGAATAGAAGTTTAGACTGATATGGTTTTACAACGCTTGCAGATAATAAACTTGCACGATGATGAAGAACTGCATTGTAAAGTGAGCGTGAGCACGATAGAGATGATAATGAAAACCAAACAGATGTTTTTTTTTTAGTTTTTGGCAGAGTATCTGAGGAACTGTAAAGGCTCCGCCCTCTTCTGGAAAGCAGGGTGCAGAGCAGCAGCTCATTTGCATTTAAAGGTGCATGCACCAAGACAGCATGTTTTTCCTTCCACATTCTGGGGATATCTGAGGCTATAACATCTTGTAAAAATGGGCATAATAGGTCCCCTTTAAAGACATTAACCTAGAAATTGAGATTTGGCCACCACTACTCAGTCACGTGTATTTCTAAACATGTTTATCTTTTTTTCTATAGGGTACACAAAAAGTCAGACATTCATAATGACAAGAGATTTCTTTATTGGATGAACTATCCCTTTAAAGCTGTCTGCAATATTTATTGTTCGCTCTGAAATACTTAATTCTGATTTGTCAGTCAGGGCAAATATTTGCAAATGATAACTGTTGTCCAGGGCAGTGATATAGTGACTGCTCATGCGGGAAAGCTATGTTTTGCTTATGTTCTGTCTCACTGTGGTCTCTAAATGTTAATTTAGTTCAAGCTAATACAATAACTCAGATCAACATTTAATGTCCATTTATTCATTTATTTGGTAAGTGCAATATGGTAGGCTATAAGTAGGCCTAAGTACAGTCAACAGGGCATACAGCCCACCAAACCCTTCAGTGTGGCTGTTTGCCCAGTCAGGGTTTATTTAGTCTCAATGACAATCTGACTTTAGGCTACAATACCTATTATATAGCATTTTCTTTTTTTTTTTACAAATCCAAAACACAGCTGAGTAACTTTGGAAAGAAATTACTCATAATTATCTGTATCTCTCTTAAAAACTGTACTTTCATCTCCACACTGGCAGAGTTTAGAGTGTGCTTATTTTACAGCTCCTCAAAATTACTTACGCATTAAATCTTCTTAATTATACACATCTCCTTATAGCCCAGATAATCATCTTCAGCAGCGTGACGGATGATCCGAAGATTTAACTGACCGCTTGGAGGCGCTGTTGTTTGCTGAAATTCATCTGATGTCGGGAAACTGACGCCTGTGAGGAGTTTTCTAATGTGGGGATAATCGTAGGGCAAAAAGCAAACTCTCGTGTCATGTTCCTCGTTTCAGAAACATAGATGCTGTTTCTGAATGTTTCAGTGTCTGCTGTTGAGGGCTTCTTATTAAAATTACTATTGAGAGAGAGCAAATAAAACACTTTCGGTTGTCAACCAAACCGTGGCTCAAATCAATATAACACTATGTATTAAATTTGCCCTTGAGGTGACGATTAAAATACATAATAAAACGCCACCTGTCTTGTCTCCGAATTCTCTCCCCTCACAGTTATACAAGACAGACCAGTAGTTCACTGTGCTTCCGCTAGAGGGCGGATAGTGCACGCGGAAGAGACGAACAGCGCGAGAGCTTTCAACTCATTGCGACACGAAGAGAACTTGGTTGCCGTGTGACAAGAGCTTAACACAGCACCCACACATTACTGAGTTAATACCAGAGGAAAAGAGAGGAGTGCATTCTAAAATGAGAGTTTGTTTCTTGACTTGATATCAAACAATCAGTTTATCCTGTTGCAGGCATACAGCAGTCTAGAGAATGAGATAAAACGAGAGGAAAGACGGAGAGATAAATCTTGTTACTGATATGAGGCTCGCAGGTAAACAATCGGATGACAATCTCATTATCTGCAAAAAGGGTCTGCCGCAAGATGCTACACTGTAAAATGTTACATTTTCGGGGAAAAAAAACCTGTCTTATTTGCTGGAAACAGTGATATATATTTTGCAGGTAGGTGTCATGAAATTGTTGTGTTAATCCTAGATACACACCAATTTGAGCTGTTTGTTTGTTGCTGTAAAATGTAGGCTGCTGATGATCAATTTGGTGGTATAATGGTCAAAGTCAGCCTGAAACCAATAATAACAAAGACAGCACAGGGTTACTCACAATAACACCATCAGGTAACACGTGACACTTAAATAATGCAAACATACTAACCATTATAGCATTCGACACTAAATGTAGGCTACTAATAAAAACCAAGCATTGATGGTTCAAGCCGGGAATTCTGGGAATGCTCTTTGCCCATGACATATAAGGAGATTCATACTTTTTACTTAAAAGCATACTTTCAACAATATTGTAGGCTACTCCAACGTGTAAAATATTTTTACACTATTTTACCATAATAAGACGTATCCTATTTAACCTTATAGTGAGGTGCCTTCTAGTAAATACGCTTTTACGCAAAAGTTTAAAAAAAAATCATTTTCCCCCATTGAAATTACTAGCATGTTTTTTTTTTCTTACAGAGATTCCTCCACATAGCCTACACGCGCTCTCAGCATGCGCGCTCGTGAACTGCATACTAAAGAGTATCCTTTCTGTGCTTCAGATTCAAAACATTCTGGTGTCGTCATTAAGAATTGATTCTTAAATAAGTATGACATTCATCATTTTGTCAAATTCAGTCAAACACGTACATTCTACTTATATTAAAACGCTAAACAGACAAATGAATGAATGGGTCAAGACTAGACATTGACAGATAGGCTAAAAAGGATTTCAGAACACCGTGAATCGTGTTCTCCCGTGCTAATATTTACCTTAAATGCGCCTGTTTGACTTTAAACGGAGAATGAGAATTGATTCACATGTCTTCTAAAGTGAGCTGGAGTGGGGATGTAAGGGCGCACTGAGGAGGGAGGGCGCGTGTGATTGACATTCCCACGGTCGAATCAGGTGACGCAGCGCTGGCAGTCCGGAGCGTCCATTGGCTGCTGGTGGCAAGAGCTCTGCGCAAAACAACGCACTGATGCTCACTCTCCTTGCAGAACTCGAGAAGAGGGGACCTACGGATTTCTAAGCATCCCGCAGTTATGAACCATTAGACAACTATAGCCTATGTAGAAAAGTATTATTTGTCTGCAATAGGTCGCGTTCAGGATTTTATTTTTAAATGTATCTATCCATTTATTAAGCAAAAGAGTTTTGGTAAGGTTTTGCTTCTCAGTATTAAGGATCGGGCTATCTGTAGGTTCTGCAATGTCTTTCTGTGACGCACGGACTACTAAATTCTGCTCTCCTTGAGACAGCATTATATCAAATGGCTATAGATCTTGCGCGTATGGCGACATGGTTTCAGGCTGACACCGTACAACACAGGAGTTTTCATGTTCATTTGGAAAATTGCACAGTGCAAATGTTTTCTTAGACCAAAGCGATGGGTAATTCCTAAGCTGTGACTGGAGAAGAAAAGGAGTCAAGACAGAGCGAGGGGATAAAGAGGAGTGCACTTGTTGTTTGGAGATGATTTTGATATTTCTCTTTTTCTCGATCTTGGATGGAGGGTTATCGCAGCTGCACTTCACGGTACTGGAGGAGCAGGAGCGCGGGACGGTTGTGGGAAATATCGCCGAAGAACTGGGGCTGGACATCACCAAACTTTCCGCGCGCCGTTTCCAGACCGTGCCTAGCTCGCGCACGCCGTACCTGGAGGTCAACTTAGAGAATGGAGCGCTGGTGGTGAACGAGCGCATCGACCGAGAGGAGATATGTCGCCAGACCGTCCCGTGCCTCCTGCACCTCGAAGTGTTTTTGGAGAACCCACTCGAGCTGTTCCGCGTCGAGATCGAGGTCAAGGATATTAACGACAATCCGCCGAGTTTCCCAGAGACGGACATCACCGTGGAGATCACCGAGAGCGCCACACCGGGCACCCGCTTCCCGGTGGAGAACGCCTTCGACCCTGATGTGGGGACTAATGCCTTGAACACATACGCCATCACCACCAACAACTACTTTTATTTGGACGTACAGACGCAGGGCGACGGCAACCGGTTCGCGGAGCTCGTGCTGGATAAACCCTTGGACCGAGAGCAGCAGGCGGTGCACAGGTACGTGCTCACCGCCGTGGACGGAGGGCAGCCGCAGAGGACCGGGACCGCACTGCTAGTGGTTAAAGTACTGGACTCAAACGACAACGCGCCCACGTTCGATCAATCCGTTTACTCTGTGAGCTTGCGCGAGAACTCTCCAGTTGGCACGCTCGTTATTCAGCTCAATGCCACCGATATGGACGAGGGCCAGAACGGAGAGATTGTTTACTCTCTAAGTAGTCACAATCCGCCGCGTATTCGGGATCTGTTTAACATCGACTCGCGCACCGGGAGGATTGAAGTAACCGGCGAGGTGGATTACGAGGAGAGCAGTACGCATCAGATCTACGTGCAGGCGAAAGACATGGGGCCGAACGCCGTGCCCGCGCACTGCAAAGTTCTGGTCAAACTCATCGACGTGAACGACAACACGCCAGAGATTAGTTTCAGCACGGTAACAGAGTCGGTAAGCGAGCAGGCTGCCCCGGGCACGGTGATCGCTCTGCTAAGCGTCACTGACCGGGACTCCGGCGAGAACGGACAGATGACCTGCGAGCTGCACGGCGAGGTTCCGTTCAAACTCAAGTCGTCTTTCAAAAACTATTACACGATCGTTACGGACGGTCCACTGGACCGCGAGAAAGCGGAGTCGTACACGCTCACGGTGGTCGCCAAAGACAAGGGGGTGCCTTCTCTCTCCACAAGCAAGTCCATCAAAGTGCACGTTTCGGACGAAAACGACAATGCGCCTAGATTCATGCAGACGGTTTACGACGTGTACGTGACAGAGAATAACGTCCCGGGCGCTTACATTTACGCGGTGAGCGCCGTGGATCCAGATGTTGGACAGAACGCCTATGTCACTTACTCCATATTGGAGTGCGAAATACAGGGTATGTCCATCTTAACCTACGTGTCAATCAACTCTGAGAACGGCTACTTGTACGCTCTGCGCTCTTTTGATTACGAGCAAATAAAAGAGTTCAGTTTCATGGTGCACGCAAAGGACTCCGGTGCGCCCGAGTTAACTGCCAACGCCACCGTTAATGTCATCATAGTGGACCAGAATGACAATACTCCGTCTGTAATTGCACCTTTGGGCAAAAACGGAACCGCGAGGGAACATTTGCCCCGCTCAGCCGAGCCGGGATACCTGGTGACCCGTATTGTTGCAACGGATGCTGATGATGGTGAGAACGCGCGCCTGTCGTACAGCATCCTCCGGGGAAACGAGCTCGGGATGTTCCGGATGGACTGGAGAACCGGCGAGCTGCGTACCGCGCGCCGGGTATCCAGCAAACGGGACCCGCCGCACCCGTACGACCTGTTGATCGAGGTGCGCGATCACGGCCAGCCGCCGCTCTCATCCTCCGCGAGCATCAACGTTGTGCTCGTGGACAGTGTAGTGGAGGGCCGGAGCGGCGACCGGGGGTCAGTCAAGTCCAAAGAGGGCTCGCTGGACCTCACACTCATCCTCATCATCGCTCTCGGCTCCGTGTCCTTCATCTTCCTCCTCGCCATGATCGTGCTGGCGGTGCGCTGTCAGAAGGACAAGAAACTGAACATCTACACGTGCATGGCCGGAGACTCGTGCTGTCAGTGCTGCAGTCGCCAAGCGCGCGGGCGCAAGAAGAAGCTCAGTAAATCGGACATCATGCTCGTTCAGAGCACTAATGTGGCCAGTACCGCACAGGTGCCAGTGGAAGAGTCGGGCAGCTTCGGCTCGCACCACCAGAATCAGAACTACTGCTACCAGGTGTGCCTGACACCGGAGTCTGCCAAAACCGACCTGATGTTTCTCAAACCGTGCAGTCCATCCCGGAGCACAGACACAGAGCACAACCCGTGCGGGGCAATCGTTGCCGGATACGCGGATCAGCAACCAGACATCATCTCTAACGGGAGCATTTTATCGAGCGAGGTGAAAACACATTTTATATACTACGGGCAACACTTGTGAATTCAGTAAGAAATGCTTACATCGAAAGCATCTGATTACCATATTAACATACATAATTAACATGTTCACAATGTCAAGAAACTATCTTTAATTGTATTACTTATATAATATTTTCATACATTTGTATAAGAATTCAAATGAACTGCTAATGTGTTAAGCATCATTATATATATGTGTGTGTGTGTGTGTGCGCGTGTGTATATGTGTGTGTGTGTGTGTGTTTGTTTTATGTATACATTAAGTGTTGCCTTTTATTGCTATATAAGAGACAAACTATAGAATTTCACAATCTAAAAAATAATACAAAAATAACTTTAATTGATTTTAAGTAAACCCAAAGTGGTGCCGAAGTTACAATATTCACTGAGAAGTTCATTGCACTTTTTCAACCACTTCGACTTTAATTACTGATGCAGAAAATTGAGACTCTGAAAACTCATAAAATTGAGTAAAAATGATAGAATTTATTGTGACAAGTTCAGTGGATGGAAACAGTGCACCAAATTTAGTCTGTTCAGTCGTGATCTTTCAGCTTCCTGTGTTAGTAATGTCAGATTGTAATCACCTGCTTGCTTATGACTCACATAGTGCTTTTAAAGGTAGCTCAGAGCTGTACTTCTTTTTTCAGATCCTTTAATTACACTACAGCACTTTAGGGTTTGTTATGCAAGGATGTAACCACATACTCAAGACTGGAGGGAATGCTTAATGTAAACATTTCAGAAAAGATCAATGAAAATATCATATCGATTGACCAATACTTGAAATATACGGGGAAAGTGAATATTGAGGGTGGTTACAAACTGCTATCACATTTATTCTAACATCTTTGCTTTTTGCCTCTGAGACCTGCCATTTTATCTTAAGTGAGCCCCCGCCATCCAACAAGGTATACTTTACTATCCCCTGGCATTCTCTGAAAGGGTGTAACCCACTGGAGTCAAGACTGAGTAGGGAGGGGGGAGTGTATTGGACAAGGGTTTAAGTATGCAAAGCACACAGTCGCTGGGTATCAGTGGAACAAAGGCGGTTCTATGGTTGAGGTGCTCTAGTGCATGGACAGAGCAGAACAGAGAGGCCTGACCAGTGTTTTAATGATAAATGTAGAATGTCATACTTAGAATGTCATACTCAATTATTGTTATTGTTTATGTCTTTTAGACCAAGCACCAGAGAACTGAGCTCAGCTACTTGGTGGACAGACCCCGTCGTGTTAACAGGTGAGATGACTGCTCACATTCACTGTACACGCACACACACACACACACACACACACACACATGTCTGGTTCGCTATCTTTGTGGGGACTCTCCATAGGCGTAATGGTTTTTATACTGTACAAACTATATATTCTGTCCCCTTACACTGCCCCTATCCCTAAACCTACCCATCACAGGAGATATTCTGCATTTTTACATTTTCAAAAAACATTACTTAGTGTGATTTATACGCTGTTCTCCTCATGGGGACCGCTGGCTGGTCCCCACAATGTAGGTGATTTCAGGTTTTACTATACTTGTGGGGACATTTGGTCCCCACAATGTAATATAAACACGAGCACACACACACACACACACACACACACACACACACACACACACATGTCTGGTTCGCTATCTTTGTGGGGACTCTCCATAGGCGTAATGGTTTTTATACTGTACAAACTGTATTTTCTGTCCCCTTACACTGCCCCTGTCCCTAAACCTACCCATCACAGGAGATATTCTGCATTTTTACATTTTCAAAAAACATTACTTAGTGTGATTTATACACTGTTCTCCTCATGGGGACCGCTGGCTGGTCCCCACAATGTAGGTGATCTCAGGTTTTACTATACTTGTGGGGACATTTGGTCCCCACAATGTAATATAAACATGAGCACACATACACACACACACACACACACACACACGCACACACACACACAGACCATAGAAGTTCAAGCTATCTAAATGGGAACATTGCATAGACTTCTATTATTTTTATATGCAGCCAGTTATAAATACTATGACCTAAACCAAACCCACACCCAAACAGAAATCTTTCTACATGTTTAGAATGTAAAAAAAAAGAGAAAGATTATTACTATTTATTTATATATGGATGTCGCCAAAAGGAGGTTCTGTCAAATTAAGATAACTTCTGGGTACAATTTGTGCCCAAAAATGTGGTTAAATAGGTACAGACACACTGATATAAAGCAAGAGCCGTATAAATGATGTGATCCAAAATCCAAAGATTTTACTCAGCGTCGCATGTGTCATCCTAATGTTTCAAACTACACAGCACAAGTCTGATTCAGAATTTGATATCGAATTTAATCAGCAGTCTAAAATTTAAAACTGTGCCAAAAGTGTTAAATAACCAAACCAATCAATACTTCTAATGGAAAAAATGCAGTACAAAGCTCCAATTACCAAATGCCTACTAAACAATGAAAATTCCCTTATAGTTCAGCGTTTCAAGAGGCAGATATCGTCAGTTCTAAAGACAGCGGGCATGGAGATAGCGAGCAGGGAGACAGCGACCATGACGCCACCAACCGGGGCCACACAGCAGGTGAGTTGATTACGAGTTTCTCTCCTACTGTCCACCTGAAAGAAGTGTAGATGGGTGAAAGGCCCCTGGGGAACGAATGCTGAGGAGAAACATAGACATTGGGAAATTGCTCTCATTGTGCCTTTGAAAGCAACGCGACAAGCCTTTAACCGATTCCAACAGTGGATCAATATAGGGATTGCGTGGAAATTATACATCTGTCAACAAAGTTAAACGGATTTCAGTCAATCGCGAACGAGTCTGACTTGTGTGATGGACAGGCTTTCTGAAGCATTTAATGAGTATTTGAAAGCTTCCACGGTAACAAACCCAAACAGCTACCCACCACCCCCCCCCCCCCAAACACAATTATTTTTCCATTCATATCAAATGCCAAAAACATCTGAGTCGAGCACGGTGAAATGGCAATAGTTTGTTGGAGATTAATTTGATTTAATTTAGTTTATTCTTTCTTTATATTCAATTTGATAAGCTGTTTGACTTTCATGTTCTATATTTCATTTCTGCTGGTTTATTGATCAAGGTGGAGCCTTACGGCTTCGACTGGATAAAGCTTTGACCTTTCTCTCCAAAGAATCATGACATTCAGCCTTTGGTTTGGCAAACAGTTAGATGACGGGTTGCCAGGTATTACGTATGCGCTGCACACAATGGAATACAAATTTTTGAAACGAGCATGGTTTCGCATTTTAGGTAACTACAGTTTGAAGGAACTTTACTGTAGAAAGGCCTTTGATATAATCCTTTCTGGGGGGAAAAGGGAAAGGAGGAAGGGAAAGAGATTGAGGGATTGAGATTTTTAAAAAAAAACTTATTAGAGCATCAAATAGGTAAAATGAGAAGATGTGTGTGTGTGTGTGTGTGTGTGTCCTTTCCTTCCCTGCTCTCCTCTGGGTGTGTGTTGGCAAGCTCGCAGTTTCTGCACTCCCATTTCAGTGCCTGTCTCCGCATAGCCAATTATCACAGCAAGGTTAAGATGAAGGCCTGGGACACTGACAGGGGTAGCACCACTGCATTAACAACCACTTACACACACACACACACACACACACACACACACACACACACACACACACATATACACACACACACACACACACACACACAATCTCCTTCACACATCCCTACCTCGCCTCCTTTTGTTCTTACAGCATCAATTTGGAGATATTTGTCTAAATTAAGAGAAGCCCAGCTAAAAAAGAAGCATTTTAACCCTCATATTCTATTGAAATTGACTGTAATGCTCTTATGGGTCCCTTAGAGCCCAATAATGTAAAAAAAAAAAAAGGTAACATTACAATAAAGTTCCATATGAATTAACATGAATTAATGAAACTTACTTCTAATGCATTTATTGATCTATATTGATTTATTGACTTAATGTCAACATTTAGTAATACATCAAATTAACATATTTTTAACATTAAAAGTTATATCTGTTAATATGTAATGGACATGAACTAACAGTGAACAGTTGTTTTTTATTAACTGACATTTCTAAAAAATGTATTAAATAACAAAGATTGATTTATACTGTAAAAAAATGTATTGCTCGTGTAAAGTGTTACCAAATAATAATAGTAATTTCCAAAACATCTTATTTTCAAATTCTTTAATGTACATTTGACCTCATTAAAAACTAAAAAAGCAGACATTACACTCTTACAAATAAAGGTTCTTTGTTGCAATCTATGGTTCCATGAAGAAACTTTAACATCCATGGAACCTTTCCTAACATTCATGGAAGGTTATTTATAGTGAAAAAAAATTTCTTTCGATTATTAAAATATGCTTCAGACAAAGAAAAAAATGTTCTTTTAATTGTACACTGAAAGGTTCTTCGGGGAACCCAGAATAGTTTTTTGGCATCACTGCACAAATCACCTTTGGAACATTTATTTTTAAGAGTGTATTATCTGCCCGAGTTTTATCTTTCTGTTTTACCACACACTATGCATGCACTTAAAAAAAAAGTGACTGGTATCTGTTTGAGGTTCATTTGATCTCTTCAAAACACATAATAAATAGAATAAAAGCTGTATGCATTGATGTAAGTAATGTAACATTTTAAGGAGGATGTTTTAAGCTTTGTTTTAAACTTTTATTTATAATCAATT
Organism: Semotilus atromaculatus; assembly: GCA_031834385.1. Taxonomy (NCBI): domain Eukaryota; kingdom Metazoa; phylum Chordata; class Actinopteri; order Cypriniformes; family Leuciscidae; genus Semotilus; species Semotilus atromaculatus. Next base: position 15,064,617 of record JAULUF010000023.1, on the reverse strand, counting down.
TTAATGAGATTAGAAAAGCCTGGTACTTTAAAGTATGTCTTTCAATCTGTTTAAATGGCCTTTGGGTCTCTCAAACGAGTGTCAAGCTAGAGAGAGCTGCGGTCAGAAAATGGCCCTTTACATGATTTAGACGGTTACATCTGCATTTGTTTGCAAAGAGACAGAGGCGTGACAAATTGCACAATTAGATTAACATGAGTGAGCGATAGATTGATGATTATCTATAAATGAGGGATGTGTGGTGATGACGTTAATCAAATCACTCCTGTCGCTGTAATTTAATGCTATCATTTCCCAATCAGAGCAGCTCCATTTGCTCTGCGCGCACGCACGCACACTCTCACACACACAAGCAAATAGTTTGTAGCTATGGTGAAAGTCAATGCTGGGGGAATAACTCTGAAACTGTAGCTTGCCAAGCTTCAAGCTATTCATAATTTAAGTTCTACTACAGTCAAGCTACCTTGAAATAGTACGCTTTGCTACAAGCTACAAACAAAAGGTAGCTAAATAAACTGAGGCTATTTCAGGAAGCAATATATTTTGAAACATATGTCAGATGCTAACATTTATTTAGCAATTTATACAATAAACATCTCAATTTAAAGTAAGACTACACTATATACACTAAATTCAAAGTACAATTACAAACAGCGTACATTATGAAATACAGTCAAACAACAGCATTTAACATGTTTTGCCATGAAGAAAATGCAACAACTTAAAAAAATTGTATTTGTATACATGAACCATCCAAACAGCTGTTTATTGTTTGGATTATTGGCTAAGCTCGCTCAGTATGAAGCTCTGTGTTCAATACAATGTGACAAAAAGCAGTGATGCAGTGTTTTGTCACACTACATCACCACTTATTAGAAAAGCTTGTTACTGGAAAAGATACACAACTTTGATACACACATTACTGAAAAATGCAGTTAAGTTAGTAACATCGCTAGTTGATTTTGAGTGAAAGCCCAGCCAGATTTTCAGCAAATCGTCATTACTTTCACTTTGCTCTTCAAAACAAAATTAGCATAAGTTTCCTCCCAACCCTAGCAAAAATGCTTGTCCTCAGCATGTGAGCTCAGGTCTTTGGTCAGGCCGACGACAGGTGTTCTGAAGGGAAATTCTGCTCATCAGGGCTTTGGCAGTGTTTTTTCTTTTCATTCTGATGCTTTTGCACACCATTGATAAAAGATGTGATGAGGTCTCCAGAAGAGAAAATGCAAGAGAAGCGGAAAGAGACGAAAATAACGCACACAGTGGGATGCACAGCGCTTCCTGATAGAGAACAGCTTAGTTAGTCATTGTGTTTGTACTCAACGCATCATCCCTTTTTCTCAGGAAGTCTGCAACCCCAGAGTCCAGCATCTACTCAGATCATTGTTGTTAATAAAGCTCCCAGATGCACTGAGGATATCTAACGTCTAATCGAATACAAGTCTGCAATTATAGGATTTCATGGAAAATCATGTAGATATTTTTCTTTCTTCATAATATTGATTATAAATTAGAATATCGTGCAAAAGTTATAATTTTGATGATTATGCCTTGCAGCTTTTGAAAACCCCAAATTCAAAATCTCAGAAAATTTGAATATTACACAAAATCAATAAAAAAAAAGGATTTTAAATACAGAAATGTCGGCCATCTGAAAAGTATAATCATGCATTTGTATATAGTTATATATACTAATTTTTCAAGTTTCACCTACATGTAAGTGCAGGTGTTAAACTATAGCATACAACATGCTACACTATATTGTCAATACAAGGATGTATTGTATTGCAGAACAATGGAAAGCACTGTGCAAATGCAATTTGCTGAATCATATCGCTTTTAGGTTTTAAACACAATTATTCTGACAGCTCAAATTTCTCTTGACGGCTAAAAAATCATAAAATCCTTGAGGGTCTACCGCTTGCAATGCATAATAGATGCCACATTGTCATGTTCTTTTTATCCAAAGAACACTAATGCTGAACTATCAGCCCACATTTCAGCATTTAACTCAGATTGAACCATTTAATGACTGCATTCAAACTTTGTTTTCTAGATAATTTCAACCTTAATCCTCATTCGAAATGGACTTGTTTTTCCCTGAGGATGGTAATTTTGTGATTCACAGACATACTTTGTGACTTTAATCCCATCCAAATGGAAAATGTCTGTTTTTCTTCCACAGCCATTGTTGTTTTTAAGTGAACTCAGGGTCCTCTGAGAATTTTAATCCTGTTTCTATAGGAACATCTGTGATTGTGGTATATTACTTTTTCACATTGTTCCTCTTCATTTTTCTGAGCCTCTAATACCATAACTAAATTTTGCCGTACCTTTAATAATTATTTAGATATATTCTGTGCTAATTGTAATGTGTTGTAAATAGGAGTTACAGCTACCAGAGATCCCAATCCTGCCCAAATCAAAATATGAAATCACAGATGTTCTGTGTAAATAATTGTAATAATATTTAAAACTTAAAAATCACTTCTAATTTGTTGTTTCAACGTACCAACGTTTGCATGTCCTCCTTCACCCCACAATCTCCACCAAATGTGGGTCCTGTTCTGCTGACTAGGATCTGATGGTTAAAGTCTACATTAAAGGATATTATTCTACCACAAAATCACATAAATTCGTAGTTAAATTCATAAAACATTAACACTATTACTGAGTCTGGATTCTCCCAAGTTCTTTCGTGTTTAAAATCTTTTGAATGTGTAAACTTGCAAGACAAAACACTTCCAAATGATAAACTTTCACTTAATGATGGTTAAACTAGCAGTTAATCTGCGAATCACATGCGTGCCGAACCGTGGGGCCTGGTCCGTATGGATCACGGATCAACTGCCATCCGTTGCACTCCTATTAACAACTAATAATTAAATAACACACTTATCATCATGATTGCTATCTTACCAGAGATGGAGAGAAATACAGTAAGTAAATGTTTCCCTGTCCCCGAAAATGTTGGAACTCAAAAGCTCTTCCTTCCATGTTTGATGCATGCGCATCGTTTATGTTTACCACGGATGCGCAACAGTTATGTGCACCCCTGCACTGTAAAAAAAAATAGTTGGATTAACTTAAAAAAGTAAGTTACCTGGTTGCCTTAAAATTTTTAGTTCATTGCAATTAAAAATTTGAGTTAATACAACAAAGGAGATTGGTTTAATAAATAGAAACTCAAAATATTATGCTATCTGAACTACATTAATTATCTAAGTTGATTTGACAAAATATAAAAAGTTGTGAAAACAAATCATCAAAATTCATTTTTACAGTGTGATAATAACATTATTTTCTTTCTTTTGATATATTGTATGTTCAGATATTCATATAAAAAATATTCTGGGGGCCATGAGTTTTTTTGTGAAAATTAAAAAATGCGAGAGCTGGCTGGCTGTACTGACACTATTGGATGAGAACAACTTAATTGAGCTGGATGACACGACTACTTGTAGAGCTTCTTATATATAAGAAGCTCTACAAGTAGTCGTGTCATGTACCTATAGGTACATTTAACTCATTTCATGATTAATTAACTTAAACAGTTATTGAACTGAATCAACACTGAATCGTCTGCTTTTTATAAAGCACTATAGAAATAAAGATGACATGACTATTACTTTTCTGCCTGGCAAGCACTGGTATTGCATTCAGGACATGGGATTAGTTTTTTGTGTTATTCAAAGGTTGTTTTCACATCCAAAAGCATACATCAATCGTATGAGACTGTATCAAGGCCTACATGTTCTACACGAGCCTCTGCATGTGACTGTGATATCGATGTGAAACTCAAGCTGTGTGCTTCTGTCTGCTCGCTCAGTTGGGGCTATTTAGAGACCGCTGTTCTAATTACATTGAGTTTGATTGTATGCAGTCAGGTTTATCGGTGTACTTAATATTGATGATGTCACAATGGCCTTGGATCCCAGCTTTAACAAGATTTATGCCTCTGTGTACACCCGCATATCTCTGTCCATATATATCACCCTGATATAATAGTGAAATAACAAAGTGGACAGCTTGTGGAAGTGATCTATGGATTTCACAACACATCTGAGCAGAAATGTGAGCTGAGTGTGGATTCAGATGTTGAGTCTGTAAGATTAGAAGCCCCGAGTAGCACGTAGGGAAGAAGAATCACATAAGAAATCTTTTTAACTTTGCTTATCCTTGACAGCAATGATAGAGAAAATGTAGACTTTTGCTTAAGCTTCCTAGATCTCCCCCGAGACAAATACGCGAGTGAATTTCAGAAGAGATCTCAGCAATGTCAAAAACTGCTTAGACACCAAAGTGTGCATTCAAAAGCCAAAGATTTCAAGATGAACCAATGTATCTTTATTTTATAGCTCTATTCTTACTTATTTAGCAGATCTGAGACTAAATGATTTGATGCTTAGTATATACTTTGTTGTACCCTGAGCTTTAAAAGAGCAACATACTGTATGAGCAATAAAAAGCAGGTAGAAGTGTATCACGTCTTTCACAAGTAAATGTTTATGCCTGCACTCATAAAAATAAAGGTTCTTTAATGGAATCAATGGTTCCATGTAAACCTTGGAACCTTTCCATTCCACAAAGTGTTCTTTATGGTGGAAAAAGTTTCTTGATATTTTTAAAATATATAGCCTACTGTCGCTTGAATGGTTCTTTGAGATCCCAAAAAGGGTTCTTCAATGGCATCTGTGAGAAAACCCTCTCTTTAAGAGTGTGTCTTGATACGCACAATCCAGCAGCAATTATATTGTGTATCTTGAGTTTTCTGTGCCGTCCAGTTCCAGTAAATGTAAGAGGCGTTACAAGCAAGCTGATTTCACTGTGCACAACATAACCAGACACTTTGATCACGCAATAATGCTTCATCAACTACCAAAGTCACCTATAGAGATTCTAATAAGCACAGTATTCTGGGTCAGTGCATTTAATCTACAGCCTTTTATGCATACCTGCAGGTCCCAAAGCCACACTAATAACATGTTTCCTGGTCACTTATGCAAATCATTACAACAGCTCTAAACTAATAAAACATTATTCCGCCGTGTGTTCATTTAAGCATCAACGCACACATACACTTAGTATGGTAAGGTTTATCAGCAGCACAGGTTTGTCTTTTGATCTCACTCAGAAAAGCTTCTGCCACAAGGAATTAGAGATTAGAGTTTGGCCTGACACGCATCCACCGCCTCCCTCTCCTTCTCTTTTGGGCCTTTGTCTTTACCTGTGTCTCAAATTTCCTTATATCAGCCTACAGACTATTTTATTCTCTCCTCTTTTTTCCTTCACTTCACATGTTCTCTTTTGTATTTTATTGCTCTCCCGTATTGTACTTGTTTGAATCTGACCTTGGTGCATTACTCTTTTAACAGTACTGCATCTGCTCACTCTCTTTCACTCTTATATAGGTCATTCCTTTTATGAAACTTTTACAAAATGAATAAACCCGTGATTCAGACACTTTTATAAATGCTAAATTTACTACGCAACAGGATCGAAAGTTAGCCATTGCTCTGTGAGGGACTGAGAGTTAGCTTACACACTCATGCATGTTACTTTTGATATATTATTCATATTGATATAAAACAAATCTTTTAAAATGATTTCTAACAACGATTTCTGTAATTTTGTGATTTTCTGGAAGACAACATCAATAAGAACATGCCTTTTTGCAATGGACTTCTGCATTTAACCTCAGTGGTCACCACAGCTTCTGGTGCAGCGAGGTTAAAATTAAGCACAAAAGTAAGTCTTGTGGAAGTATCACATGACAGGATAAAACAACATTGATGTGATCCACCTATACACGAAGGTATTTAAAGCTTCTTGATCTCATGATCAAAATGTTATGTTTTGATGGAATGTTATGCTTACTATACTTAATAATATAGAATATAATAGATTGGAATATAATTTAAGCTTAACACTTTTTAGAAATATGACATAAATTGTTAACTAGTACCACAGTTTGCGACATACCGGAAGCTCACATAGCACTGAGATTTTAGCAGAAAAACATAGCAGTATATATATATATATATATAACGATTACCATTAGACATTAGTGCAGAGCACCTAGTGACATACTTATAATGCCTTATTTCATTGTAATGAAAGAACTAATAAGATTTCCATCTTTAATAAAAAATAGGAGTTTAATATTTCATGTAATATATTAAGACAGGCCATGCAGGTGCTGCATAATAGATCATGCAATGCCATATTATGCTGCTCATCTTGACTGTGATTTTACTCCTGGAATATTTTAGTGTTATCAAGAAAAAAAATGTGCTGACCAACAGTGACATCACGGTGCTTGAAATGTTTGTGGCAATCCGAGGAAAGGTTATAAGAATATGGACCTATGTTGGACTTTTTGAGGCAGACAATGACTGCAAATCATTTTAAAAGCACCATGTTTCAGCCTGCACTGTGAAATTGCCTGTTACGTGTTCATGAATAAAAATAATACACTTTAGCAAAGAATCGTGCAATGCAGTGCATATGAAGTATAAACGCTGATTTGCACGTGTATCTGTGATGGTTCACGCCAGGCTGAATGCGTCAATGTAAACAAGGCTTAACCGTGATTACTATTCTTACCTTTCCTAGTTCAAACTTCCAAATCTCTAACCTTGATAACAAGCTAAGCACACATTTTAGTGATGGTCCTAGTCTGTTGATTAGAACCCACATTAAGATACCTAACCATTAACTACCCCAACAATCAGTGGGAAATGACAATTTGGTGTCCTCATGAGTGCCAAAGCTCAATTTATACGGTGGTGATTTTGTATGAATTTGTACGATATGAACTGTATGAAAACGCATGATTTTTAGAAGCATGTAAGCATGAAGGTCCACCCCGAAAACATAACTGTATGTGGGGCTTAAGCAGATCAAACAAAAGAGTACGAATGAGATCATATGAATTCATAAGAATTAGCCATCAATTCAACGAAATGCAAAATAGTTTCGAGATTATGTTGTCAAGAAAATAACCACTAAGCCATGACTGTGATTTCTTTATTCATGCGGTCATATTCTTCTTCCTTATTCTGAGCCGGTCTTTACGCTCCTCAAAACACTGATCCTCATGTTGGGGTTGTATCCAGAGGCTTTTATTAGAGTTCAGTGTGACGCCACACTGCTCTCTGCTCTTCTCTTTCATTTATTTCCCTTTCAAGCTTTCCTCTCGTACTTTTCCTCTGAAACCGGCTAATTATCATGCTCTGTGTAGTCATTAGTCAGAAAGCTAGAACGTGTATGTGTGAGCGTGTGTGTTTGGAGAACGGTTTCTTCCAGTTTTGCCTATAGTGTTTGCACGAAGGACTTGAGAGACCGGCCGATGAGAGACACGGTGAAATTAACAACATGAAAAGAGACATGCAGCAGACTCGTTTAATATCGGTTGGTGGGAGGGACATGGAGAGGCAGACATGGAGAAACTAAAGACTGGAGAGTTCACTGCTTTGTGTATATAACTATCCTTCTTTCAGTGGACCGCCTTCCAGTCAATTACCGTGCTTTGCTGAAGCCTGACAATGACTGCAGCTGATTATAAAACGAGTAAAAAGCTCGCAATCTGTCTGGTTAAATAATCATCTTCCTTCAAATGTGAATAATTTCAGACTCTGCGCTCTGGATAATTCATAGTAATTTTGCCTTTGTGTTTCTGTTGACATTGAATTGTTACACAGAAGAGCAGCGAATAAAGTTAAAGCAGAAGATCTCAGAGTGTGAAGAAATATGTAGACTCCACAGAACATATGTTTTGTTAAATTGATCTCAAACGCGAGCACAAGGACATTGCCACCGACACACACACACACACATAATATATATCAGCGGTGCGGTGTGTAGTGGTGTTCTGAAATGAGGAGGCAAAGTCCTGTTTTTTTTAATGTTTTAATTAATCAACTGTAAATGTATGTCCCCAGTTACACTTAATGTTGTCACATTTTCCTGGTTAAATAAACATTACCTTACATTACTTAAAAAATGAAAATTCATATTTTTACATTAACAATGTAATTAATGTTCTATTCATTAGAACCAAGTATAAATCTCAAAAGTTTACATTTAATTCCAAAATAATAACTAAAGGCAGTAACAATTTATACAATATATTTTATTTGTTAACTGATGTGCAGCTGTTCTTTTTAATAGTCAACATATTTTCAGATCAAACACTGGTCACAGACAAGCTGATTGCTCACTGAAAACCCCACAATCATCATGTTTTCAGGCCATTTCAAGTTTGATTTTGACGTGACAAAGTGGTGATATCTAAGCTGTTTATTAGCTTTTATTAGTCGTCCCATTAACACCTTCATTTTGTTCATTCAGATTGATTTGTGAACGTGGAACACTCACGGAAACAAAAGATGGGAATTATAGCGTGAACCAATCATAGCCAATTATAACCAATCACATCCAATCATAGAGCAATTGAGGCATTGCATCCTCTCAGAAAGACGTGGACATCCGCTGTGACTTTACCTGCTGGTGTTGCTGTTGGAGAGTGTTACTTTAGAAAAACAAGCAATACACTTTTTAATGTCAAATTTGAAAAAGTTATCGTTGTTTTTATTTTTGTAATATGGATTATCTTCTCACCCTATTTTATTGAGGAGGCATTGCCTCCCTTGCCTGCGTGGAGGAAACACCCCTGATGGAATGAGAATATTCATTATAGTAAATATAGTAACATTACTCTATTTATTCAAGTCTACATTACATTTGACTAGAATGAAGCTAACTATTCCTTCCATCTTTCCTCTGTCTTCCACAGGAGCTGATCTTTTCTCCAACTGCACTGAAGAGTGCAAGGCTCTGGGTCACTCCGACCGTTGCTGGATGCCCTCCTTCATGCCTGGCGACGGTCGCCAGGGCGCCGATTACCGTAGCAACCTGCACGTCCCAGGAATGGACGCGGTGCCGGACACTGAGGTACAGGAGAGCGTGGTTCCGGACGATGCGTGCAATCGGACCGATGATAGATCATTCTCCACGTTCGGCAAAGACAAGTCACACCACGGCACGCTCACACGCCACGAGCTACACACACTCTTACCAAGCGCCCGAGCGCCTTACAAACCCAACTATCTGTGTGAGTACTCGCTCAAAACGTACGATTTCTGAACCCCCCCCCCATATCTGATTTACTACCGTTATCTGTTCCAAATCTAACCCCTGGCTCTCTTTGTATAGAACTATTTATATTTCTAAAAATAAAAATGTAATTCATTTCTCAAAACACCCTTTCTTGACCTATTCTCTCACTTTCCAATTTGTTTTCCCCTTTCCTTCAAAAGCAAAATGATAAAGATCAAAAACAATAAATGTATAATATATGGACATATCAATAAAGGATTTTTTTTTTGAGTGAAATCGTGGAGTTGTGTTCAACATTTTGTCCTTCCCCTGCCCTCTAAATTCTCACACCCAAACCATCTGAAGACACTGGTGAAAATATCTTATTACAAATTTGGCTTATCAATGCTGAATTTACAACTAATTTGTCATCCAAACCTACATAACACATACTTTTGTGCTGTGACTTTTCCTTGAGCTGAAATCTATCTTCATCATAATCACGTTAGACACATGGTATGTCTATATAACATGCCTATATCTCATCACACGCTTCTGCATCTCTTATAATCATGATTTATCACATTTCCATTTTCTGCCATAACAAACAGAAATACACATGCCATATGGAATGGAAGCGGTTATTTCCCAGCTTTCATATACATCCAACAAAATAAAACCTACATTAAGTACCTGTCTTTTTTCATCGTGCTCTGTATCCATGTCTGTTCTAATCACCATATGCCATCCCTCTACTGTGATCACACTTGTGACAGTCATAGCGCCCTGCCTCCTCGCCTCTGATTATAGCATGCAAACCGTGCTAGTGTAAACGCTCACAGTCACCGAAACATCCAGCAATTTGTTACGCCTGTTTTAATGCAGTACTGCTACTGCACTAAAGCAAGGGCAAGTGTACACTGTGTGTTCTCCTGTGGGCGGAGACTAAGTGTGCATGTGCATGTGCTTGTATCCTTTCAGACATGTGGAACATCGCAAAGATGTTGATCCAGGAACAACATTTCAATCAACCAATCAGATTTGAGGGATAGGTTTGCAGTTAATGTCAAGTTTAGTCTTACAACAAGGGTTAGGGGCTTCTACACCCTTCACCTAGCATTTCCCTCTGATTTTAAGGATAAGTTATGGCTAGGGTTAGGTTTGGGGGAAGGGATAGGGTTAGGATTATCTTTTTGGTCAGGAATGTTGTTCCTGGATCAACAAAATATGTTGATCCAGGAACGTCTTTCTTTCAAAATCATGCCGACTGGATATGATGAACCTTATATCCACAAGCCCCGCCTCGATCCTATTTGCATAACAGTTTTTGGTAACACTTTATTTTGATGGTCCCTTTTGAACGTGCTATTGACTATAAGTAACTTTGCAACTATATGTCAACTAACTCTCATTAGAGTATTAGTAAACTGTCTGCTCAATATCTGCAAATACTTTATTGTGATGCTCCTCTAACAGACACTCTACTGACTATAAATAATTTTGCAACTACATGTCAACTTAATCTAACCCTAACCCTACCAGTCTATTAATACTCAACTAACACTCTAATGAGAGTTAGTAGACATGTAGGAGCAATGTTACTTATAGTCAACAGAATGTGTTAAAGGGACCATCCAAATAAAGTGAAACCCAGTTTTTTTTATTTTTGGGAATTTTGGGCAACACTCTCACAAGAAAACGTCACAACACTGATGTTTATTAGCACCAAAATGTCGATCTAGAAATGTGTTTAAGAAGGTTCTATAATGCCTTGGTTTCTTGGTTGCTTTTAATTTGATTTTATTGTATTTATTAATAATAAATACATTTTAACTAAATTTTACATGCATAATGACTGTGCGTGTCTAATTTAATTACAATCACATTTACATTTTACAAATAAATTTCATTTCAATTTCATTTTAATTACATTTAATGTAACAAGTGTTAAAGTTACTCTAAATTATCAGTCACATTTTACATGATATACAAAATGGATTTTATGTGCTATATTTAATAACTTGATTTTATACTGTATCTCAACTTTATTTAAAGCAATTTTATTCCAGGATTCTACGTTAAAGCTCAATCTTCATACAGTACATTTCACAGAAAACTAATTTGACATTCACACAAAGATAATTTTTACAGTTCTCACTCAAACGCAAGATCTAAAGATAGATTTATGTAATTGTCTGAAAAAAGAAACACAGAGCGATGTTTTAGTAGTGCATGAATAAACATGGCAACAGCAATACCTTTCCTTGTGAGATCAGACTCAATCTGGGAAATAAATGTAAGGATTAGTAAGAACATGATTTTAACGATCCATATGTTCTCTGCCTGTTCTTTGCCCTATAGCACGCAAAAGGATTTCCTAGCACCTTCCGTGTGGACATTCCTGAAAAAGCGTGAGTTTGCACAGTAACGCAGCCGGCCAAAAGCATCAAGGGTTTCTTTTTTAAATTTTCCTCCGTTTCTTTTTTTTTTACTGAACTCAATCACGGCCTATCGGGTCGTTCCCAGCTCTGTCGGACGTCTGAAACCGATTCAATCGGATGCGATCCGATGACGTAAGGACCCTGAGAAGTCTCAGCAGGACTGAGAAACCTCGCCAAATCTCCTCCGAAAAGCTGGATGAGAAGAGGGAAGAACAGAGGGAGAGAGCTCAAAAAGGGGATTAGGAGTGATGGAGGGACAAAAGGAGAAAAATGGATGATCAATGGACACGGTTGTTTCCTCGCTCTCTCCGCTCTGTGATCAATGTGTCTCTGTTTACAGTCCACTGTAAACTATACCAACTATCTGAGCCCTTTACCCGTTTTGACACACACACACACACACACACACACACACACACACACACACACACACACACACACACACACACACACACACACACACACACTTGTACAAACGTACTGTACAAAGAGGAGCCCAAACTATGTGCATTATAAACTCAACTATCCGTTTTAGACTTGATTGTTTTCTATAGTCGTTTATTTTTTTCTTCTTAATCAGTGTGGTCAAGTGTTCTTCTGAAGTTACTATCTTTAGAAAAAGCGTGGATGCGGGGGACAAAAAAAAAAAGTAAAAAGTAAAAAAAAAAGAACAAAAAAAAAGACGATTCTGTCCTCTCATTGGCCTACGGATATACTTCATCTGACATTGTGGTTATCTTCACGTGTGGAAGTGTGTACTGTTCTCTTTTAAAGCTTCAAATAACTATAAATCTATATATATATATAAACGTATATATATATATATATAAATATATAAATATACTTTTTTCTGAACCTGTGTAGCCCATTGGATAGTTTCCTAAACACCATATTGCCATAAACAAATACAAAGTGCTGAAAAGACTTGCATTAAAATTGGGGCTTCAAATTGTGTGGCCTCTCTGTCTGTAAGTGCAGAATTATCTGATATGCTGTAGTCATTTGACATAATTCTCATAAAAAACACATCCAGAGCAGATTACACACAATATATAGTCGAGACCGGGACTATTGTCAAATCTGTGTCTTAACCACAAAATCATTCACACGGTTATTGCTCATGCAAAAATACACATTTCATGAAATATATGGGATCTCTACAATTTAATCTGTAAAACCAGTGATGAAACTTTTCTCTTTTGTATACATGTACAATATATAAAAGAATTTGCCCAAATATAAATGTGACAACTAACTAAATTTTTTTTTTTTTTATGATTAGACTTTGACCTCAAAACTAACTGAGAAACAGTATTTGTGACAACACCCGGTCTCCTCTTTCTATATAACACACATTAGCTCACAGGCTTCATAGTTTCATTCAAAGCAATTCAGAACATCTTTTACTTCTTGGCCCGAAATGATAAGCACGAGTATGAAAGACTTTGATTGCGGATGTTTATTCAGTCCTGCCACACTGACTGTGATTAGAGAGCTGTTTTGAACATTAAACTTCTCTGGCCTTTTCCCTAGTGTTCCTGATTGGCCATTAGAAAAGAGAGAGGGAAAAAAGTTTTGTGTCATGGGTAAAATCAGCATGTAAAAACAAGGCTTTGAAAACTCCCGCATGAATAATCAGCAACAGAAAAACATCAAGCACTCCTTTTACTACGAGGACAAATATGATATAAATTACTTTTCACTTGCATAGAATGGACACAATGAGTCCTCACAATAATAGTGTGAAGCCTTTTAAGTAAAAATGAGGTCTCCATTTAGACCAGCATCCCTGTTGGGGTTATCTTTAATCATTTAGGAAGTTTATTTTTTTTCTTGTTGTGGTTGTTAAGTTGACTTGCCTAAATGTTTATTTTAATATATATATATAGATATATATAGATACACTCACATAAAGGATTATTAGGAACACCTGTTAAATTTCTCAATTATCTAATCAACCAATCACATGGCAGTTGCTTCAATGCATTTAGGGGTGTGGTCCTGGTCAAAACAATCTCCTGAACTCCAAACTGAATGTCAGAATGGGAAAGAAAGGTGATTTAAGCCATTTTTAGCGTGGCATGGTTGTTGGTGCCAGACGGGCCAGTCTGAGTATTTCACAATCTGCTCAGTTACTGGGATTTTCATGCACAACCATTTCTAGGGTTTACAAAGAATGGTGTGAAAAGGGAAAAACATCCAGTATGCGGCAGTCCTGTGGGCGAAAATGCCTTGTTGATGCTAGAGGTCAGAGGAGAATGGGCTGACTGATTCAAGCTGATAGAAGAGCAACTTTGACTGAAAAAACCGAGGTATGCAGCAAAGCATTTGTGAAGCCACAACACGCACAACCTTGAGGCGGATGGGCTACAACAGCAGAAGACCCCACCGGGTACCACTCATCTCCACTACAAATAGGAAAAAGAGGCTACAATTTGCAAGAGCTCACCAAAATTGGACAGTTGAAGACTGGAAAAATGTTGCCTGGTCTGATGAGTCTCGATTTCTGTTGAGACATTCAGATGTCAGAATTTGGCGTAAACAGAATGAGAACATGGATCCATCATGCCTTGTTACCACTGTATAGGCTGGTGGTGGTGGTGTAATGGTGTGTGTGTGTTTTTTCTTGGCACACTTTAGGCCCCTTAGTGCCAATTGGGCATCGTTTAAATGCCACGGCCTACCTGAGCATTGTTTCTGACCATGTCCATCCCTTTATGGCCACCATGTACCCATCCTCTGATGGCTACTTCCAGCAGGATAATGCACCATGTCACAAAGCTCGAATCATTTCAAATTGGTTTCTTGAACATGACAATGAGTTCACTGAACTAAAATGGCCCCCAGAGTCACCAGATCTCAACCCAATAGAGCATCTTTGGGATGTGGTGGAACGGGAGCTTCGTGCCCTGGATGTGCATCCCACAAATCTCCATCAACTGCAAGATGCTATCCTATCAATATGGGCCAATATTTCTAAAGAATGCTTTCAGCACCTTGTTGAATCAATGCCACGTAGAATTAAGGCAGTTCTGAAGGCGAAAGAGGGTCAAACACAGTATTAGTATGGTGTTCCTAAAAATCCTTTAGGTGATATATATATATATATATATATATATATATATATATATATATATATATATATATACATATGTATATGCTGTATATGCTAATATGCTGATTTGATTTGCTGCTCACAAAACATTTCTTATTTATAAGAGATAAGATAACCTTATATTATCATCAATGCTGAAAAAAGTTTTTGCTGTTAAATATTTTTGTGGGAAGGTTGATACATTTTTACAAGATTCTTCGATGACTAGAAAGTTCAGAAGAAAAGCATTTATTTGAAATATAAATCTTCTGTAACATTCAAACATTCATGTGACACTGAAGACTGGAGACTTGCTATGTCATCACTTGAATGAATTACATTTTAAAAATATATTTAAGTAGAACAGAATAGAAAAAAAAAGAATAGAATAGAATAAATACAGGGAAAAAAACCCGACAGACCTGATTAAAGGTTATCTGCCTTTTTAAAAATATTTTCTTTAATAACAAACAAACAAAAACATATGCCCAATGTATTAAATTGTGTATATTGAGGTATGCAAGGGAATAAATAAATAACTAAATTAATACATAAAAAAAAACGAAGCTTATAGATAAGTATAGCTATCTACCTTTTGAAATAAAATGTTAGACTTGTAAATATTTTGTAAAAATACATATTTAAACTATAAAACACAATTTATATTTATCTAGTTTATCTACTTATCTATTTATTTACACACACTTAAATATTCTAGTGATTTAAATAGTTTAAAGAGTGTGAAATGGCCTTTCCCTGACATTTCTTTCAGGACATGCGTGTGTTGTTTGAGGTTCTGGCTATTAGGGGTCTCTGCACATGATTTAGAGTATGTGAAGGTGACCAGTGAAAACAGAGTTCATTTTCAAAATTCTCCAAATACCAAGAATAAGATATCTGTTCTCTCTCACGTCACACGGCAGCTGGGGATGGGGGGTTAAAGAGGGGGTCGGAACCATGAAATGTCAGACAGGCACAGCATCCAGATAAAAACGAGGTCAAGAGTTATCAGCGAAACACTGAATGACCACAGACAAAGACATGTTATCAGCCAACCTGCCCTCTCCTCTGGGCTCGACTGCTCCACACAGACACTGTCAGAGCTGGAGAAGATCATACCAACAAGTAAGTGATTGTAGGAGGTCGAGCTCTTCTTATCTCCTTTCATTCTGGAGTTCGTCACGAGACATACCACTAACCAGAAAGACTATCTTCACTGTGAAAGCATGTGATGGAAGGATAGGGGGAGGAATGTGAAGGAGAGAAGATTTGACCTGTATAATGTCCCATTCCCCTCCCTCTCCCCCACTTGCTTCAAGACAAAAAAAGTCCCACAAAACTATTTCACAGGTCAACGGCACCGCTAGTACCATGGTCATTCTCAGTAAAGACTTATGTGACATCTTTTTTATTTAAATTTTTTTTTTCAAACCAGGGTTGGTACTCCCAATATTCAGACCAGTGATATTACTATTACTAATATTACTTTTTTTAAAAATCTATAAATAACAGCAAATTCAGGTAGCATCACACAGTTTCTGTGTTCTTTGGAATACACCACGATGGATGGATCGACAGATAGACAAACCATTATTTTCAAAACATGTTTTGAACCAACCTTTAATTGTACCAATAATATTTAAATGTTTCAGGGTTGAATATGCAAAACAAATTGGAAAATCACGAGTCTATCACTGAAAACTGAGAGTATTTTCTCAACATTGAAACTAATATCTAATCAACTTTAATCTTTAAAGGAGAACTCCGGTCAATTTTAACATTGAGCTAATTTGTTTGTACATTTGGAGTGATGTCAATACAGAGAACAACGACAAAAATCGGCGTTGCCTACACCGTGTTATTTTCTTTTTAAAATTTGCACCCTGTTGACTTCAATGGGGCACGTTTTAAACCTGCTTTTAGCCTCTTAACATCCTTGATATGTAATTACAAGTGCACAGCCATGTGAGTGGTGTTATTAAGAGTGAACACGGTCAATCTGACTGCAGTAGATGTGAAAGATATTAATAAAAATGATGTTAATTCAGCCAGCTCACATACCTGTATTTTCTTCCTGTTTTCGGTCGAAGTCCAAAGCAGTCGATTATCGAGTTCGCGCGCGCGGCCAGGCTGTATGAGATCCCATTCTCCCAACTCGATAATCGACTGCTTTGGACTTCGACCAAAAACAGGAAGAAAATACAGGTATGTGAGCTGGCTGAATTAACATCATTTTTATTAATATCTTTCACATCTACTGCAGTCAGATTGACCGTGTTCACTCTTAATAACACCACTCACATGGCTGTGCACTTGTAATGACATATCAAGGATGTTAAGAGGCTAAAAACAGGTTTAAAACTTGCCCCATTGAAGTCAACAGGGTGCAAATTTTAAAAAGAAAATAACACGGTGTAGGCAACGCCGATTTTGGTCGTTGTTCTCTGTACTGACAACACTCCAAATTTACCAAAAAATTAGCTCAATGTTAAAATTGACCGGAGTTCTCCTTTAACCATGTATTACTGTTTTTGGAAGGCTTTTGTCTTTCAAACACATTAAAATGTACTAATTAATTTCATATTTATTTGCAATGCAGGGATTCCCCAACTTTTTTTGTCAGCTGAACCTCTTTGAAAATATTTAAAGTATACCCTGAGATTTTAAGTTAATAAGTTAGGTAAATAATACAATTTAGTCAATAATAATAATAATATAAGTTCATGAGTCTCTGATGTCGGTTAATGGACATATGACATGCAGGTAAACAAACAATTTTTTAATTTATAGCTTTTCTTTAAACTCCCCCTGCAAGTTCCATCACAAACCTCAGTCTGGCATAATGTCATATTTAATGCACATCATGTTGTTAATAACTGTCACGGTAGAGTGGCTGCAATAAAGCGCACGACAATCTGAGAATATAAAACACTCTTTCTTAAATCTAACAGGTAACAGGAAATCACTGAGGGAAATAAACACATCCATGTATAACAGACGATACCGGACAAAGAATTAAGGAAACTAAGGATTTAAATACACAGGGAGATCAAATGAACCAGAACAGAAACAGGTGCAGGATTAATTAACAATCAAGGAAACTAACTACAACACATACACATGAGCACAAGGAGAATTACACCAAAACACAAAGAAACTAAACGGAACTGTGACAATAACAAAGAATGGAATATTGTTTCGTCTCATTGTATTTTTATATCAATATGGTACAAGATTATCATATTCAAATCAATATGATAAACGAGTTAGGTCAAAAGTAATCCAAAAATAGTCAGATTATATTACCATATGAGTGTAATGTAATGGATTACGTTACTAACTACAATTTGTAAGTAATCTACTCAGCACTGCACACACGCACGCACGCACACACACAAGGATTTCAGACATTGCCACCTTTGTGGGGACATTTGGTCCTCACAATGTAATATAAACATGAGCAAACACACACACACACGCACACGCACACACACACACACACACACACACACACACACACACACACACACACACACACACACAATGTGATGACCTCCAGCAACTAAACCAGACCTCATCTTACTGATAATTGTCTAACTCACTATCATAAGACATACCAGGTCACAGACATGACAAACCTAAACGAAAGAGAACACAACCACAAATGCCCTATGGCAACGACTGATGCTTGAATGCTACAATTCCCAATGAGTATGAGTCAAACAAATCCGACCTCGTTTTCCTCTCCACCACAACGTTATTGACAGAAACTTAATGGTTTGTTACACAGAATTCCACATCAGCTAGCACAGCTAGGCTATGCACATATTTATAGAGCAATATCACATCATTCATTATGCTTTACTGTAAGCAGAAAGGCTCCTGCTGCTCCTCATCCACATCTACACTATTCAATAATGCCGCTCATCAGGAGCACCTTCTGAGGGAAATATGATATGAGCTTAGCCAGAGATGAATCGATCAAACCTTAATGAACACCTGGGTGGACCTCATTTATACAGAGAATAAGCGAGAGAGCAGGAGAGAGAGGGAGATATGTTTGGACTTAACATCCATATATATTCTGAGTACCTGCATAAAGAATGACTAAAGGACCACATTTGCATTTCTTGAAGGATATAACGCCGCTTGCGAGGAAGTAAACATTAGCAGCTAAAGGCAGTCGGGTCAAAGGCCACGTATCCAAAGATCAATGCCAGTGCTGAAAGCTCTATCGGTGCAAGTCAAGAGATTTGAAAAAACTCATTTTAGTTTGTTAAAAAGCCAAGAGAGTTCTACAAAAAACTAAAATACATAAAACACAAGGTTGAAATTATCTACATAGCACCAGATGGAGATTACTGTGAAGTAGGAGAAATATGAGAGATTTCAATCCAGTGTTTTCCAAGCAAGCACTATATTAATAATAGAAAATGTGCTATTAGCAGCAAATGAAAACAGGCTCATCTAAGAACTTCAGGAAATGAAGTTTCAGATGAAACAGATAACTTAAAGAAAAACACTAGAAAGACCAAAGCCTTTGTAACCACTGAATACTAACTAGATAAATGATTCATGAATACACAGCTTTCTGGAAAACTCATATCTGGCTGGTATAGTAATGTTGCACAATAACTGTTAAACTGTATGATTAACTGATTTCTATGCTAGTTTTTTGTCTCTTATACAACCTACCGTATCTTTCTTCTCTCTTAATAAAATAATTTTGACTTAAATAAATATTTCATGTCCATTTATTTATTTATCAGCTAAGTAGCTGTGTAATAAGCTGTATAATGCACATCATCTTCAAATTCTGGTCATCATCTCAAAACAAAACCCTTTAGGATGATACAAGACTCCCCTCAACATCCATTGTGGTTTATTTTGTGATAATGGGCCACTGACTATATTATTAAACAAAATAATATTTGTTATAAATTATAAATATTATACATATTGTTTGTTTGTAATATATTCTTAAATGTAATTTATTCCTGTGACGGCAAAGCCGAATTTTACGCAGTCATTACTCCAGTCTATAATATTATACATTTTACAGACCCCGAACCTTTGAATGAAATACACTGTATATGTACTGTATATACACTCATCTAAAGGATTATTAGGAAGACCATACTAATACTGTGTTTGACCCCCTTTCGCCTTCAGAACTGCCTTAATTCTACGTGGCATTGATTCAACAAGGTGCTGAAAGCATTCTTTAGAAATGTTGGCACATATTGATAGGATAGCATCTTGCAGTTGATGGAGATTTGTGGGATGCACATCCAGGGCACGAAGCTCCCGTTCCACCACATCCCAAAGATGCTCTATTGGGTTGAGATCTGGTGACTCTGGGGGCCATTTTAGTACAGTGAACTCATTGTCATGTTCAAGAAACCAATTTGAAATGATTCGAGCTTTGTGACATGGTGCATTGTCCTGCCGGAAGTAGCCATCAGAGGATGGGTACATGGTGGCCATAAAGGGATGGACATGGTCAGAAACAATGCTCTGGTAGGCTGTGGCATTTAAACGATGCCCAATTGGCACTAAGGGGCCTAAAGTGTGCCAAGAAAAAAATAAAAACCACACCATTACACCACCACCACCAGCCTGCACAGTGGTAACAAGGCATGATGGATCCATGTTCTCATTCTGTTTACGCCAAATTCTGACTCTACCATCTGAATGTCTCAACAGAAATCGAGACTCATCAGACCAGGCAACATTTTTCCAGTCTTCAACTGTCCAATTTTGGTGAGCTCTTGCAAATTGTAGCCTCTTTTTCCTATTTGTAGTGGAGATGAGTGGTACCCGGTGGGGTCTTCTGCTGTTGTAGCCCATCCGCCTCAAGGTTGTGCGTGTTGTGGCTTCACAAATGCTTTGCTGCATACCTCGGTTGTAACGAGTGGTTATTTCAGTCAAAGTTGCTCTTCTATCATCTTGAATCAGTCAGCCCATTCTCCTCTGACTTCTAGCATCAACAAGGCATTTTCGCCCACAGGACTGCCGCATACTGGATGTTTTTCCCTTTTCACACCATTCTTTGTAAACCCTAGAAATGGTTGTGCGTGAAAATCCCAGTAACTGAGTAGATTGTGAAATACTCAGACCGGCCCGTCTGGCACCAACAACCATGCCACGCTCAAAATTGCTTAAATCACCTTTCTTTCCCATTCTGACATTCAGTTTGGAGTTGAGGAGATTGTCTTGACCAGGACCACACCCCTAAATGCATTGAAGCAACTGCCATGTGATTGGTTGATTAGATAGTTTCATTAATGAGAAATTGAACAGGTGTTCCTAATAATCCTTTAGGTGAGTGTATACTTGCATATTTAAATGGATGTAATGGTATGAGCGGCTACCTTGTCATCACTTTTCCAAAAATCCTAATTTGCTTGCAACGTTTTTGCAAACCTTGACTGGGCACATGAGGGACAGAGAGGCAAAGAGCTATCCAGGAGAAAGATGAACCTTTGAACATTGTATTTTAGCCAATCCCATGAGAAAATACAAGCAGATCCATGATGCAGTGCCTGTCCAAGGACAAGAATAGCGGGCAGACAGCAGAAATAAGCCCTGTAGCAGCAGCGCAGAAAGAGTGCCGACAGAGTCAGTCTGCGGCCACACACATCAGCTAATTCACACACACCTGCTGGTGAGCGCACAGTCGCTGAACATTGATTCTGGCTCCACCTAGTCACACTCAGTGTAAAAAATTTGCTATACAGTCAAAATGAAATTACAACACTAGCCCGCTGCGCTGTCAAATTAAAATCCCATAAAAGGCAGAGTGTTGTGGCTGACCAGGGCTTCCTGCAGGGTAAAGGCTGTTGCACTGTGGATCTCTGAAATAAGAGGAAGACATCTGAACTCTCACTGGGACCAACCTGGTTCAGAAATTGTGTCTTTAAAGGCAAAAAATGTGTTAGATGAAACTCTGAAGTTTAGGACTATGTGTTGGCCAATCGGAGGGTCGCAAGGTCAAATCCCAGTTGGAGTGGACATTGAATTATACCTCCAAGCGATGACAGAAAAAACGGCAAATAGAGAGCTTATCCACCTTTTTCTCTCATGTACTATTAAATAACATGGTTACACTTATATAACATGGTTATAACATGGTACTCCCCTTTAGACATTCCTCAGTAACTTTAAAACTTCAACTTACTCTCATTCATTTGCAACTACGTCAACTAACTCTTATTAGATTATTAGTAGATGGTTAGGGTTAGTAGAATAAGTATTTACAAAGTTACTTATGGACAGTAGACTCTCTGTTGGCGGACCATCAAAATAAAGTGTTAGTAGATATTAACCATTGCAAAGTTACTTAGTAGAATGTCTAAAGTGGACTATCAAAATACGGTGTTATCAATAATATTATTTAGTGGTATATATTATAATAGGTGCTGGACAATTTCATATTTATTAACCACATTAGAAGTTTGTGCTTGATGCAAAGAACATTGAACATATTTCTTTCAGCAGGGAAATTAGTAATATTCTTTCCTGTTAAATCTACATCAGTGTTTTATCATTTATTCCAGACAGTAACCGTGCTGGTATAGTGTTACACTATATACTACACACTATATACTTTTATAGTGTTTATTAATATTTTAAATGAGCTTACATTTTTTTCAGTTTTCATTTTATTTTAATTAAGTTATTTTATGTGCTTTGTCTTTTTTTCATGTAATTATTTTTATATACATTTCATTTTTATTTCCATTTTAGTATGGGCAATGCTTACATTTTAATTTAACCAGTTAAGATTAAGCACAGCTTGAACCAAACAAATAAACAAACAAACAAAAACAACTAGAGTGTGTTGTTGGAGTCTATGTGATAAACGCGTCTGACATCTGCAGCGGATGCTGAGAGACTCTGGCTGTACTTGTACTGATGTCTCCTGAATGTTCTGTAACAATAAGTACACACATAATGGCAACACTTTTGTTTTTGCCCCCATTTTTCATGAGCTGAACTGAAAGATCTAAGACTTTTTCTATGTACACAAAAGGCTTATTTCTCTCAAATATTGTTCACAAATCTGTCTAAATCTGTGTTAGTGAGCACTTCTCCTTTGCCGAGATAATCCATCCACCTCACAGGTGTGGCATATTAAGATGCTGATTAGATGGCATGATTATTGCACAGGTGTGCCTTAGGCTGGCCACAATAAAAGGCCACTCTAAAATGTGCAGTTTTATCACACAGCAGAATGCCACAGATGTCACAAGTTTTGAGTGAGCGTGCAATTGGCATGCTGACTGCAGGGATGTCCACCAGAGCTGTTGCCCGTGAATTTAATCTTCATATCTCTACCATAAGCCGTCTTCAAAGGCGTTTCAGAGAATTTGGCAGTACATCCAACCGGCCTCACAACGCAGACCATGTGTAACCACACAAGCCCAGGACCTCCACATTCAGCATCTTCACCTCCAAGATCATCTGAGACCAGCCACCCCGACAGCTGCTGTAACAATCGGGTTGCATAACCAAAGAATTTCTGCACACACTGTCAGAAACCGTCTCAGGGAAGCTCATCTGCATGCTCGTCAGACGAATCCCGGTTTTCACTGTACAGGGCGGATGGCAGACAGCGTGTATGGCGTCGTATGGGTGAGTGGTTTGCTGATGTCAACGTTGTGGATCGAGTGGCCCATGGTGGCGGTGGGGTTATGGTATGGGCAGGCGTATGTTATGGACAACGAACAGGTGCATTTTATTGATGGCTTTTTGAATGCACAGAGATACCGTGACGAGATCCTGAGGCCCATTGTTGTGCCATTCATCCACGACCATCACCTCATGTTGCAGCATGATAACGCAAAGTTACAAACTAAACGATAATATATAATTTATGAACTGAATGTGTTTGTGGCTTTTCACAATGTTAAATGTAAAAATCAGTGTTGTTAAAGATTAAAACAAAAACAACATTTTCATAATCTGAAAAAAATAAATCAGGGGAAGTTATTTTGATTAAATATCATTATTTAAAAAAATAAAAATGATATGCATGGATAAATCATTCATAATAAATACTGCCCAACTCCATGAAAATATGAAGTGTAAATTTTGATTTCATGGTGACTTTAACCAAAAATTACAAAAAAACAACACGTTTAAACACTAAAAAACTACAACTAAATCAGACTAAAGTATCTACACAACATAAAACATTTAGAAATCTAACTTGTCAGTACTAGTTTAAGTAACTTTAAACTTAACGTTTCAGGAGTGCCCACAAAGAAAAAAAAGGCAGCGTTGTTGATCCAGAAACATCCTACTTCACAGCCATTGTGTGTTCACACCCACAAAACCATGACACATTATATAAAATGCATAGAAATATACAGTACAAACATATTACACACACATGCTATTTTTATAACGGTATTCCGTTCCACATCTATACTTGAGCAAATTCCAATAGTTCTATTTTTTTTCCCACAAGTGTGACATCAACAGGAACTAGCCTACATCTTCACACATGCATACACACACTCACACACAAAGGGAGAATAAACAAGAAACAACAGGGGAATAGAGGAAAAAGAATTTGAGAGAATAAAAACTGGGAGTCTTGCCTCCTTATGAAAGAGCTAAACAAACTCCAACCACCTCTGACAGCTTTCCACAACGATTACACAACAAACAAAAAAAGATACAAGACTTGTCTCTCTATTTAAACCTAATCCACTCATGCACTACTTTCACACACACAGAAAGATGCGATGTATGAAAGCCTGCCTCCGACTGAGATTGTGGAGAACAGCAGTTCTGTGAGAGATACAGTAGAGTAGAGCAACCGCTGCGCTGCTGTACTGACTCTCAATATGTTCAATGCATTTCAATCATTACATGCATATACTACATTTACATAGGAAAGAGAATGCACCGTTATACTGTCACAAAACACACACACACACACACACACTTACTTAGCTAAATGGGGACATTCTATAGACAAGATGTAGGGTAGGTGATAAATGCTAACTCATAAACACACATTCATTACAATATATTTACACTTACCACCAGATGCTTTCATCCAAAGCAACTTACAGTGTCTTCACAGTACATATTATCACGATGGGTTTGCTGGGCTTTGGCATCAATAGCACCACTTGTGTTAAAGGAACAATTACAATTATGCATTTAGCAGACACTTTATCCAATGCGATTTACACAATTATTTGTGTGTGTGTGTGTGTGTGTGTGGGTGTTCCATGGGAACTGAACCCATGACCTTGGTCAGCATGCTCACTATTTTTACTATTCATATCAACGTTGTTGTTAATGTAAATTATGTAAATTCACTTTAAATTAGGGGAAACAAAGAAAGAAAAACCTTCCTTGTCCTGTGGTTCAAGTGCACTATAAGTTCTTTCAAAATGTTAATTTCAGAGAATCAGTTCAAAACACATCACATTACAAGATGGGTAGTTCTGGTCCTGGATGCTAATTGGCCAATACAGTCATGCCCAACTTTGAAATTACATTTTAAAATATATTTAAAATTATAATAATATTTCACAAAATTACAGTTTTACTATTTTGAATCGAATGCAGCCTTGTTTTGAGCATACCTGTATATAGTTAAAGGGTTAGTTAACTCAAAGGGTTAGTTTACATTTACTCACCCTGGTGTTGCTGTAATCCAGTGTGACTTACTTTCTTTTATGGAACACAAAAGTAGAATTTAAAAAAATGCCCCGCTTGTGCTTGTCCATATAATGGCAGTGAACAATGAACAGCATAAAGCTTTTTAAAAAGATGCAAAACTATCACAGAATGATCCCATGTGACGTGCCGTATAAATATTCTGTGTGTATATGATAGGGTTTAGTAAAAAACAAAACAAAATTGAATGGCTCGGCTAGACGGAATGTGCATTATTGAGACTCAATCCTGAAGTTTACTCAGTCTCGCCCAGAAAAAAAGCACACATTTTGGAGCAGAACATGACCCTCCAAAAACTGTTGCAGCAAAGTAGAAAGCTAACATTCGACTTCACCGAAAAGACTGGAATAGCTAATCCCATTAATTAGAAGAGGGTATCCACATCCTTTTGGCCTTTTACTGTATATTCACCCAGATTCAATACACACACATTCAAAGACAACAAGAGCTGCTGCTGTAACAGACAGACCAATTTCAGTTCTATTGACTTATCACAGAGTGAGTGATTCAGCCTGAATGAATCGAGGCAAGTGTCTGTTCTTGCATGCATTGTTTTCAGAAAGCTAGCACTAACACGCATTTACAGATGAATGCTTTCAAGTCAATCTTATAACGACAATATAATTTAGACTACACCAATCAACAAAACACAGCCCTCTTTGTGCGTTTACTGTAGCCTGAGGTAGATTTTTTAAGTAAATTAATTTTCCCACATGTCAAATGAAGTTCTGCCCTAAGCCAAAGCAAACGCATGAGTTATTGCCTCGTGCTTGCCAAACAAAAAACAACACAACGCTAGAAGCCATTTTGTGAGTGAGATCTCTGTAGGCCAATCAGAGATGACTGTATCAGTGAAGACTCATGGGTAATGACTGCTGGGGTACTTCCACTTACCCTGTCATTTATTCAGCCTCCGTTTGTTTCCCGTCCCTCTGACCTCACACCAAAACCTCTGCAGGGTCTGTGATGCTGGAGAGAGAGAGCGAAAGGGTGAGAGAGACTGAGAGAGAGAACGAGGGTGTAAATAAACGAGTGGAGCACCTCATATTGCTCATTAGTGGTTAGCCAGAAGTAAGTTGCTGTGTCAGGTTAGGACAGGACTGTCTCATTAGGATACAGAAACACAGCCAGGCCAATGACTGAGAGAGAGCGAGAGAGAAAGAGAGCAAGGACAAACAATTTAAACCTCCCAGAGGGTGAGAGAGAGAGAGAGAGAGAGAGAGAGAGAGAGAGAGAGAGAGAGAGAGAGAGAGAGAGAGAGAGAGAGAGAGAGAGAGAGAGAGAGGTAACAAGGACAAAGAATTTGGGAGCAAGACAACAAGAGAGAGAGACCCTTCACCTTTGTCATTATTATGCCAATAAACAAGTTTTTATTTAGGAGAGACACAAGTTATGTTTTTGTTGCTGCATACTTGCAATTTGGGTTAATTATTTGCGTGTGCCTTACGGAAAATAAGTTTATTAACTATTTTAAACTAAAAATAAGAAAGTATACTTTGTCTACTTTTTATGTTGCCTACTTGTCAGAAAATATACTTTGTGTACTTCTCAGAACTTTCTGTCATTATAAGTCAAGTATACTTAAGTGCAATTTTAAGTAAAGTTTTAAGTATATTTGCCCTATACTTGTACTTGATATACTGAAGTATAATTAAGTATTCTAAGTATACTTGGCTTGTAGTTGTGTTTACTCTTTTGATTGAGTAGCCTATTAAATACTTTTTACCACATAGTTTTAGATACTGTCTTATAAACTTATATTGTTTGAAAACATTGATTTATGAAAACAGATATGTTCCTAATTCTGAGTATCAGAATTTTTGTGTAGGCTAGTTCACTGGTAGTGTACATATGAATTTACTTTAGTTTACTTTACTTTACCGTTACGCTATTACGCTTCTCCTAGTACAGCATCTCTGGATCAAAGAACAGGTGAAGAAGAAGCAGAAACAAGTGATAGAAGATTAGCCTTTTTCACACTTCCGGGTTCTGAGTTTCCGGTGCTTGCCAACGCCGGGTAAACTTCCGGTGACAACAATGGCCGAGTCCAAGAATAAGTGTTGCTGTAGCTTCCCTCAGTGCAGCAATTCTAAGCAAAAACAACCTTATTTAAGATTTCACGGGTTTCCTTTGAACGAAGACCAAAAAAAGAAATGGATCATCGCTATTAAACGGGACGAAGGGTCTGTACTGACCTGTCAACTAAAGTTCGCGGCTGAAGGTTGGTGTCATTCCCAGCCGTTTCCCATGGAACAATTTCCACGTACTCCCTCAAAGGCTGTCAGCTTTTGAGAGATCTGTCGTTCGACTAGGGTGCAGAAAATGTCACTAGAGAAACAAACAATAATGAGCAGATTTTGTGTTTCTGATCACACAATCAGATACTATACAAAAATTCCCTCACATGAAGATTTCCAGGTGTTCTGGGAGTCTTGTGTTTTGATTGTCTTGTCAAGATTGTTCAGCAATCTTGTGTACTGGACCAAGGCACAGAGGATGGGAATGGAAGCTTCCCCAAGCCCTAGCCCTGCATGGAAGATCCATCTTACAGATGAACAGTTCATGTATTCCTGTCGGGTATAGCTTGCTGGAGGGAACAAGTAATCACTGACATTTTCAGGGTAAGCGTGGCCACGGTAAGTAGGGCCATTATCACCTGGGCTAACTACCTGTTCTTTGTGTTGGGTTCAGTACCCATTTGGATGTCCAGGCAACAAATATGCTCCTCCATGCCAAAGAATTACAGTTTGTTCAGTCCAAACCTGCGAGTCATCCTGGATTGCACTGAAATCCGCTGTGAGAGCCCTGCATCTCTGACACTCCACTCAGAGATCTTCTCCAGCTACAAGAGCACAACAACTTTTAAAGGTCTGGTTGGAGTAGCTCTGTGTGGTGCAATGACTTTCATCTCGGTTCAATCTCCGACAAAGAGATCACAAAGTCGTCCAGCATTTTGGACCTGCTTGAACCTGGAGATGAGGTCATGGGAGACAAGGGGTTCACCATCGAGGAGATGCTCTCCAGTTTCGGTGCCAGACTGATCATTCCACCTTTCAAACGTGCTTACGCAAATGTAAAACAACACAATCATCAAATATTAAACAGTACATAAATCAAAACTGCCTATACCGAATTAAATGTCGAACCCATGATGAGGGAACGACTGTGAAGCTTTCTGGGTGTTGATGGACTCGATCTACTCCATCTGTGTTTTGATCATCATTCTGAATCCGATCCAGATGTAGTCTTTGACAAAAATGTGATTTTCTCTTTTGTTTAAAATTTTGCTTTTTTATTAAACTTACTCACATTCAAGTGTTGATAAAAAAGGATGCATTTAAAAAAAATGGAAATAGTTAAAGTACAGTTAAAAGTATATTTCAACTGTAAAAAAATCAATACCTAAATAGGAACATGGTAGTACTTCAAGTGCAAAAAGGATATAAACAGAGAACTATGATAAGTTCACTTAAAACTTAAAAGTATACTTGCAGTATAAAACTACTGGTATGACCCGTTCTACAGAGAAGGGCTTGATGTGTGAACATTTCACACATGCTTTTTGCTAAACAGGAATCCAGCCCCAGCCGACAGATCACCAAAGACACAAAACATACATTTCACTAAAAATATAATTTATTAAGGTGGAATTAATGAAATGAAGGGGCCATGGCTTCAGGGTGCCCCAAGGCCAAAATAATAAACAACATAGACTTACCTAATTGGGGGAAAACACAAATTGCAATATCGCTAACTCCCTATAAACAAAAAAATCACAAAGTAAGTCAAAATAAATGGCTGGACCCCTACGCTCTTAAAACATAAATAATCCAATTAAATCATCACAAACACAAGTATAAGGCCGTTACACAAAGAAGCATAATCAGATCCACCAATCAGATTCCTCTGTTGGTGATCAATCCCTGCACACATATACAGAAAACAACAACAACAACAACAACAACCCACACAAGAACACAGATGCCAAGGACCATAACACCACTAAACTAGAAGTACTGAGAGATACTTCAATGTGTACTTTTAATTAACAAAAAAAATGTGCCACAAGTATTGATATAGTTAACTACTAGTATACTTATAAGAACACCTATAGTATGCAGTACAAATGTGAAATGTAGCTGTGAACTAGTTGTGCACTTAAAGTATACTGTTACACGTATAGTACACTTAAACATACTTTTATATAGTAAAAAGTCAGCCAATTTAGTCCCAAGCAGTATTGATATAGTACACATACACACAAGTTTACTAAAACATTGATATTAATACTTAATTCATAAAGACTACTTAAAAAATATACATTACTTAAGTATACTTCATATAAGGAACTTGAAATATACTTCTTTTTCGTAAGGGATTGCACACCATAAACCTGTTTTTTCTCTGTGTGCTTTTGTGCCTATTCTCTAAATATTTCAAAATTCTGTGTACCTGTGTTTATTGTGGTCTAGATGTCTGAGACCACTGGTGGGAATAGAAGAAGGACAACCAGGTAGGCAGGCAGACAGAGAATCTTATATGTGTGTTTTATGCATTTTAAAGAAAACAACCCATTTTGTAAATGTGGTCTCAGACTTTTGAACCCCACAGTACATCTAGCTGGTGACAGTCACATTACGTGTTAGCCTACAATATTCTAAGCACCCAAAGTGACGGCAGGCCTCTGATCCGATTTATGGAACTTAATTTGCCGCCTGAGGTCAACCTTGTTAGGGGGACTGATTTGACCGTCGCACCAGAAGGCTAGGAATCCTCCTGATAGGCCAGATGCTCTCTCTCCCCTCACGATGTCCCTGTAAACCAAACCCTAAGCCCTTTATCTTCACCTCAAAACATTTATACTGACCCATTCCCCTTAGAACAGGATATCAGGGTCATGAGTCTAAAACAACATCAAAACACAGACACGCACACAAAACAAACAACCACGCAGGAATGTTCCGGGGTTAAACTCAGGTTAAGCTCTATCGCATCTGTGGAGTCCTGTCGATTATCACAGACAATCCTGTGTGCAAAGCATTTACAGTTGACGTTGATTGGTAAGCCATTATCAAGGGTCAGTCTTTTTTATAAGACTAAAACAGTCCTTTTTGTTATTTTGTATAAAAAATTGTTATTTGAGTAGCTTATGTCATATAAATTGTTCTTTTAGCAGTACAACTACAGTTATATGCTAATGAACTTATTTATTGCTAATGCAAGTATACATGAAGAGTTCAGATGCAAAAGCCTCTAAGTGCCATTTGAAATTTTCTTCTAGAATGATGATTTTTATCAAGCTTGTATATTTAAGTTCAGTAATTTCACTTAAATGGCAATGAAGATGACCTATTAATTGTCATTTAAGTGAAATTACTGAACTTAAATATACAAGCTTGATAAAAATGATCATTCTAGATGAAAATTTCAAATGGCACTTAGAGGCTTTTGCATCTGAACTCTTCACATACAGTTATATGCTAATGAACGTATTCTTGCAAGTTAAATGGTTTATTTGTTCATGAAACAAGTTGAAAGAAAATGTATATCATTTTCCATATACAAGTTTATTAAACAATTTTATTAAACAATTTTCATTATCAATTTTTTGGCTTAAGATTAAAATATTTTGGGTATTTAAATATTCGTCCTCCAACAATTTTTATTATCTATTTTTTGGCTTAAGATTAAAACATTTTGGGTATTTAAATATTCGTCCTCCAACAATTTTTATTATCTATTTTTTGGCTTAAGATTAAAATATTTTGGGTATTTAAATATTCGTCCTCCTGGTGTAATCCCTTTTGAAGAAAGATTGAGCGATTATATAAAGTATATGCAATAAAACATTCAGGCCACAAAAAGTGACAAAATCCAAACAATAACTACTCTCTCAGACAATCGATTATTACTCACTGTCAGATGTGATAACAAGCTTCAACAAACACATTTAAGCCCGAGATTGACACAAAACAATATTACAGCAAATGTTTAAAGCCTCATGCTTTTGTAAAGAATACCTCATGCAAAGATAAACCAATAAATCTAAATAAAAAAAACAAAAAAAACATTAACACCTTAAAGTGTGCAAAACATTGAACAAAACACATTCTACATTATTTCACATTCAAGGTCATTAAAGGGGTGATTCCAATAAATGTGGCTGCCTATACAGTAGAAATGTGATTTTTTGTTTGTTTATTTATTTCTAACATTGGTGCTATTTGACTAGAGAAAAAAAGGATGTTGTCTTGCCTTTTGCCAAATAGGTAGGAACATTTCAACACCCATAATGCACTAGACATGTTTACCATCCAAGGCCCCTCCCACCAGTCAGTTATCGATATGCTTACCAGAGTCAAATACCGCCTTGCTTTAGTCAAACTTGCAAACTTGTAGTCATAGTGGTATCGATTATTCCCCAGTGCAAGAATATAAAGAGTAAATTGTTTAGAGGGAGCGAGTTACTTTCGGTTTACAGTAAAGCATCCAGTGCGTTGTAGGCAGTGGCTAAAGGCTGAAAAGAATCGTAGACAACGCCGTGACGGAAAATCAGTTTGCAGTCAATATTTTAAACTGGATTACAGGGGCGGTTCTAGGCCCTTTTTAGTCTGTTGTCTCAGCCCCTTAAAACTAGAATCGCCTATCTGAAAGATCTGCTTCCTCGAGAAAGTTTATAATTTTCACGTGGTTTAAGTCTTGTCAGTTTAAACGTTCAAGGGATATTAAGCCATTCAAGCGCAAGACGCTGAGAAAGAGAACTAATGTGGTACTCGGGCGCTGAACACACCTGAAGCGCGCACGCAGAAAGCACGCGAGAACCGAGCTGATCTGACAGAAGGAAGGTCTAAATATCAGCTATAGAACTGGAGGTAACTTTAGGCAAACCCCGCTAATTTTCAGTCTTGCACACTCCGAAAAGTCCGAAATACGACCTCATGTTTTGTCAATCACGTTTGCACACTGCCTCCGAAACTTTCGTCCGTCACTAAAAAATTCAAAAATTCATTTTCTGCGTTTGTCGCATCCGTATCTAGCATTTTGAATGGTGTTTTGACAATTCAGAGCCACCGAATCACAAATACGAAAAAACGCATACGAAAATTTCGGACTCAGTGTGCAAGGACCTTAAAAGTAATAAGCATCCATAGGTGGCTAAATGACAGTTATTTTAGTGGACATCTGCACATCATGTGTGTGTGATTTCATATAAAATTCAGAAAAAAAAAAGAAAAAAAAATCTGGAGCCCTAATTAATTTTCACACACCACTATGATTCAAGGACTCTTATGCTCAGCATTAATTAACTAATAATGCAGCTGACAGAATTTACCACAAAGCACGCTAAATGTATCAAAAGGCTGCTGTGATGTGTCATAAATATTAAAGTCTATTTGGAGAGAACCAATTTACGTTGCAATCTGACTGCAGATTAATTTAGATGGTCATCAGAATCTTGGTCAGATGATTAGGTGATTAATTAATTCATTAATCGATGACCTTCATACAAGCAGCCTCATTAGTTATTGCTTATTAAAAATCCTCTTCGATCTAGGAGGTGAGAGATGGATTCTTCTCTCCACACAGCTCACAATGAAACAGTAAAACTCTGAGAACATGTAGGTCCTGATCCGCCGGTCTCACCCTCTCTCTAGGTGAAAGCAAACAAAATGTCTCATGCCAGCTCTATTAATCTCTGGGATGACTTCTATTTAGCAGGGTTAAGGCAAACTGGCTGCGTCATGAGTACTGGCCTTGCTCGTGCAGTCTGTTCTATAATAGCCCTCAGATTGATAGATATGATTTAGCATATGATGTGTAGGTGGCCTATTCGCTGGGGCTTCGGGTCAATACTAGAAGCCACATATAAGCAAAGAACATGGGCAATTATGGAACCAGTGAAAGCCGGTAGGAACTGCTGGAGGCAGGCAGTGTTGCTTCTCTTAAATTAATAATGTGAAATTGGTTGTCAGGTAACTTAATAACAGCCCAGAATGCTTTATAGAAACAACTGTGAGCCAAAGTCGAAAAACTTGGCAGAAGGTCAGTAACGTTTACGATTATGGAGTTGCATTAGTAAGAATAATTAGTACAATTTTGTTTCAACCGGGGGACGGGAATACGTTAAGATTACAAAAAGCAAAGGAAAGGGGCCCTCATATCTCAAAACCCGTGCTGAAAAGTGCCTGTAAGAGTTATAGAATAAAACAAGCCTATGAACTTTTTGTCATAAATATATCACAATGCAACATAAAGGGAAAAGAAAGTCAAATAGATCAATCTTACATACAAATGGGTCTGGTCTGTAATTTGCATGCTAATTACAGATACCACACTTTTTTCTGAGTCATTACATATACATGTACACATTTAAAACTTTGGGCTCAGTAAGAATTATCTTTTTGAATACTTTTATTCAGCATTACATTGATCAAAATAAGGGACAGTAAAGATTTTACATTGTTATTTCAAATAAATGCTATTCCTTTCAAGTCCTGAAATATTATCCAGAATCCAAAATATTCCGATAAGTTGTCACAGGAATAAATTACATTTTAAAATACATTAAAATAGTCAGTTGAAATTGTAATGATATTTCACAATATTGTATACTGTGCCCTGTACTGTATTTTGATCAAATAAAAGCAGATTTGGTGTGCATAAGAGACTTCTTTCAATCTCTTTTTCAATTCCTTGACTTTGGAATGGTATAATGCCTATATTTATAAATGTGTAAATCATATCTAATTAATGTATTATTATTTATAAATAAAATTGGCATATGCACACATTAATATAGAGTTCTATTCATGTGCAGTCACGAGTTCCTGTACCAGCTTTATTTAATTTTCTTTTATTTGAATGTATCATATCTGGACAGTGTTGTGAGCGTACTGTATGTACTGGAGGCTCTGTCCGTATTGTAGAGATTACTCATCATCCTACTCAGTGAGGTCAGCATGGCTGATCCTGATGCTAAAGCCTGTTGTCCTGAGATGGACCTTTGATACAGACCACAGTAGAGGTAAGCCGTCTGATCAGACCATATGCACCATGAAGGTTGCTGGGTAACCAGAAAGAAAACCCAGAACACGTACGGCACACTGCAGGCCAGTATAGCGGATAATGGACAAGAACATTGTGTAATGGGCCCTGTGATTTACAGTTCAATTTACGGGCAAAGACAACTTTTGTGTATTGAAGACTTCTGAGGGAATCTTAGACAAAAGCGTTACGCACTCATACAGCATATGGCCTAGATTCAGATGTCTGGTCATATAGCCTACTGTAGGCTTTTTTTTTGCATGGCAAATGTAATGTTTTAAAAACTGATGTGACAAAAATAGTTCCAACGTCAGGAGAACAGGAACAAGGCAGGTACGCAAAGCATGATGATAATGATAATGATTAGATATAATGGCAGATAACAGCGGAACAGAAAGTGGATAATGCACCGATCTGTCGTGTGCACACATGGGAAGCTGAGATAAAAGCCTTTCCATTTAGACATCCTAAATCCTGTGCTTCAAAGCCACAAACAGACCATGTTCATCTCAACTACAAGTTCTAATGAACCAAAATTGATAGAGATAACTGCTGGCACCAAAACAGAAAAAAATAAATCGGATTATATTTCCTTAATCAGTCTGTTTTTCTCGTTTTCTAGTAAAGAACAGTGTTATTTTAGTATAATTGAGATACTATTTTTTTTTTAACAACTATTCTTAATTAGTTTTTATTTCTAAAGGGGTCATGACATGAGAAACCAAATTTGCCTTGATCTTTTGGTATTTAAGAGGTCTTTGTACCATTAAAACTTCCTGCAAGTTTCATAGCTTAAGACATCCTCCCCATTATAGGGCCCTATGAAATCCGTTTTATTTTTTCTCAAATTCCGTTTAATTTTTTTCCAAATTCCGTTTTTTTCTTTTCACTTCTAAGCAGTATTGACCTTTAAAAATTCAGTTACACAAACTCACAATTCAGCTTTTTTATTTAAACTGTTAATATATTCAGCAAAGCACATTCAAAATTCTCCAAAATTCAGCCAAACCTTCAACAAATATCTGGCCAAAAATAACAGTAACATCAAGGTAACAAGTTACATGGTAGGATTGATGAATTAAATGCAGCCATGCTCCAGGGAGACAGAAACATTGAAACAACGATATGTGCCTGACAGAAAGCCAACACAATGACATATTACAGCCATAAAGTAGTGTTAACCCATCATCATCAGTGATGATGCAGAACAATGTATTTTCTATTTACAAAAAAAAACAAAAAAAAAAACATCATATTTGAATCAACTGGCCTTTACCATCTTCGTCATCTATCATCTTTACCCCTGACTTTATTCTTTCAAGCAGACATATTTATTTTTATGAATTAAATATAATTAATCCTTAAAGCTATTAACAAACAGTGAATGCTTTTCTCTTTTTCTTTTGTTGCTTGACCAATATTAATGACACGAACCGCTTTATGATTATTACCCACTGTCACTTTAAGACGTCGGATCATGTCCAATGACATGCGGATGCAATTGCACTGATGCAGCGCACATCCGATACACTCACAACTGTTTAAGACATAACCGACATAGTTTACATGAATACTCTCCAAAACGCACATTTAGACATAATGTTGTTTGTATTCGTCTATTCAAACACGAAAGAGAGCTCAATTCAGTAGGCTACTCGCGCGCTGTGTCTATTGTTCACGGCTGCACGCTTCAGGTCGGGTGTGCGCGTACAGAAAACCGTACCGAATAGAGCTCTTTTTTGCATCATCACTCTAATTCAGATCGCCTGCTCTACTCATTCTCCCAGACGTTTAAATTTGTTTTACGTTTTATGAGACCGCTGGGTAGATCAGCACATTACAGTATACAAATGTGCGCATCTACCACAAACGCAAGACTTCAGTTCTGACTGGATCGCTTCCTAAATCGTCACTATCTAGTTACATTTTCGTCTAGTTTTTATCACTGAAATATATATAGTCATTCTATATAGATCAGTGGTTGTTATTCGTTATTGTCAATAGATTTCCGTCATAGGTTTTGCCACACGCTTCGACATTTTTTTACCCTACGCGTGAACGTGAGGATGTATGGTTACTAGGCAACATGTTTAACAATGCCATTAGGCCACGGTTTAGGTAGAGACCTTTCTACGTTTGTTGTTTTAAACTGAAAAATGAGAAGGATTTTTATTGAAAAAAATATTTTTTATTTAATATGTCAACAAAATGCAAATTCCGCGTGCATAAGATTTCATTTCAAGATTCCGTTTTCATGTGTAAATTCCGTGATTCCGTCCGCGTTTTCCGCATCACGGAAATCATATGGCCCTACCCATTATAAAAGAACAATTTATTTAATCAAGCTCTAAATACAGCTCATTGTGATCCATGGTATGAAGTGACGTCACGGTACGAAGTGATGTACCAGTCGTTTGCATATGACCGCCTCAAGAGCAGGACAACTACGCCTCATTTCGCATCATCGCTCGCGCCCACAGGTGTTCAGTCGACGTGTAGCGAGTGGGTCTGTTTACAAGAAGATTGCGATGCCACGCAGATGTGCTGTTCCTGGCTGTGGACAAACAACATGTTTGAATACGCTGACGGAAGGGGAAAATGGATGCAGTTAATTTTTTTTGGACGTCTCAGTCACGGCAGTGTTAAGTTAACCGTGTGTTCTCTACATTTCAAGGATGACTATTTTGAGAACAAATCGCAGTATGATGCTGGCTTTGCCAGAAAACCTTTGCTTAAAGATCAAGCTGTGCCCACTATTCTGGGCCCAACAACGATGCCGCAAACTGTAAGTAATGTATTTCATCTTAAAACTACTTTTTATGCATACGCAGCACTGATGTTAGCCAATCATAGGCGTTAACACTGAACTCTTAAAGGGGAAACACCCCCAAAACAGACTGTTTGAATCAGAGGGTGAGAAACAGGGTAGGAAAAGGTCATAAATCACTAATTTTGAAAAGGTTTTTGTCCAAGAAACTATAGTAATACTATATTTGCACATAAGGGAACATAATAAAACAAAAAACAAAAGCCATGTCATGGCAAAAACATAAAAGTTTTTGTATTTATTCATATTTAAAAAAATATATATATTTTTAAATATGTCTAGTTTTCATTAATTGTTATTCAGTTTGAGCTAAATTAAATGAAAATAAGAAAGGTTGCTAGCTGAAATTAATTTTATATTTTATTTATTTCAGTAAATGTGTATTTTATTAAATTATTTCATTAATTAATAATTTGGATAGTTTCAGTGAACTATAATAACCATGGTATAGAATTAAAGGTAGGGTAGGCAATTTTTGGAGAGCTTTAAAAGCATATAAGATCCCACCGTCCCTTCAGAGCACCTCCAAAGCCACACCGCCTACAAAACACATGAACACGTACAGGAGGGCGTTACACTAATGTCTCAAAGCACACAACATTACAATAATAATGAACATAAACTACTTTAAGAGCACTGACCTGTACCACCTGAATGAAGCAGATTCATTTTGGCGTTGATAGTACGAATGGATAAATTCGAGTCACGAACCGCTCAGAGAACGTCACAGGTTTCCCTCTCTTCTAAATTACAGTAGTTATGGTGTAAATGCATCATAAGCTCTGTGTTTTGGTAAAAACAACAACAACAAAAAAAAACAACACATGTTAGGCCCATCAAATAATATTGACAGATACAATATTTGATTTGATTTTAATAATGTAGCTAATAGTAAATGTTAGAATTGAACCTTATTGTAAAGTGTTTTTCTTATTGTAAGCATAAATAAATTTAAATGGGGAATAATATATATATATATATATATATATATATATATATATATATATATATATATATATATACAGTATATACAAACAGTTTAACTCCGCTGACTACCTTTCTCACTGTGAAATTGAAGTAGTATACAAAATTATATTGAGCGCCAACACATTAAGGCAGGGATCACCAATCCTGGTCCTGGAGGGCCGCTGTCCTGCAGAGTTTAGCTCCAACCAGGTCCAACACCTCTGCCTGGAAGTTTCTAGGATGCCTAGTGAAACCTTGATTAGCTGGTTCAGGTGTGTTTAATTGGGGTTGGAGCTAAACTCTGCAGGACAGCGGCCCTCCAGGACCAGGATTGGTGACCACTGCATTAAGGAATCTCCAATAAGGCATTTAAAAATGCCCAAGGTTTATTTAAGGGGTGGAAAAAAGCAGAATACAGAAAACAAGGAATACAGATCTTAAGCTTTCTGAAAGCACAACTGGACCCAGTGAAATTCTCATTGGTCAGCAGAAGTCCACTGGAGTAAAAGTTAAGATGTTGTTTATATACTAAGAAAAAAAGAAAAAAAAATCTGATCAAGAAAATTGTGTCCCTGGAACACTGGATCAAGACTATGCAAACAGCCTTGACCTGTATCACCAAATCACATCACCAGCTGCTACTACACTTTGCCAAACCACATTTACAAAGAAAAACCAACAGCACAGAATGAGTGCAGAGCCGTTCACACACGTTCACAGAGCCGTTCACACGACATGTGCTTGTGCTTAAAGAATGTTTTTTTTAAGAGAGATATGTTTCTAGAGATATGTTTTTTTTTAAACAATAAAGCAAACAATACTGATGTCTACAGGTGAAACTCGAGAAATAAGAATATCGTGCAAAAGTTTGTGTATGTAATTCAAATTAAAAGGTGAAACTAATAGTATAACTATATACATATGATTATACTTTTCAGAGGGTACATTTCTGTATTTAAAATTCTTTTTTTTTTTTTTGATTTCATATAATATAATATTCTAATTGTCTGAGATTTCGAATTTGGGGTTTTCATAAGCTGTAAATCATAATCATCAAAATTATAACTTTTTGCACGAAATTCTGATTTTTCGAGTTTCACCTGTCTATTTAATGATTTACATGTCTGCTACAATATTAAGTCTTTCCTCAGCAAATACTGAACATTTTTTTATTACAATTATTTGAATTAATTAACTGGCACACCATGCAATTAATAAGTGTTATTCTCTTTTAGTCATTTCAGTTT
This sequence comes from Semotilus atromaculatus, assembly GCA_031834385.1. Lineage (NCBI taxonomy): Eukaryota > Metazoa > Chordata > Actinopteri > Cypriniformes > Leuciscidae > Semotilus > Semotilus atromaculatus. Next base: position 15,025,194 of record JAULUF010000023.1, on the reverse strand, counting down.
TCTATTTTTGCCTATGAAATTTATACAACAATATTAAATATATGCATTTCAGTTTTCAATGTTTTGACAGTTATACCATCGAAGCCTCACCGATTGTGATATAGCAATTACACATAAACACGAATTTAAACTGTGTTAGAGAACACGGTGAATCCATTGATTTCAGAAAGAAACAACATCTTAACTAACTCCAGTGGACTTCTGCTGACCAATGAGAATTTCACTGGGTCCAGTTGTGCTTTCAGAAAGCTTATTATCTGTATTCCTTGTTTTCAAACTGATTCTGCTTTTTTTCCACCCCTTAAATGAACCTTGTGCATTTCTATCAAATGCCCCATTGGAGATTCCTTAATGTGTAGGCGCTCACTGCATTATTATTTTTTTATGTTATATATACTTTTGTATATTACTTCAATCCATATCACTTAGATGACAATTCTAAGACATTTAACTCAGTTTCACAGCGAGAAAGGTAGTCGGCCGAGTTCAATTTTCCCCATGTTTCAAAGTAGGGGAGAGCGGGGCACAACGTAACGCTTTTTGACTTTCTCAATTTGTGTAAATCTACTTAGGGTTTAAAGTATTTATTTTTTCCCACATTCATTTCCCACATGTCTAGTACAATTATATGGTTTTATTAATACAGTGTATACTTTTTTCTTGATTTACCCCGAAAGAATGGAAGTGAAATGTGACAACATGCCCCATAGGTGGGGTATATTGTAACATGTGAGGGGCACATTGTAACATCACCATATGACGGCTTAAAATGCTATCTGATCTAATAAAAAAAATATACAATTCAAACCAAAATATTTTCTTAATAAAATACAATAATTAACTTTTTCATATAAAATAATGGCATTTTTTAATAATTAAAAAATAAACACATTTTTGAGTTTGACAACAAACACACCGGAAAACACAGCTATAAAGCATAGTTCAAAACAAAATGATAATTAATCATTTCTGAACATTGACTCTCAGTTTTAATTAACAAGTTTCTCTTGTTTTCTCACTAGAATTCATAAAAGTATAGAATATAATAGCATATTTCTAATAGGGGCTCATTGTAACGCAGTGTTACAACATGCCCCGGCTGCACAACTGTGATTTAAACCCTGCTAGTGTCTTCTGTGAGTTAGTGAAGCATTAAATAACCATATCAACAAATAACATAGTGGAGATTAAAATATTAGATTTGTCTAATTTTAAATTAACACAAAAAATAGAGATGAAAAATTAAATTAAGTAAGAAACGTACTTTTGCTATGGTTAAATACATGTTCAGTGATATCTACAAAGATTTCTGAATTTTGGCGCAATTTTTTCTCTATATAGTGTTGATATGGCAACTAGTAAATACACCAAGTTTCGTTATGCTGGCATATGTGGAAGTATTTAAAACAAGTGTGTTACAACTAGCCCCGCGTTACGTTGTGCCCCGCGCTCCCCTACACAAACACACACGATGGCTTTACAACATTGAATATCAATAGCTATAAACTGAAGGGATCTTTATGAGAACACAGACAACACACACTCGTAAGCCTCAAACACGCAGACAGAAAGGCCTCGTCCATGTCACATGGTAATGATAGTTTTTTTGAACAAATTAAAACATTTACTCCTATAAAGTTCTTCCTTTTCGGTTTCTATGCAACTCAACCCCAGGGCCCTCTGGAAAGAAAACCCGTATTTCTGTCATGTTGCTAGCAATTTTCACAAGAACAAGGAGAGGGGAGCGATGGGATAGAGAGAGAGAGAAACAGAGAGGGAGGTTAAAGGAATCTGCGGAAGCTGCCAGGTTGGAAATTGGCGGAGTGATTTTTATCCAGCAAAAGAACAGAACATTTCACCTCTGCATAGCCAATCACTTTATAGAGAGATATGCTACTTTTAAGAGAAATGTCAGATTGCTTTCCAGCTGTACTCTCTCTTTCTCATCCATTTCTTCCACTGCCTCAGTAAGTATCTCTCAAAATACTCTTTCCACCTCTTCAATCTACCGCATCTCGTTTCGATATGCTGTGCGTATCTCTCATTGCAGCCCTCTCTCCGTACAACGTTATCCTCTATCCTCCCTATAACTTCCATTTTCCATATTTCATGTTTTTATCCTGTCTTTGCTTTTTGATTGTTCTTCTTACTAAAACTTTTGACAGTTGGTGATTAATTGTGAAATACCTCACAAACACAGAGTTATATATTAAATGGTAGTCATACAACATGATTGCAGGGATGCAAAATAGGTTCAGTATAATCCTATAAAACATCTATATATTTGAAATCATTTTGCACTACCTGTCAAAAGTTTGAAATAGTTAGGATTTTGAAATCATGTTGTTGAAAAAAGTATCTTATGCTTACCAAGGTTGCGTTTATTTGATCAAAAATATTAAAACAGTAATACTGTGAAATAGTATTTAAACAATATAATATATTATATTTTTATACAATATAAATATATTTTAAAATTGTATTCATTGATCGCAGCCGTTACTCAGTGTCACATGATCCTTCAGAGATGTGGTGCTCACTTATTATTGGTGCTCAATTATTAATATTCTTATTATTATCAATGTTGAAAACAGTTTTTGCTGCTTAATATTTTTGCGATATGTAATAGAAAGGTTAATGAACAGCATTTATTTGAGATGGAAATCTTTTGATTCATTTAATGCGTCCTTGAATGAATACATTTATTGTTGTTAGTGGTGTTGATATTTGGTGCAAAAGGAATTGCATATTTAATGCCAGAAAGCTCCATAAATTTGTTCTGCATACCATAAAAAAATAAAATAAAATACCTTGCATATTTTGGCTGAATCTAATTATTTTCAGCTACAAATAAGAATGTAGAGGTCTAATCTGCTTAAAATCTTATTTTCCCCAAAAATCAATACAAACGTCTGAAGATTCATTCTAGGCCTAGGGATGGCTTATGAAGCACCTACTAATGACTTTCAACACACAACGTTTCAGTTAACAACCAGTAAGTTGAACCACATCACACTTCCCACCAAATTAAACCTTAGAGAGCTTAGATTCAAACCCACAGCTTCATGCGCGCAGCATTACTTGTATTGTGCCATGTGCATGTTGCTACCACCGCACCACATCTCAAAATAAATAAAATAAAAGTAGAAGGCTGTTGTTTATTACTAGCGCTAAGACCATCAAACATCATCTGAGCTTGCAATCCTACAGAACTGTGGGTCTTTTTTTTTTTTTTACTTTGACCTGTGTGTTATTACTGTGAAAAGGAAGAGAAAATAAGGGCTTTTGTCTTGTAATCTCAGTGTTTTTCTACTGTTATTCTGTCTCTGTAATGTATCAGTAATCGGCTAGCTTTATGCTAGCTCAGTCCTCTCGTCCTCGCTATTGGAACTCTATCAACTCTCGTCACCACTGTGACCTTTTCAACGGCAAGTCAGTGCATTTATATGCTCCCCATTTCCTGTTTACTCTGCAGGTGTACGTGGAGACGCATAGACAACATGGACTGATAGAGTAAGTGTTAAGTGCAGGCAAAAAAAAAAAAAACCAGCAAAGAGTACAGTCAATAAATAAGATCTTGGTGATATTTCAAATATGCAGCTTCTATAATTATTTAGAAAATGAATGATGTAAAAGATCTAGACTTTTTAACCTTTATATATATACACATTTACACACACGCACACACACACAAATGAAAAAAAATCAAATCGATTTGATTTACCCAAAAACCCAAGAAAGCACTAAAACTAAAGGTTTCAAAAGGGGCGTTAGAAGTGATGCCATATAAGAAGCATTTCATGTTTTTCTCAGCATTTTTAATAACCTATATAACCTTAAAAGAGAAGAACCTTCACTATATAGCACCTTTTGTGCAGTGGAAAGTTTCCATGGATGTACAGTTCTATTAAACACTGTTGAACAAAAGCTGTTGCTGTCACAAGCACACTCTGGACTCGGTCCGCCCGCTCAGAGGTCACATTTTTCAGCCACATACGTCATCAAGGATGTCAGGATTCAGAAAAATAAGCATTATATAAAATTGACTTTCATTCCCAGTAAAGCATAAATTGTTGTTATGTCCTTATGACTTTAGAATGTAGTGGTCAGTTTACTGAAATGAAGCAGCCTCAATGACGTATAGCCCAACAAATACAACTTCCTGAGGATGCAACCTTCGAAATGAGACAGTCACCCGCTCTCACACACCTGCAGCTTATTACCTTCTCATTTAGACTTGCATTTAAATGTTCACTTGCACACTAGCTGAGTCCAAAAGCTTAAAAATCCTGCCTTCGGAAGGATGCATTCCAAGGTATGAAAGCATGTCCGAATCCAATGTTAGCTTCGCTCCCTGTCACTTGAGATACCTTCATCTGATCGATTTTTGAAGGCAGCATAGATGTATCCTGGCTGCTTTTGATATTCCACAATCCTGTACATTTCATTCCGTGACAGTTAAGCTGAAAAATAAAGATGACCTCTGAAAGTTGCGGTTGGTGGTCAGTTTGTGTGTAAAAGCTTTCTACTTTGGATGTCATGTCAAGTGCGAAATTACTATTTTAATAATGTACTTAGTTATCACCAATTATCTCTATTTTGCTGTAGATCATTAAACCGTCACTCTGCCTCAAACTGCCACAGCATGTCCAAAATTTGTTTCGTAAAACACATTCATGCGCAAAGCTGTGTGCAAAGTCATTGCCTGATAGGACAGTGAGGCAACACGTCAAGTTTTTAAACACAGACATTGTTACTTGTAGCTACTCGTTTTTTTTGCTATTGTTTGTCGGAAAAGACTTGAGTTTATGGACTATCTTCTCTGTGTTTATGATACAAGTGATTCTTTAAACTGTGTTTTGGAATTGCTTACCTGTGCTTTGTTTTTTGAATTTTGTAGGCCTCTTTTTTGTGGATACAGTTTTGTTGACCTGTTTTTATGAAGAACCTAATAGTCTAAGTCCCTGTTTGAGATAGATTTACCTGTCAATACTTACTTACCTGTGTGATCTTGGAACCATGTTCTGTGTATGATCCTGATCTCTTGAAAAACTAATAAAGAACTTGCCTATATATTTACCTCATGCTACTCACCTGTAATACCTTGTTTTGCAATAAACTCCCACAACTGGGTTCTTCTCCATCTTCTGTGTTGGTGTGTTGTTACGGTTACCGGGGCGGTAACCTTTTAAAAGGTACACAACATTTAACCCGATCTCATAGGAAAACATAAGTATTTTACGAGGTGGCAATTTTGTCTGAATTCATACGATTTGATTCGTACAAAAATTTTACATTTTCAAACTAATCTTATTATGATGGACCACCCCTAAACCTACCGGTCACTGGAGTTTAAAAAGATTGTACGAAAACGTATGAATAAGATTGTATGAATTAGCCCTCAATTCAGCAAAACTTAAAATAGTTAGACAGCGGCTATTTGCAGTAAGTGTAAATAGCAATTAGATGCTATATTTACACTAAGTGCAAATAGCGATTGACTCGCTATTTGGAAAGTAGTTAGTTAGATAAATTATTATATTTATTAAATAAATGCCACCTTATCGTAACAATAAAGCCCTCCCCACACCTTCCCCTACCCGATAAACACTTTTACATCAATTAAATAACCGTCGGGCACTTTAATTCCACTTTTCACATATTTTCTACATATTTATTGATGGGAAAGGGGAGAAGAACAAATTTGGCAAAAGGCGGATTCGAACGTCAAATGTATCTGCAACACGCCTTACTACAGGTCACATGCATTTATTTTTTTTACTTTTGTCTGGCCCAACCAGACATTGGTGGGCGGAGTTAGTGTAAATATAGACACTCCGAAATAGTTACGAATTGTGAGATTGTATTGGCATATTAGTATCTTAAACAAACATATTAGTGTACATATTGGTCCCTTTTGAAAGGGCCAGTGACAGATTTTGTAACACTAGATTTATTTCTGAGAGTAAAAAAATATATTGTTGTGTTGTAAATAACTGCTGTACTCACAGTACATAATAGCAGTCATTATCCTCTGATAAAAAAAGCACAGGCTGTAATGAGTTCTATCATTATAGCGATTGATTTAAAATATATATAGGCCTATATATATATATTATTAATTACACACCCTGATGTTCACACAATGTTATAACTGGAAAAACAGTCAAGTTTTGGGATTGGTTCCTATAACATATAATCCAAAAATCACCATGGCGACAAAATAAAAGGCTACGTGCTTTTTAATGAATCAGACTGTAGACTCTTGCTCATGCTAAAACACAGAGCTCGTCACAGAAAACGTGGCAGCAAGTCAACTCCGTGTCAACAGATAACAAGCTCAAACAGCCAACACAACTGTCAGTTATTAATTTTAACCAGAGGCAATGACAGCAATGAAGGTGCCTGACAAATTAATGGTTATAGATGCCAACTTTAAAAAGGAACATTAATAAAAAATTTGGAGGAATTGTCATTAAATGACGTGCTGTTTCTTTAGATATTTAGTAACTTTAATGTGAAATATGGCAGACTGTCTTTTTTAAGGGAATGTTTCTTTACTGTCAAAAACAAAACAAAAACATAACTGTCAATACAGTTAGAGATGTTTAAATGATATGCTGTCAACTGAATATACAGAACTAAATAATTTATCTTTACAAAAAGGTCCTCTAACATGTTTCAGTCTGGAAAATAATGTTCATTGAGACCTTAGGGGAAGTGCTATTTGTAATAATACATAACAACATAATAATACAACATAATTTCACCCCCCCAATCCAAACCCCTCTTTTGTCATAAAGGTCAGGACTATTTCTCACTGAAGTCTAGCTAGAGGAGCCTACGTGGGGAGCAAACAGGACGCAAATGCACTGACCGTAAGGAGATGTTCCTTGCTGAACTATTATTCACCCTGTAAAAGCCCTAAACTAATTTGGTTGAACAGTATAATAGCCTACCAAAACTTCCTCAAACCCACTGATACAGCTGCTTTGTGTTAAGACCTGTGTCAATGTATTTGTCCTCTGAATTAAATTACACAGGAAAGATAGAAGAAGATTAGGAGCGAGTTTGTGCTGAAATCCAATTCATGATGATTCTGTAAAAAAAAAAAAAAAACTCTGTCTGTCCCTCTGTTCTATATGTATCTCAGTATACTATATCTGTCTCCTCTATCAACCCCCCACCACCCCACCCCCCTATTATTTACCTCCCCGTCTCGTCTCTTTATATCCCTCCATCACTGAGGTCAACCCCCCTGTGTAGGCCCTACCATCTGTGACTGGATCTGCAAAATTCCTGTTATTTAAGTGTGCGCAAGCTCTCTCTCTCTTTCTCTGTGGGTGTGAGTATAATCTTGCCAAAGCCTGTGTAAACAGGACTAATGCATTCTAAACTTTGGAGTCTGGTGTGAGCCATAGCCTAATCCCTTATAAACCTACATTTGACAGCTTTTCCTGCTTTTTCCTGTTTAGATCTCTCTTTCTGAACGTGACATTTTAGCTCTGTTCCAAAATCTTGTGAGCTCTCCTGCTGTGTACTGCCTACATAGGTGGTGTTCTAACTGAAATTGAACCTTTTAAGTGACATTTCATAGGATGCATCATTCAAATAACATTCCTCTGACGCACAGGAGAGTAAACACACATTTGATTCCAATAGTTTGGTGCTATGTTGTTAAGCTAATGGCACACTATTTTAAAAAGTATAAAAATAATTTGCACACAGAAACAATTAGCCTACTATTTTAAATGGACATTTTTGGTATTGAATAAATATTATTTTACAAGTAACATTTAACACTTTTACCATCTTGGATGGATTTTTTTTTTACTGAGATTGTTGCAGTATGTTATGGGATTCTTAGTAAAGGATACATGTATGTGGTTTAGGGTCTTCTGGGTGGTTATTTACTGGTCCAAGTCAAAAGAGCACATATGGCTCAGTTTTCTATTCCAAAGCAGGTCTAAATAATTTATGTTTGCCCATTTTTTTTACACTGAAAGAAGAATAAGACAGAAAAGTAAAAGCACACCTCTCGTCATACAATTTGAGATGTCATTCGTGTTTGTAGCAGAAAGTAGCCATGAGTTTAACGCCGAATTTTAATATTTAAGGTTGCAACGGGTGAAATTTGCCTTTGTAAGCATTTCTAATAAGTACTTAGGCCTCCATATAGCCTACTTCAAGTGAAATCAAAGAACAAACTGGTGTGACATTTTAAACAAAATCAAGCTAAATCATTTGTTTGGATTATGTTTTCGGGAATTTGAAACAGTTTTCCAAAGCAAACTTTTCGGAAAACACCTTAGAACTACCATTGGCCATTGGCGATCATGTAATAGGTAGGAGGCTCCACCGTAAAATCTTCTCAGGTTAATTTCTTCAGTTCAGTCCTTCGAGGTCAGACTCAAGTAAAAACATGAAAACACTGGAGAGCTGCTTTGCTGTAATTCTAGCTGAAAACGATACTGTTTATTCTTGTTTAAAACTGTAAAGCTGCTTGCTTTAAAACATTATATTGTACACATATGTATTATTATACATATGTATTGTGATCCACGTCACTATGATCAGAGGCTTTCTTAACTGCTGTTTTCTCACTGTTGGCAATTTAATGTGTGTTTATTTTGTTATTGAAAGGAAAGTATGCAGCACATATACAGTATATACCAACAGAATATACCACAGCAAAGGTATTCCCAACTTCTCTTTACTCCTGAGTGAAGATTGAAAAAAAAAAAACTTTACCATGAGTATATTGGGGCCTTTAGTTTAGGAGTAAATTTATGGCCATTTTCAAAACAAAAATCAGCAGTAGCAGTGAGAAGTAGAAGTACGGTAACAGGTATTACTTCAATAGAGGATCTTGCTCAATATACAGTTACAAAAACATGCAGTAGAACAGACTGAAACAAAACAGGAAAAAGAATAGCAAAGCATCCTAGAATCCAGTGAGAAACTGAGCACACAAAACGTGTGTGTGTGTGATCTCTCCTTACTGATGCTTTTGTGGTGTAAAAAATAGATTTGCTCCCTGGTGCTCCCTGGTCAAGATTTCTCTGTTGGACTCTGTGTTCTTAACTCTAACTGAACACACACACACACACACACGCACACACACACACACACACACACACACACACACACACACACACACACACACACACACACACACACACACACACACACACACACACACACACACACACACACACACACACACACACACACACACACACACCCCTCAGTTCACTTACACTGATTATGAGTTAATAGGAATCTTAAAAATATTGCATCTGGATTGACTCCAGATAGAATTTACTGGGGCAATAAAATCTAATTTTTTTTAATTTTCCTACAAGAATTTAACATCGTTGTGTACTGCTTAAACTGCTGTACTCCCAGTACATAATACAGTGTGCATGTGCGAGGGAGTAAAAACATGTAGGACTACAGTCATTATTCTCTGATAAAAAAAACAAAACCACAGGCTTTAATGATTTCTATCATTTTAGCGATTGATTTAAAGCTTGTTACAGTGCGAGATCGTTTAAGCCAATGAAAAGAGTCTGACTAACGGTTAGGAGTTCTCAAATTGACACTAAAAGCTCAAGCCCTGGAACATTTCATGTAGTCTAAAAGCCAGCAGTAATTATAAACAGAGACTGCACTCTCTCACGCACATACACAATTACAGTCACTGGGTTTATTTTCTTTTTTCTGGATATGAATCAAAGATATAAAAATATAAAATATAATTTTTATATATTTTTTTCAAGTTAGGGTTGGTTCCAGGTTTCTAGTGTGATGCTTTACTAGACTATTGACCAATAATAAACAGACCATTCTTTACCATCAAGATTTCTATACATAGGCTAAGTCACTGAACAGGAGTGGGATGGTAATCACAATTTGCCATCACAATCTCAATCATAATTTCTCTTAATGATTCATGTTCCTTAATGATATGCTTAACTCATTTATCTAGTATATATCTGAAGAAATGTTCTATTGTATTTATTGCCCTTAGCAGTCTGTTGCTAAATGATTAGGTCATTTCTGAATTGACTTTTTAATGTGGCAAACAACCCAATACCCGTGTTTTAACTTCAGAAGAGTAAGAAATAATTCTGTATTCACACTACTATTGGGTGACCTGCTGGCCACGACAACCTTGTACATGGCTTGAGTCATTTTGGTTACATTTTGTTATTCATTTGTTTTATGAATGTGTCTTGGTGTGGTTTTGACCTATGAGTTATGCCCACCCTGGCAACCTCATACCTTCCCTTCCAAATTGTCTGGCCCACTCTTAGAGCCCCATGTCTCATCTTAGAGCTGGAGTCAAACCTGCATTCAGGAGCCATTCATGGAAACTAAAACTATGAAAATCCTTCAGAGTCATAAAAACAGCAAACAACAAAACTGCAATGAGTTTTTCGAGAGCACCGGGCTCCTTCCTGTTCTAATATTCACACAGTTGCTCACTTACACTATACAAAAACATAAAATGCTCAGCCCTGACAAAAACCACACACAACAGCCATTTAGGCAAGCTTTGATTTGAATAAAAAGAAGAAAAGATGGCTGGAAAAGTCCTTGCCTGTAAAAACAGGGGTTTGTGATTGATAATGTTTTGGGCCTAAAGGCGCAAGATCAGCAGTAATGGCCTGGGAACAGTAATTTTCATTAGTGTAGGACAGGACCGATAATGGAAGAGTAAAAACACTTGCACACTCACACCAGCAGTAGTAGGAGTCACTTCTGCATGTGACGTGAAACATTTTAGAGTGGGGCAGGCCAAAAGGACAAGCCCAGCTTGAACTGTCCACATAATGACACAAACAGTGAGGGTACCATCAACATGACATGCAGACTACACAAACTTGACACATGGATGAGATAATAATGTCATTAGCCAGAGATTATGTGAGCAGCATACTGCAGGTGGTAAATAATGAGGGGTTTTACGGCGTAATGGATGTTGAAATGACAAATAATACCACAGGCTAGTCTGTATCTCAAACGGCTTCTGCTCAAGGGTACAGCAGATAAAATTGTGTGGTGCCAAAAGACGACAAACCCCAAATCCACAGGAAGAGTGTAAAACAAGAGAGAAACTAATGCAGAGTCTTTTTTGTATAATCTTTCTGTAAACCAAGTTCTTTTGTTCATCACAGACACTATGTTGGATGACCAACATTTCATCAGTGGAACTACTAACCCTCTGTTACCGTACATGTTAATAGATAACAAAATAATGGTCATGCCTAATTTTTTTTATTCTTATTTTGCATGTCTAAATTGCATTATAATGTTTGGACTGAACATTCAACATAGAAACGAGGAGGAATTCAATAATGATTTCGGCAACAAACTAGATTTTTTTTTTCTGTGAAATGAATTTCAAACTCTGGCGGTACCTAGCCTAAGACGGAAGAGTGCTTTCTCTGAATCTGATAGGCGGATACCTCATCAGTGTTGTTCTGGATTAGTGAGAGTGGCTTTCAGAGCTGTGCAATGCGCCTTAATGTCACTTTCTGTCTTTACTCGGTCAAGAAGGCTCAGAATTCGAAATTTTTATTACATTTCGACTACATATATGACCCACTTTTTTAATAAAGATGAATGTTCCCATGAGTGAAATGCTCCTTTAATGCTATATTGTACAGCAGCAGCATGTCTTACTTGCTCACAGCAGCATGTCGTGTTTGCATTGACATGTTGTATTGTATTGACAATAACCAACAGCAGCAGCAGCAGCGTGGCAGATCTATTCCACCAAGACCAAACATATCAACAATGTCCATTACCAGGCCAAACACTCCGAGAGTTGTCATGACAGAAGTATGAATATGGTAATCATTCAGTACCATGGAATACAGTAGGATGGTAGTAGTCTCTGACACCGTGGTAATTTCATTGTACATTTTGGTAAGGGACATCACATTATGAGAGGCATCCAGCCAGCTCTTAGCACTGTTAGAGAGCAATGGTGACCTTTAAATGTTGGATGAAGTATGTTTTGGCTTTCTAGTAACACTACGTAACTCTCAGCATGTTATAAAGGATGTGAACTAAAGAGCCATCTACATTACAGGGTCAGAACCGTGTGTCCATTCGTGGCATGTGTTTGACCATGAAGTCATAGTGAAAACATCATGTCTGTCTGTTTCCTGCCAGCTCTTCCCATCAAAGCATATTTCCAGTCTCAAAGGAGAAGGAGGAAGGAACACACACGTACCTGAAGGAGCCATTCCTCAGGGTAAGACGAGCATCTACATACTAAAGCAGAACTTGCATGTTTTAATGTATTTACCAGCACTACACACACCTTGAAAAAATGCAAGATGGCATATGGAGAGCTTGTATCATCAGGGAGCTGTAGTAAAGGCATGTTAAACACATGACTCCCATGCTGAACATGTTCAAAGACATCTACCTCCGAGAGCTGCATTTTCCAAAAGCATTGTGAGCCCAAGTTGATCGTGGAGATCATTGCCACCAATGTTCTCTATGATCAACTTGGCTCACAATACTTTTGGGAAATGCAACCAAAAACAGATTACAGTGCCTCCTGCTACATGACTTGAAGTTTTAACTTCTGTTCAGGATGACATATTACCCACGTCCAGACAAGCAGAAAAAACTGTACCCAAGACGACACTAAGAAAAAAAAAACTAGTTTCCTCTCATGTTGGAATGTCCCACTAGAACTGCACCACTAGGAAATGTTGACTTTATTCCTGTTTTTGCAATTCTTTCTGCAGGTTCCTTTTTCATTCCTGTCCAAGATTGAAAGAAGAGGACTGGAAAACCCTTATACCAAAAGACTCCACAGAGAACACACAGAGACAAGAAACTGTCTTAAAGCTGGATACATTTACATACACATGTATCACCTATGACAGAAGCAATAAGAGATTTCCCTAAGATACATTCCTAAGTCATACAGTATCTGCGGCTTCCAAAACAATTACATAGACGGCAAAAACCCCATGTTAATCAAAGTAAAATGTTTAAGCATCTTTAAAACAAGATCATTTTAACTTAAAAGTTACATTTCATAAGTGTATAATCTCTGTGCCACTAGTGGAAACAAATGGAATAGTTTCCACAAAAATATGTTTCCTGATCCCAGAATACTGCAAAATCTGTCATTGGTTGAACAAAATAGCTAGTCCTGTCCTTAAATTGCTATGTGTGGCTGATCAGAATGAAATATTCTTTTAATAAACAATAAAGCTTTTTTTATAGCGCTACAGGATCACAATGTTTAAACTTTCAAGGGAAATCAACATACAAATGGCTTACTTACTGTACTCTACATATTAACGTAGGAGGAAAAATCATAACCCCCCCAAGCAAATACCACCTAGAACACCCTAGAAACATCCTGGAAACCACATACACCCTTAAAAGTTAAAGGTTCTTTATTTGCATCAATGGTTTCATGGTAACACTTTGTTTCGATGGTCCACTTTAGACATTCTACTAACTATAAACCTTTGCAACTACATGTCAACTACCAGTCATTAGAGTATTAGTAGACTGCTTAATATCTGCTTGCATTTTATTTTGATTGTCCAGCAACAGATATTCTACAGACTATAAGTAACTTTGCATCTACATGCCAACTTATTCTACTAACCCTAACCTAACAGTCTACTACAGTCTACTAATCTAATGAGAGTTAGTTGACATGTAATTGCAAAGTTACTTTTGGTTAGTAGAATGTATAAACTCTTAGACAAGTGTTTAGAGTGTACAAGTGTACCCGAATGTTTAACATCCATGGAACCTTTCCACTGCAAAAGTGGAAATTGGTTCTTTAGATTTATTTTTAAATGGTTATTTGAAGAACTGTTCACTGAAACATTTTTGGTAAACCAAAAATTGTTTTTCTATGGCACTGCTGTGAAAACCCTTTTTGGAACCTGTGTTTTTAAGAGTGTAGTAATGCTCTGACAGTCACCTGTCACAAGCACTGCATGTAACCACTACTCGTTTTCTATCAGCTTTTATTTTGCAGTGCATGAAAATAGGAAAGCCAAAGAGCAACTTTATTTGCCTTGCAATAATTAGATATTACCTAATTAGTCTAGACTGAGTGTATTAAAGGATTAGTTCACTTTATAAAAAAAAATTGCTGATAATTTACTCCCCCCCGGTTTTTGATGAAAACATTCCAGAATTTTTCTTCATATAATGGACTTCATAGGACCCCAAACGGTTCAAGGTCCAAATGACAGTTTCAGTGCAGCTTCAACGGGCTTTAAGCGATACCAAACAATGGATAAGGGTCTTATCTAGCAAAACGATCGGTCATTTTAAAACGTTTAAGTTTTATAAGCACAAATGCTTGCCTTGCTCTGTTCTGTGATGCGTGTTCGTGACGGCACGTAATACGCAATTACGTTGAAAAGGTCACGCTTCTGTCCTGATGAAAATTCTCTTTTAGCCTTTAAAACACCCAGGATACGCACACGAAATGGGCATTTTAAACGATAAACTGACACAAAGACATTTTAATATGTGTGTATGGTCCTCACATTTGTAAACACTGACTCTGTACTTCCGCCTACGCGTGACCTTTTGAACGTAATTGCGTATTATGTGACGTCACGAACGCGCATCACAAAACAGAGCAAGGCGAGCATTTGTGCTTATAAAACTTAAACTTTTTAATTTATTTTTGAAATGACAGATCGGTTCGCTAGATAAGACCCTTATTCATCGTCTGGTATCGTTTAAAGCCCTTTGAAGCTGCACTGAAACTGTCATTTGGACCTTGAACCGTGTGGGGTCCATTGAAGTCCATTATATGGAGAAAATCCTGGAATATTTTCATCAAAAACTTTAATTTATTTTCAACTGAAGAAAGAAAGACATGGACATCTTGGATGACATGGGGGTGAGTAAATTATCAGCAAAATTTTTTTTAAAAGTGAACTAAGCCTTTAATATGCTGCAAAAAAGAGAGCATTTAATGAACTTTACAGTAAAACAAAGAAATTCATATTTAGACATATAGTTATATTATACTTATAATTGAAAATAGGTAGGAGCTGTGGTGTAGTGGTATGTTGCTTTGGCACATTTGGATTTGGAGCTCATGTGGGCAACAAGAGATCACATCCAACTTGGGACATTCTTCAATCCACCTTTTCTTGTTCTTTCTGTATTATTATATCAATAAAAGTGGCAATAAAAACAGCCAAGAGCTAATATCATGATACTTTTTGGAAAGTGAGCTGTGGAAACCTTGACTGACAATGACAACAATCAGTGTTTTTCAGCCTGTGGTCAAACACAGGCATTCTATCATTCACTGTCTCTTTCTGTTGAGCAAGTTTGTTTATGAGGGACTGACGGCAAACAGGCATCACCCTGTTAGCGCATTAGACTGAAGACATATGCCTGGATAATGAACACAGCGCTTTCACCAGGACACTGACAGCATGCAAGAGACGCAACCCACCCTCACATTCCACATAAATAATGCGATCTACTCTCTGCTACATGATAAACAGTGTGGAAGAGCCGTCAGATGAACATGCAACAAATGCAGGATTTGAAAAATGTGCCATATTTTACATCCCTCTTCATCAAAGCTTAATAAACATCAAGATGATAATTTGTTCATAAGGAGTCTTCCTTCCACTTCACAGGGTTCTTTACAGTAAAATTATATTTTAATGAAAGTCTAGAATAACTTGATTTAAACAAATGTTTGATGAAATTTATTTTTTTGCAATTTTGAAATTTCTATTCATAAAATAATCTTATCGAAATGCATCCTTATTAAGAAACATCACGGTTTCCACAAAAAATATTAAGCAACTGTTTTGAACATTGATAATAATATTTTTTTTTACTTGAACCCAAAGTCAGCATATTAGAATGATTTCTGAAGAATATTAGACATTAATTTATTTTAACTGAAGACTGAAGTAGTGATGCTGAAAATTCAGCTATGCCATCACAGAAAAAAAATTAATTTAAAAATAGGAAACAGGTATTTTAAATTGTAATAATACTTCACAATATGACTGTTTTACTGTATTTTTATCAAATAAAAGCAACCTTGGTGAGCATAAGATACTTTCAAAAACAATAAAAAAATCGTACAAACTTAAAAATGTTGATTGGTAGTAGCCTATATTACGCACAAAAAACTGGTTTGACAGTCATGACCACGAATCACGATTGCTTTCATTATACAGTAAAGACCAGCTTGAATCTCTATTAAATACACCCTTTTGTGTTTCTACATGCATGTCATTTAAGTCATGCAATTCTTTTTAACACAAAAGAGTGAAAGATGACAGAATTTTTATATTTGAGTGAACTATTCCTTTAACAATCCAATCCAATCCAATCCAAATAACAACCCAAAATATAATCCAATATGCCAATTGTGTGAATTCTGCTAAATAAATCAGGTCATTCCAAACAAGCACAGATTGTACACAGGCACAAGACTTTGCCTGAGGAAGCCACAAAGAAGCAGATGCCACTGAGCGTGAGAGAGAGATTTGGAGATTTTCTGACTTCACCTCGAATCATCTTTGCAGAAAACTGTTCATTTTAAGCTGTCCAGGTTGTAGGCTGTGCTTAATGACAAGAGTTATCTCCCATGAGCACATGGTGCTTGGATACGGCTTAAACACACAGCTGAACACTGAATGTTGATGATTACGAACCGAAGGGTGATGCCAAAGGTTAATAGCTAATTTACTAGAACACGCACACAAATGTTCATAGTCTAAAACTTTCTTTAAAGCAATGGCATCAAATCATGAACATGTTTCTAGATTACAGAACCATACAAGCCTGGATCCACAGCAGGTCCCGTGAAGCTGATCTTCAGGTTCATGAATGCCAAATCAGGTCTGTTCCAACCTCTGTGCCATCAAACATCTGCTGTTGAATAAACATTGTTTACCTGTGTAATCGATGAGGGAGCATTGAGAATCCAGAGAGAGTGTGCAGCCAGTGAATCCCAGAGTACTCCCTAGCAATTCAATGAGAGAGCATCAAATCGCATGCTACTCCTGGGTCTGCAGTTGCAAAGGTAACCTTTAATCACCTAGAGTTGAGAAGAGACTTTACAATGACACACAGACGAACAGAAGTCTCAATAGACTGTTCATGTGGCTCGACTGGCAGAGTGTTGCACTAGCAATTGCTAATATCATGGGTTTGATTACCCGTAAAATGTATGTTGAAAGTACTGTCATTTTGGATAAAAGCATGTGCTAAATGCAAACAACAACAACAACAATGTAAGGCTGAAATGGAAGAGAATACCTAGGAGATCTATGAAACTTATAGAAAGCAATCTGTTAGCATGCCCCTTGATCTCAATGGACAATTTTCTCATGAACATTCAATTATGGACAATTGTTTTTGAGGCATAAATGCCATGTGACTAATGTCAAATTATGTTTTCTTATATCGCCACATAAAAGCATACATTTGCACTATTAGCAGTCCTTAGCAATGTCGCAGGTAGCAGGCAGGACAAAAAATAAATAAATATAGCCTAGTATTGCTAGTCATTAATAGAGAAAGATAATATTTTTCCCCAAAATGTAGTTCCCTATCGTAGGGAACTCAACACTGCGTCGTTGAAAACGACTCTTTGGGGACGCTCCCTTAGCGTGCGCCTCTGAAGTATGAATGAAACTAATCCAATCCTGATTGCTGTTGCGTCATGACGTAACATGTGACGGCACAAAGGCCCGGTGCTTGAGCTATCTGGTTCTGAGGAAGTGGATGTGCTCAGCATCGGGAGCGAGGAACATGAGTCACACTCGACGCCTCATGTTCCCGCTTATGAGGAGCTGGTGGAGGTTATGACGTGTGCTGTGGCCAGACTTAACATCAGCTGGCTACAAAATAAGCAGGATGATTCTCGTCAAAGCAAGCTAGACGAGAAATTCCTGCAGCACCGTTCGCAACCTCAGTGCCAGGCAGAGATGTTCACAAGTCATTTTTTGGAAGTCCAAGTCAAGTCTCAAGTCTCTGAGCTCGAGTCCAAGTCAAGTCTCAAGTCTTTGAGGGGCAAATTCAAGTCAAGTCTCAAGTCGTTTGCCAAGAGTTCAAGTCAAGTCTCTCTTGCCATCTGATCTGTCCCTAACACTGTATTGTTAAATCTTATGAATTCAGAGCATGTCCTGTAGCTACCATCCATACAGTCCAGAATCAAAATCAGTTGTATGGGGTCTACTGCAATGCAATCTGAAGAACCACAAATTAAGAACTCTGTTTCAATTTCATAACTGTATTTTTATTGGTATCTACACCAAAGAATACATGTTTGTCTTTTGTCAGACAGACTTTGTTTGTCATTCTTTTTTCATTGTGTTCACATATAAGATGGGGAAACATAGATATTTATGGATGTTTATTTTTTTTATCCTGTAATTCAGAATATACTGTCAATATAGCCTTAAATAGATTTTCGCCATGTTTTTGGAAAAAAAAGTTATATAAATCAGGCTATAAATAATATATTTACAAATCCCTCTGTAAATGTCTTCATAATATAACTAGGTACAAGACTGGAAAGTTTGGTGTATATAGGTGCTACTGAAGTGGAGATTTCGGACTTGAAGTATGAGAAAAAAGTCATTTTGAGAAAAAGGGCTTTAAAGATTTGCATCGGCCAATGAGATTGCGTATTTAGAGTTAAATCCCCCCTTTTACTTTCGCGATTGGTTGCTGATTAAAAGGAAATTACCATATTTGGATCCAACAACATTGTACAGGGGAGAGCGAGCTTTGGTGTATGTGATGACGGTGCAGACAGCGATCGCGGAGCAGCGGGATGATTTACAAAGCCAACTTTTGTTGAATTTATGAGAAATCTACAGACTCAAAATGAATGGCACAGCAGCGGCCGGTGCAGTCGACATGTTTGTTTGTTGTCCTCTCATGTGTGGTCGCGCGCACGCTACCGATAGTACGTGTTAAGTAGGCAGGTTATAGTTAACGGAGGGAGGGGAATAACAGCGAGGTCATCAGACGTATCCTAAAAATAAACATTGTTCACGAGTCCCGCAGCTCGAGTCCGAGTCGAGTCTGAAGTCTTTCGAGGACGAGTCTCAAGTCGAGTCTGAAGTCACTGTGTGTGCGAGTCTCAAACTCGAGTCCCCATCTCTGGTGCCGGGGCTTACCATTTTTCCTGGATCTTCACAAAGAGATTGCTAGATCGTGGGAAAAACCCCACTCGTCTCATATCTAATCCCCTGCAGTATATGATTATAGTAATGTGGTGGGTGCGAGAGAGGCGGGTTATGGCAAGATGCCGCAGATGGAGGAAGCTTTAGCGAGCTATCTTTCTCCTGAAGCGGCATCTTCGCTTAAAGCCCCGGTGCTGCCCTGCAAACCGTGCAGGGACACTTCTGCACTGGTTGGCCGGGCTTTATGGCGGCTGGTCGGGCTGGTGCGTGCCTGCACTCAAAGGCTGAGGACAAATCTTTTTTGTTGGACGCTCCGCTATCGCCTTCTGGCCTGGTGACATTACTAGTGTCGTCGACAGCTTTCACGAGGCGAAAAAACAGTCAGCTGCGTTCCAACAGTATCTCCCTCGCCGCTCTAAATCTGGGTCTAGGAAGGCTGGTCCAAATGGCCAGCATCAGCCGTCAACCAGCTCCTCCCATCGCCCTATTATCTATAAGAGCAATATATGTCCCGGGGGTTCATAATCAGGGAGCAGACATTCTGTCGAGGCAGGGGCTGAGGCCCAGAGAATCAATCCAGAGGTGGAGGAGTTGATATGATAGAGGTTTGGACCAATGGAAGTGGATCTGTTTGTGTCTCGAGAGACATCCCACTGTCCACTTTGGTTCTCCCTCACTCATCCAGCCCTGCTGGGGTTGGATGCCATGGTATAGGCCTGGCCGGGGCTTCGCCTGTACGCTTTTCCCCCGATCGCTCTGCTCCCGGGAGTCCTGGAGAGGGTCCGTCATGAGGGCATCAGTCTTCCTCTGGTAGCCCCGTTTTGGCCGGCCCGAGTATGGTTTTCGGACTTAATTTCACTCCTGATAGCTCCGCAATGGCAGATTCCTCTGAGGAGGGATCTGTTGTCTCAGGCGGATGGCACTATATTCGATCCTCGCCCGGAGCTGTGGAAGTTGTGGCTCTGGCCTCAGAGGGGGCTCAGTACCTAGATGCTGGTCTATCATCTGGAGTGGTCGAAACCATACTTATCTCCAGGGCTCCGTCTACTAGGAGATTATATGGCCTCAAGTAGAATGTTTTTCTGCTTGGTGTAGAGAACATGAGTTAGGTCCAGTTAACTACCCAGTGGCTTCAGATCTGGAGTTTCTTCAATATCGTTTCTCTGTGAATCTCTCCCCGTCCACACGTAAGGTGTACGTGGCTGCCATTGCGGCATTCCATGCACCACTAAATGTTGGGCCTTTGGGGAGGCACCAACTGGTCATACTATTTCTCCATGGTACATGAAGGATGAGACCGACAGTCAGGTCCAGAGTTCCTTCCTGGGACCTGGCGGTGGTTCTCGAAGGGCTATCCCTGGCTCCCTTTGAATCCCTCCAGTCGGCTTTGCCTAGGACCTCACGTTCAAGATAGCCTTTCTCTTAGCTATTTCTTTAAAGAGACTGGGAGATCTCCAAGCTCTGGCATTAACGCCAGATTGCTTGGGGTTTTGCCCCCGGCGGAGTTAAGGCCATCCTGCATCCGAGACCCAGCTACGTGCCTTAAGTGCAATCTAACATGGCTAGGTCCATGGTCCTGCAAGCATTTCATCCTCCACCTCATGTGTCGGCAGAAGAGGAGAGGTTCCTTGCTCTGCCAGTCAGAGTTCCAAGTATTTACCTTGAGAGGTCCTCTTCTTGGAGGAGGTCGGACCTACTGTAGTGTGCTTTGGGTCACCTAATAAGAGGCTCCCGGCTAAACAAACCATAAGTAGGCCTACAAGGTGCACATTTTACCTTCGCCTTTGGCCGTAAGGGCTCTTTCTACTAGAGGCATGGCAACCTCTAGGGTCCTCCTCTCGGGAGTGCCCCTCCAGGAGATCTGTGAGGCAGCTGGTTTGGCTACCCCGCACACTTTTATCAGGTTTTTACTATGCACCTCCTTTGTACGCCTGGCACACGTGTGCTCTTGTCCTAGTCGAGTGCCTGAGATCAGTTTCACTCTAGGGCAGGACTTTTTCGGTGCGTGGCCTAGTGGGCATTCATTCCCCAAAGAGTAATTTTCAACGACACAGTGTTGAGTTCCCTACGATAGGGAACGTCTCGGGTTACGACTGTAACCCCTCAATGCCTAGGAGCGGCTTGCTTCATCAAGAGGCTAATGTGTGTGTGTGCGGTGTGTGTGATTGTGTGTGACTGTAAGCAGTATGAGTTAAGGACCTGCGCCATCTAGAGTTTCATGACAGAACTTTGTATTTACAGACTTTGTCTACTTTGCAATTTTTTTTTAACGTTTTAAGTATTAAAAATGAGTATCGTCCATTAAAAATGTTAAACTGAAAAGCTCAGAATGTTCTGTTGTTTACTGACGACAGTTCACCTTGACCACACACACACACACACACACACACACACACACACACACACACACACACCGAGACAATGAACAGCACCATGCACAGCTTGCTCCTTAAACTCAAGTTTTATGCACCATCTTTCACAGTTTGGTGCAAAAACAAATTAATCAATACTTGTAATACTTGTTTCAGTTGACACGCATGCTAGAATATCAGCTTGGAAATTCTCTGGAGTGGGAAGCACACACAGTTCAAAGAGAAAGAGAGAGAGACACATACACACACAAATAATTGTTTACTAGAAAGTTCTTTAAGCAACCCAAAATGTTTTTTTTCTATTTTATATAAAAAAAAAACTAAAAAAAAAAAAACTATTTCGGAATCTTTATAGTAATAATGTAGAGGATTCAATTGTGATTGCTAATCTGATATGGGCACTGTCTGCATTGTGCATACAACTGTTACAGATTTATTAAACTGTAACATTTATTAAATACAATTATCCCTGCTTTTCCCAACATATGGTAGTAAAGAAATTGTGACTACAAATTCTACACAGATTTTACACTGTATAACTTTTCAAGAAGACTGTTCACTTTACAAGTTGGTTAGCCAGACTATTCTTGTCTAAGTGAGCAGTTCTTGGCCAGAACAAGCAACAATATGCAACAAACTTCATGCCAGCAATCAAAGGTGTTGTTTGTAAGGCTACATTTGAGGAGGCAACCAACAATTCAAAATTATAGAGAGAACTGAAAGCTCTATTACTGTAAAAAAAGCACTCAAAATTAAATTTTCATTATCATCAGACACATTTTTCATATCAACATAATGCACCAAAAATGTTCCCAAAAGTTTTGTGTATTTTCATACCCTCCATTACTAAATACAAATTTTAATCCATCAAAGATTGAATGACAAGATTATGAGAATAAACAACAAATAGCAGAGCTTTAATCTTTGTCAACATGTTTCTACTGATGTTCTCACAACAAGTGTCTTCATTCCATGCTAATGCCAGCTAATTTCCTAGTGTATCAGAAGAACATTAGCATACTTTAACTGTGAATGCATTATCTATAGCATACTGATGTTTGAGTCGGCCACCATGACTGTTTTGCTACAAGGGCCTCTAATGTTTGATCACGTGTCATACAATAATAATCTTTATCCTGGAGCAGCACACTGGTGCTGTAGTGCCGGCTAGCACGTTCATGTTAGCAAGCAGTGGGTTCGCGCTGTTGCGTGCAAATCACAGCCCGAGGCCAATGAAAGAATGACAAAGGTCAACAGTCCCCCGAGGGGAGGGGAAGGGAAAAGAGAGCAAACAGGGCAGAGGTGAAGAACAACCAAAGAGGCAGAATGATAAGAAAAATGAGCGGAAACAAAACATGGGTGTTGTGCTCTAGTGCGTATAACTTGCAAACACACGCACATAAGGAAGAGCTTACAATTACAATAAACAAACAATTACACAAGAGGACATGCTCTGAGACGGGTCTTTAATATGTCTTCTCAGTCTACTCAACTGGGCGTTACATACCAGGACTAGAGGGGTGCAGGGATAGCGTTTTTGTAGCCCAAACCGGAAGTTAGCATCACACTGGTTCCTTCCACAAAAACCCAATTGGATTTTTCCATTGGCTTTTCGATTATTGCAGAAAATAAGGTCTATGACTAACCAAAGCTTAGGATTCTTACATGCTTTGTTCATCATGATAATCTACACACATTTTTTTGAATTTTGAAGCATAAATAATTGTCAGAAGTCAAAAGCTACATGTAGACTGTAAACGAACTACACCACAGTGGCATGACTTCAACGTCACCATCATCAAGCTTCAGAAGAACATTAGGTCATGTTCTTTTAAGAACATTTTCCCTGAAAGTTAGTTAATACACTCTAAAAAAGGATTATTGACCTTTCTTGCCTGCACAATTTTGCTGAAACAATGCTAGTTAAGCTAAATCAAGCTGTTAATTGTCTTGCCGATGTACAAAATTATCAAATGATCAAAATTATCAAATATGCCTGAGCATATTTATGAATAAGCAGAAAGAATACAGGAAACTTAAAATGGGCTGATGAGCTCTGGCATGTAACTCTCTCTCTCTCAAACACACACAAACACACACGCATACGAGAGCTGTGCAAACAAAGTGAAATCTAAAACAATTACACAAGAGCACACGCGCAGAGATGGGCCTGCACGCAAATAACTGACAGAAACACGAATGCGAAAAGAAATCCGTGCCACTTTAATCCTTTAATAGGTCTACTCAGTAACACACAAACACACAATTACCGAAGAAACAAACAGATCCTCAAAAACGCTCCAAATTGCTGGCACAAACAAAGCCCTTATCGCGCTAGTTTAAAAAGCTCTTAAAGCATCCTCATTTCTTTCTCTCCCTCGCAGACTCATTAGTTGGATAACAGAAGAAGTGTGGCTCCCCCAGTCGGCCCTCTATCCTTGTTAGCGCCTGCTGGCCACTTTCCCCTGTGTGTTCGCAGAGCGCTCTGCTAAGTGAAGGGAGAAAAAGCAAAAGTGGCATACAACAAATTATTTGACCCCTCGGGCCGCCCTCTAGTTCAAACACAACATTTTTAGGAGCATCATCACCCAACCCCCCCACCTCGCACCCTGCTCGCGTAGCACCCTGCATGGGCATCAGGTCTGATCTCTCTCCTGCCTGGCTCCTGGAGCGTTATTAAGTGAGAAGACTGTGGTTGATTGTAGCCCGTAGCACAAAACCTGCTCTAACGTCTATATGCACGCTGCGAATGGCCTACTTCTACTCCATCAAGCTCTGTAGCACAAATGTACGCTCACATAGACCAAAAAACAGTTTGTGCCAAGCTCACGTCACCTTGCTTTTAATGTGACCTAACACTGGCACAAGAAAGAGAGAGTAGAAGATGCCGGAGGGCTGAAAAATGTTGCCATTTAATGTTTAAAGCTCTGTGTGTGTTTATAAGCGTGTCTGTTTGTGTGTTTGGGTGGGTTTATTTAAAGATACAAATGTCGACAGGTTTGTTCCAGCTGACGAAAACAGGTCAGCCAAATTATAGGGTCAAACTAGTCAACCAGATGTTTTTATCCAGGTCAACCCATCTTAGCCAGGATAGTCCACCAGTCCTCTAAAACCTCTTATCTCTAAAACAAGATAAGCAAACAAATAAACCAGTTTGGCCCAGTAAATGACCAGTTTCGTGTGGAAAACCATAAAAGGTGGATTATTTAAAAACACAGCATGACGCAAATTATGGCAAATATATACAGATGTCTTACTGAATTTCACCAGCTTATTCAACACTGAGATTATTTTATAGCAGATAGCAAAAAAACTGACTAGAATTTTTAGATTTTGAATCAAAGTACCAAAAAGACTAGGTTTAACCAATCTGCAGAATAAGGACAACAACAGCTAAAAATAAATGTCCTAAATTTAATAAATAAATAATGTGCTTAAACAGTCAAACTGGTATGACTGACTATACTTTGTGAAACACAAAAGATCCTATTTTAAATAGCAATTTGGTCATGCTTTTTAAAGTAATTACAACGAACAAGGAAAGGAGCTTTCTAACTTCAAAAAGCTCCATGACAGTATCATAAAAGTGATCCATATGATTTGTGTGCTATTATAAGTTCTTCAAAAAT